>JAODUO010000247.1:220000-250000 GCA_025642075.2 Ridgeia piscesae | reverse complement strand
TGCTGAGTATAACACTCCACGTCAACAAACACTCACAGGCCGGGAACGTGGCATGTGTCACGTGTTATAATGCCTATGCAGGTATTGTCGACTGTGTTTATAAAGCTATGCCATATCATAAGGACTGGTAATTCAACACACGGCCAAATCATGGTGTAAGCAAAATGATCCGTTACACCCAAGAAGACGACCAAGAATATACTACCTTATGTTCCATTTTGCACTGGTTCACATCGTACAACAATAAATATTTGCGTCGCCAATCCACCTTTTTATTCGACGTTCTGATTACTAGACAAATGTAGCTCATATAGATTCATTTTAATTTATACCACCATGTTAAAACAAATTTAAATGTACATATTAACATGTTCTATATAGTAACAGATGTTGTCTTGTAAATGAATTCGTTGTCTAGCTTTTTACTAACACGGACTTTTAACGAATAGCTAGGTGACTTCATTTCTTGTGCATGTAAGAATTAATGCGCGTTTCATAAAGATGGCTATAATTTGTCTTCACGACTCGTAGTGGTATTTTGTTGCAGACTAAACAATATATTTTGATTTCATTGCCATTTATAAAAATGCAGAATTATTAAGAAGTACCAAGAATCCATCTTAAATTAGCCAGCATACACAGAAATGCACTGCGTGTACACATGCGATATACAATGTATTCGCTAAAAGACCAATATACGTAATAGAGACCACTAGTCTACATGGAGATCAGTAGGTGCTACAATAACGAAGAATAAGCTATAATTATTTACATGACGCGTTGTGTCCCGCGATGACGTTTCTAAACAATCATGAGACCGTTCAACTACGTCATTAGAGTTCTTTGCACCGATGCGATGGCAGATACGTCGACATATCCGAAATACACCAAACAGCGTAGAGCCATGGTTAGCGACAGAGATTCTTTAAATAAACAGTGTCCGGTCCGGGGTATATTAAGTAACTGACGACAAACTATTACCTCCTGGATATATTAAACAATCAATGACAAAATCCAGGATATAGTTAGAATCAGGATGTATTAAACACCCAATGACAGGCTGTATATATTAGGCTTTATCCGGGATAAATTATACAACCAATCCAGAATATATTAAACTTCAATGTCAGATTTGTTTATATGTTGATTATTTACACTAAACAATTAAATGCTAGTTGAAGTATCCGGGACGCATTAAATAATAATTAAAATGCTGCAGTGCCCGGAACATACTAAACAATCAGTTACAGGTCGTAACTGTGTGTGACACTGACAATCGGTGTCAAGCTGCAGCAATCGGGCTATGCTGAACAATCAGTAACAGGTTGTCGTGTCCGTGATAGGTATATGAATGAGCGCCTTCAGCGCCATTTTGTTGTCCTTCGTGTTCCGCGGTCTAGCGCCGCACCTCCCTGTGACGACTGCAGTGCCGGTGGAGACAATACTCTCGGTATCCCTCGCAAGACTCCTTACACCATCTCACGTAGTCCTCGCCGAACTCGGTATCCGTCTTGCACGTTACTCGCACGCACAATTTCACCCCTCTGTCACACGACTCGGCGCAAGACTGCGACGCACGGAACGACAACGCCAACGGGATGAGATACAGCAGGACCACAAAGAGGAACTACAAACGAAGACAACGTCATTTCCTGTTACGTTAGCATAATTACGAATACGTGTATGTCACGTAAAAACATAATACAGTATTTCAGATAAAAACCCATATAAATAGCCTTTAAATGGTAAATATGTTAAACAATGAGCAGATAAATTTAGTAAGGTTGTAAGTTAGAGAAGTGTAAAATGTAGTATAACAGATAAAATAATTAGCTATATATCAGATTGTATAATAAATGTGCAATTTAAACATGTTGAGAAACACAATTTGACAATAAAAAGATAAAAAGTGAATGGATAAAATAAATTAATAAGCTATAAAAATAATAACTTAAACAAATAAACATGTATGCAAAAATAAACATGTATGCAAGAAGCCGTGTCAAATCCCTGTACACTGTAGTGTACAGTGATTTGGCCCAGCTTCTACACATTGGGCCATTTACTATATTAATGCAGTTGGTAACATTTGTAACGTCAGATAACAATAAGAATGACTTTATTTCAGGCAAAATACATGTCGATTCTGCAGTCCCAGCATGGTTCTTTGTCAGCCCCGTAGCACGGAGTCCGGCAAAACTCGGTGTCACACACTGAAATGTTTGTCCCCGTTAATTTAACGATTTCGTGACATCTCCCCTCTTTCAAAGTTCAAATCGAACCACGTAATGTTACTCAAATTTTACCGGCCGACGGACTGCTCGGCCACACCTCGTATACACTGCCGACTTATTCAGGCCGGTGGGAACGTCCACTGGCAGCTCGACTTCATCACCTGGACCTTCCGGCGGCAAGACTTCGCCTGGATCCTCAGCCTGAATGTCCATATCATCAGGTTCGATGTTGGGCACTGGTGGAAGCACGTCCGGCACACCTTGGAGGTGCCTTCGGTTTCTGCGATAGCAGATACCTGCACCGGTTTTCACAACATATGACCGGTTCTGCGGGTCACTTCTGAACACAGTGCTTGGTGTCGACCACTGCTTCTCCCCATCCAATTTCAGCAACACTGGTTCGCCATTTTGTAACGGCGGTAATTTCGTACACCATGTCGCCGATCGTAGTATCGTTTGTACGACGTTTTGGCACGTTGATCGGAGTTTCGGATGTCCCCACCTCGATGTTGACGTGGCTACAATTGTTCTCTCATAACGGGCAGTCGTGTGGCGAGTCTACGACCCATTAGTGCCACTGCCGGTGATACGCCGATTGCACTGTGGGGCGACGCATGATAGTTCAACAGACCTATCTCCGGTTCGTCGAGGTCTAGCAATCTTTTCGCCGTCTGCACAGCTCGCTCTGCCATCCCATTCTCTTGCGGAGAATATGGGTTTGTGGTATGTTGAGCGAAGCACCATGATTTCGCGAATTTCCTGAATTCGTCCGAGACGAATTGTCTTCCGTTGTCTGATACCACGACATCCGGAATACCATGCGTGGCAAATACGGTCTTGACGCGGCTGATCACGCAGTCAGACGTTAGACTGGTCAATTATTTGAGTTCGATCCAGCGCGAGTAGTAGTCGATGATGACGAGATAGTCATTTCGCTCGTAGTGGAAGATATCCATGGCGACTTTTTCCCATGGTCTTCCGGGTAGTTCAACCGGACGAGGAGGTTGTTCTCTCTGTGTCGGTCGATTGCGTCGGCAAGTATCACAGCGATCGATAAACCTCTTTATGTCGCGACTGATACCGGGCCACCAGATGACAGGGGCTGCTCGTTCGCGACATTTCGAGATGCCTTGGTGCGATTCATGAAGTCGTCGCAAAGCGTCGTATCGCATCTTTGGAGACATCACAATTTGGAGTTTATATGTGACAACACCATCATTCAATGAGAGTAGCGCTCTCTCGCGTTAGTAGTCTCGAACAGAGTGCGGAACAGCACTTTCATGACTAGGCCATCCATTCGCTATGAAATCTGTGATTGATTTCATTATAGGATTTGTCGAGGTTTCGACTCTGATCTCGGTAAGACGATCTTCCTTCACGGGCCAGTTTTGTTGAACTGCGTCAACAAGAGCTGTTATATCGTCTGACAGCTCGATGTCATCAATTCGAGATTCGCGTCCAACCAGCAGCTTTCTGGATATAGCATCTGCGATCACGAGTTGCTTTCCGGGAACGTATTCAACAATCGGATTAAATCGCATGACCCTCACCAATAATCGCTGGCTACGCAGCGGTGCGTCATCTATGCGTTTCGTGTTCATAAGCGGTACCAAGTTGTTTGAATTCCTTCAAACCAACTGGATATCTTCGGAATTTCTCGCAAGCCCGGACACCTGCAAGCATCTCCTTTTCTATTTGGGCGTACCGTTGTTCTGCGGTCGTCATTGACGCGAAGGCGAACGGCTTGAGGATTCCATCAGTAGATTGCATCAGCACAGCACCGATTCCGTAACTGCTTGCATCCGCACTCACTACCGTCGGTTTCGTTGAGTCGTAGTAGGACAACGTCGGTGTAGTCGTCAACAGTTCTTTCGTCTTATCAAACGAAGCTTGTTGTACCTTGTCCCACGACCAGATGACATCAGACTTGAGTAAGTCAGTCATCGGTTTCATCACTGACGACATATAGTAAACGATCTTGGCCAGGTACTGAAACATACCCAACACTGTTCTTAGTTCCCTAACGTTGTTTGGACGTGACAGTTCCAGTAGAGCTTCAACCCTCTCTGGATCTGGTGTGATGCCATCACCCCCAATCAGGTGACCAAAATACGTCAGTTCGGTTTTTCTGAAGACGCATTTCTTTGGGTTGAGTTTCAGGCCCGAGTCGTTGATTATCCTTAGGACAGCATTGAGACGGGCGTCATGTTCTTCCCTGTTACGACCATGAACCAGTATGTCGTCCATGATCACTTCTACCCCACCCAGTCCTTCGAGTAGTGTCAACATCTTGCGTTGGAATATCTCGGGGGCGGAGGAAATTCCAAATGGCAGTCTGCAAATGCATAACGTCCAAATGGTGTTATGAAGGTAGTCAACTATTGGCTGTCTTCGTCGATCGGGATTTGCCAAAACCCGCTTGCAGCGTCTAGCGTCGAGAACACTTTCGACTCGGCAAGTTTAGGCGCTATATCTTCCAGCGAAGGAAGCATATAGTGTTCACGTCGAACTGCTGTATTCAGTTGCTTCAAGTCGACGCAGATACGCAAAGCTCCGGTTTTCTTGATGACCGGAACCATTGCAGCGCACCAATCCGTTGGTTCTGTCACATATATTATCACTCCTGTCTCAACCATGTTATTGAGTTCTGCTTTAACAGCGTCCACCAGAGGGAAAGGTACACATCTCGCAGTTGTTAAGCAGTGGTTCAGCCCCTGCCTTCAGCTTTATTGTGACAGGTTCGGTCTTCATGAGGCCAATTCTAGCATCATCATCACCCGATGCGTCAACTTGTTCCAGACGATACACGAGACCCATTTCTGTAGCGACGTCTCGTAACAGTAGGTTCGTCATTTTCTCCCCTTCTATGACGATCATGTTGAAGTGATAAACCGTGTTCCTATGCTTCATGACTGCCATAAACTGACCAAACGCCTTTAGCTGTCCACCAACACTGTTGAGACGGAGTGCTGTTGGTTCTAGTCTCGGTTTGTTTTTCATTGCTAACCATGTCTTCTTTGTTATTATCGTGATGTCAGCGCCGGTGTCGATTTTGAAACGAAGTCCCATCCGCTTCACTTTCAGAGTTACGAACCCAGCGTCTTTCTTCTCTGTGCAGTCAACCACACTGAGGAACGCAGTCGATTGACCAGTTTCAACCTGTGGTTTTGTTCGGTCCCTTTCGATGTCACCGACAAACGGTCCTCTTCCGTCACTTTCGGCATTGCCACGATATGGTTTTGTCCCTTCACGTTCGACTTCATACGCTTTATGGCGTTCAAAATTCACAGTGTTACGCTTCGAGCGTCATACAGAAGCAAAATGTCCTTTTGCATTGGGCTTATTGCACCTCTGTCCCAGCGCAGAGCAACTCCTTCCGCGCAAATGTTCTGCGTAACCACAGCCTTCACACGTTCTAGTCAGGCGGTCCCTTGTTATTGAGCAACGGTACTTACTGGCAATGTGTCTGTCCTTCGGCTTCGTGTATCGACCAGCTGTTCTCGTACTCGGGGATACTCTCGCTTCTGCGACATGTTGATCCTGTTCAAGCTGTTGTTCTCTCATTTGCAGTTTGACTTGTTCATGCTGTCTAGCAATTGTCATTGCTTTATCGAGACTCAGGTCGGTGATTAATTGTAGTTTTTGTTTCACTGCCTAGTCCTTCACTCCCATAACAAAGCGTTCCCTTACCATTTCGTCGGTCTGTTCTTTATATTCGCAATGTACGGCAAGTGTCTGTAGTTCTCTTGCAAATTCTTCAACGCTTTCATTTGCTAGCTGCTGTTGGCTTTGAAATACACATTGTTCGTGGATCACATTTCGTTGCGGAATAAAATACTCCGTTAACTTGCTCACCAGTGTCTCGTTTTTTGTGTCTACTTCTGGCGCAACAAACGTCAATGTGCCAAAGATTATGTTTGCTTGTTGTCCTCCCATTGCATATAACAACGAGTCTCTCTGCACGTCACCCTCTTCTTGGTGGAGCTTAGTTGCGATTCTAAATCTTGCAAATTCGTCCAGTCATTCGGGCCATTCGTTCGGCTTGAACGAAAACGACGCAGGAGGATTAAATCTTGCCATTCTTCTTCTTTTCACTTGTAGCAGCAATCACGTATGCCACTTCTGACACCATGTAACGTTTGTAACGTCAGATAACAATAAGAATGACTTAAAATACAACATGTTGATTCTGCAGTCCCAGCATGGGTCGTTGTCAGCCCCGTAGCACGGAGTCCGGCAGCGACTTCGCCTTTCCGGATAAATATTTTCTTGAGGCACTGCTTGCAATGCTATCTGCGTTGCGATTGGTTGCTGGAAGTAAACACGCGCCACGTGCATTTGACAGTGCGACCTGGCAGGCGGGAGCGTCGTCGGATCGAGGAATACACAAAACCAACCAGAACGCGCGCAAAGGGAACTGAGCGAACTGGCCTACATAAAAACATCACGCGCTGTTTTTCTGCCGCGTATAAGATCGTTAGAATCTAGGTAGAAAAAACTGTATTAGTAGAATAAGAGGGTAGATAGCCGAAAATACTACTGTTTCGAATATGATGCAGTGCTAATAATTATTATCACATGCATTTAAAACAAAAAATTATTTCCATTTTTATTACATAAATCTTATTTTCGCAATTAATTAATCTCATTTGCTAATAATTATGACATGCATTTAAAACATATATTTACATTTTATCACACAAATTTTATTTTCGCATTGTGCTCACTTGCCAATAATTATTATGACATGCTTTTAAAACATTTATTTTCATTTTAACTACATAACTGTATTTTTACCCATTTTTTATTGTTACAGTCATGTCCAATCAATTTCATACAAGTTATACATGAAAATATAAAATAAATGAAAATAAACAGTAAAACCCTTAAATATAAAATAACTTGCACAAGGCTAGCTTGTAAAGTACAATGTGAACATACAGTATATACAACTACATTACTTGAAGAAGAAATATGTAAAGACATTTTTATTTCAAAACAAACAATTGATAATACTAATAATGAATAAATAGACAAGAAAATATATATTGGTAGACATTTAAACATAATAAGACAATAAAAAACTTAATCATGAATATTATGATCTGGAGAATCACTGATATTCATAACTGGACATTAAGAGTTAAAGTGTTAACTCTTAAATGTAATATATTTATGACATCATTCAACTCAACATTAACTTATGCAAGGCTGGCTTGTAAAGTACTATGTGAACATATCTTTTATATAACCTGACAAATAAACATGTCATACTCACTCCTAGTCTTATAATGAGTAAATACATATTATAGTGCCATGAACAAAAATATATACGACAGAGGCAAATTATCTACCAAGACAGACGATACAAGTTATACAATAATACTATTGTAAACACAATTGCTGTAAAACAATCAGAACGCACTCATTGTATGAGTAAACAGTATTGCAATGAAGCACAAGTAATTTCACTGCATTGCAACTAAGGCTGTTTTTCCCCACAAAGATATTGTAGGGGGAAACGTTGAGAATTTGCAACGCACGCTTATAGTTGTATACAACAAGCCGCAGTGCTATAAGTTCATTTTACACAATATCAACAATGAACATAAATGACAAGCAGATTGCCACAGTGCTGTTATGATTTACAATTTTCTAAGTGTGGAAATGGAATTAATGAAACTTGTTGCAATTGCAACTGTTTCTCACACACATTTGATTGAGGTAAACACAATATTCACAATGCAATAAATTTAGTGCTTTGTAGCCATAGCAATGTTTGCAGACACAACATATGCGAGCTTGTGTGGTGCTTGCCTCTTCTTCTTCTTCTTTTCCTCTTCTCGCAAGGACTTGCTGAAGTAAGTTTTTTTCTTTACATGTTTTTTCATCAATTAATGTAGTTGTATATTTTGTATGTCCACATTGTACTTTACAAGTTAGCCTTGTGCAATTTATGGTATATGTAAGAGTTTTATTGTTTATTTTCATTTCTTTTATATTCTCCTGTATGACTTAAATAAATAAATGAAATAAATGCACGTGATAATAATTAATATTACTGCATCATAATCGAAACAATATCGTATTTTCGGCTATTTACCCTCTCATTCTACTAATACATTTTTCCACCTAGATTCTAACGATTTTGTATGCGGCAGAAACACAGCGCGTAATGTTTTTATATAGGTCATTTCGCTCAGTTCGGCGACGCTCCCGCCTGCCAGGTCGCACTGTCAAATGCACGTGGCGCGTGTTGACTTCCAGCAACCAATCGCAACGCAGATAGCATTGCAAGCAGTGCCTTAACAACATTTGTATCCGGAAAGGCGAAGTCGCAGTCCGGCAAAACTTTGTATCACACCCTGAAATGTTTGTCCCGGTTAATTTAACGATTTTGTGACACAGTCGTACATAACTTTAATCGAGTCGTTACTTTTTTAAACCATAAATATTTTTACGCATTGGGATATAAAATGTATCAATTGCATCATTAACAAAGATACTACTCGCACTGTCCCGTCGGCTATATCCCAAAATCGTTCTTGTATTACATGAACACAATGTTGACTAGAAAATTACACACACTATGCTATGTTTTTATACAGTAATACATCATCCTATTCTTTATATTATAAGTAATAAACAGATTGATCATCGTTATTACTACCTTTCATATTTTTATATAAGAATTCTTGTTAAATGTTTTTAAAACTGATAAACCATACTACAGGTCTGATTGTACCTGATTCCGCCCCATAATACTAATTCTACTATAATTTATTTTGTAATTAATATTTATGTTGCCTGTATTATGATTGTGACTATCACATACTCTCTCAAAGTAACTTAACATATATGATCTGGAAGCAAATTGTTGTTAACTTAAACATAAACACCATACTGTTTAAATCAGTCATATTGTATAAACACACAGTTTTAAAATAATTAATGATAGGTCTTGCTTGTGACAAGTACCCTTCAGTTTACATATAGTTATTGGTTTTTTCCATAACATATATAACGGTGGTATCTTTTAGGCATGATGAGTACAGAGTATATAATACATGACTATTTTACAGGTGGTTGACTCTATTCATAATGAACACATCATTGGCCATTTTACTTTTGATCTTCTTACTATGATCATTCCAACCTAACTGAGAGTACACTCTGTAGTATAAAAGGTTTCAATATTATTATTGTGAGATTGGTGCCATCAGCAAATATGTTACATGTCATAACAGTTGATACTTTACACATGTCATAAAATATAGGCTAAATAAAATTGGACCAAGTATGGAACCTTGTGGTACACCACATGTTATATTTTGGTAAGTTGAATTTGTGTCATTCCTAGATACATACTGTTTTCTTGTGCTCAGTTGGTTATGCAACCAAGTTTATACTATAATTCTAATGCAGTATGTTCTAGTTTTTGTAACAACATGTTGTTGTCAACAGTGTGAAACGCCTTATTTTTAAAATATGTAAACGCTGCTATTGAGGATCATGAGTTATTCATTGCTGTTGTTAATCCCTCAACCATTTCTAATATTGCTATTTTAGTTGAGTGTTTCTTTTCTAAACCCATACTGCCCATTGTACAGTTATTAACATTCAAGAAATACTATGAATATACTTGCTAGTATTTTCGAGAACTGAGGTAAAACAGACACTGCCCTGTCATTGGCTGGTAGTAAGAGGTTAATGGTTAAAATTATTGGAGCTTTTAGGATTTGTTTGGCTTATGTTTAACCTATATTTGAAAATAATTAAAACATTTCCAATATGCATTCTGCCACTGATTTTATTTGTTCTGTTTAAAAGGTGTATAATTATATTTACATTCTTATTCTTTTTAATAATTAGAGCATTTAAAATTGTCCTTCGTTCATGTTGTTCTTGTTTATTTCGAGAAGGTAAGAATAGTGCATATGTCCCATCGGTATGGCGAAATGTCCACGACTGTACTTCATTACTTGTCCAACGATAACACAGTTTTGGGTAAATTTCATCTGGCAATTGGCCGTGAGCTTATTCGCCAAGCAGTAAACGAATGGTCGTATGGTCCCATCACCGAAAAACTGCCACCAAAACATAATTATTGCAACACTGTTTCGTACTGTCGTCGTCTGCCGCTTACGTTTGCAAATGTTCAGTAAACACTGCCGTTTTAGGCACAACACGGTGTTTGTCAAATCATTCTTGTTACACCACATCTTCAAATGGATCGACAACACCTCGTAAGCGACTTGGACGCTGAAATCGGACTGCACATCTTGTCACAAACGATGAACTTTGACAACAAAATCGACCAATTTCTACGTTAGCTGCCATCTTTGTTTGTCTGAGTACGGTGTTGAGCACGGTTGAGCATACTCAGGATTTTGACGTTTCGTGCTCAAGTCTGAGTACGATACCGTACTCAGAAAGTTTGGTGACCTACGTTGAGTATGAGCACGGTGTGAAAGCGAGGCTTGAGCATGGAATTTGAGCACGGAGTACTGAGTACGGCTTTATAACCTCGGCCCCTGGCATAAACTTTACGTAGATGTCTTAAAATATCTTCGTCGTCTTTCAGGTCATTGCATACTATCACACCTAAATAGTTTGCTTGATTGACATATGCAAGCTTGTTTAAGTTCATATAAATATTTGGACATGTATTTCCTGTTTAGCACGCCGTTGTGCATATGCTCAAGACCGCGTGCTCAGTTGAGTACGTACTCAAGACGTTTTATAACCACCGTGAGCACGCATTCTCAGCTGAGCATGAGATCTGAGTCTGAGCACGGAGTTGAGCATGAGCACCGAGTACGGTTTTATAACATCGGGCCCAATAATATGAGCTAAAATACCGAAACCGTGTCATAGGCACTTTAATTTGTATTTGGCATTTTGTGCAGTTTGGTCTTGAAAATATGATGTTGAATATAACCCTACCAAGTCGTTATGTATGGTCTTCGAACCTGCTACCGAGGTTATAAAACCGTATTCGGTGCTCATGCTCAACTCCATGCTTAGATTCAGATCTCATGCTCAGCTGAGAATGCGTGCTCACGGTGGTTATAAAACGTCTTAAGTACATACTCAATTGAGTACGCCGCCTTGAGCATATGCTCAACGGCGAGCTAATGAAAGAGCTCGTTTGACGAGATGACCCAGTTCGGAAACGGCCAGATAGAACTCTCTGGTTGACGAAGATAACAAACTTGCAACTATTTATAAACAATATCAACTTCCGACTATAAAACGATGATGGACGAAGACCTTCGCAGTTGTGACGTGGTTATTTTTGATGAAAAACTAAGGGAATATCGACAGAATACCTTTTGCATGGTCACGGAACTTACTTCGCAGTGAACTGTTTTTAATAAATAAATAAATATCTTAGCACCCGTTACAGCTTATATTGTACGCAATAAATCAATCGTAATTTTCCAGTGCTAAGATAACGCAAATGTTATTTATACTACTAAAATATAAATATGTTACACTGTAATAAGTCTCATATTTTGACTTGTAAGGGAGCGGCCGTAATTGATCGGTTGTGCCGGGGAAAATTGGGGGTCACATTTCTGATATTAAGCTAACCCCACATCCAGTCACAGACATGTAACGTTGCCTCTCCCAAATTCGTGCTTATGCAGTTCAGTGGCATTTAATATTATGTCCACAACAGTGCATATAAAGACGAATTATTATTTGCAAAGCCTTAGCCTAGTTCAAAGGGTCATTTGACAGAAATCCGTGTTATATACATATGTGACACTTTAGTCTTAAGAAACGAAAACTTCTTATAGTGGTGCATCACGTTATTAAGACAGCTCAAAGCGATTTAGAATTGTTATCTACCCGGAGGAATTAACTGAATTTAGAGGTCTATGACTATGATTCCAACACTATGCAACCGTGCCAGATGTGACATAGCATAGTGCAATTTTGTCATGTAATTGTGAATGTAGACATTGAATTTAATGTATTCAACAAATAGGGCCTACAGCGTGCATGTATTGTACAAGGTGAATTTTTAAGTAACACATAAACATGAATCTGTACACTGCATCTATTTGCTGTGTATATTATATTCCATAAGAAACACAATTTTGAAAGGAAATGCAAGACACTAAGTATTTATTATTTGTATTTTTGTATAGGTTTCTAAACTAATTTCTTGTATTACATAAACACAGTGTTGACTAGAAAATTACACACCCTTTGCTATGTTTTTGATATATATATATATATATATATATATATATATATATATATATATATATATATATATATATATATACTTTATATTATAAATAATAAACAGATTGATCATTGTTATTACTACGTTTCATATTTTTATATAAGAATTCTTGTTAAATGTTTTTTAAACTGATAAAGCCATACTACAGGTCTGACTGTACCTGATTCCACACCTTAAGGCCAACTCGGATGCTTAAATCGGACTGCACATTTAATATAGTATAATGCGATATGTTTTTGCAAATTAGGTAGGGGGACAGTACGTATTACGTACACTGCATACGACACTTCGCGTGTTTTCTACGATTGTTCTAAATGACGTAATTTACGTCAAACGTCCACGTAAGTTTTGTTATGATTGGTTCTACCTGGAAAACAATCCCCACTGACGTCAGAGTTTGGCGCGACAAGAATATAAGAACCAACAGCGAGATCACAGTGAATTATCACACTTATTGGTGAATATGTCGGCTTTATCAATCAATTAAGGTCAAAACGATCCAAGATTGGCACTGTCCATCATGTGTGCGTCTCAATGTTGTCACTGATATCACGGACAAACTAAGCCTGTCTGTAATCATTGATAAATAAGACAGATTTTGGCTTGTCGCTTCGCCGAAGCTGGGCAAACACTGATACTGCACAAACTCTAGTTGAAGTTGAACGCAACAGGTGGCGCTGTCGCGCTTACATTTTTCCGGTCGTTAAAAACGTTCCAGTTGACGATTCTGCGCATTCGCAACTTTGCTGATAGGTTATACACATCCTAATGAACAACTCGTAGTATTTATACCGTAAATGCTTTGTCTTTTCGCTGCACATTGATGGTTTTACATATATAGCGCATGCGCAGAAACGTCAACCGGATCGTTTATAACGCAGGAAAAATGTAAGCGCTACAGCGCTATAACACCGGTCATGCACATAAACAAATGTGATATATCTAGAAATATAAAGCATGCAAATGCAATATTATAAACATTGCCTTTGTATTGTTGTAGGCATATTCGCTTAGAAACGGGTAACTTACTATTGACGACATATCTGACTGCACCTCAAGCACAGGCTCGAAGACCCAATCACCTAGACCAAAACCACACGTGCGACAGTGACAAAACACATTTGTTTAAGAGGCGACAAGACTGACATAGAATATAATAAATTAAACACTTGAAGAATTTCAAGGTAAACGATGTTTCCGTTTATTGATTTTTGATAAATATCCAAAATCGGTATGATGCGAATAATAATTACGGAAGTCTATATAGGTCATTTCGTTACTGAAAATTTTCCATTTCAGACATTTTACCAGAAATTATGTACGTCGCGTTTTGTCCTGAAATTATGTATTAACGTTCCAATTATAATTATATCAAAATCATGAACAAGTCATACTTACAGAGTTGGTAAATGCTCCTAGAGTAAGAGAATGTGTAAATGCTCCTACAATGAACTGGCTCGTATTAACACAGCATCGTAATGTAAGTGATGCAAACGTATGCCTCTTAGTTTTTTTATTCCAGCAGTTAGTGCACACTCTAGATGATGACACTTCAGGTGACCTTTTCTCGAGTGTAAGGATGTGTCAGCCTGCACCTGCAGAATGTCAACGACGGGGTGGAGTACTTCGAGGGGGGTGACACTGACACAAGATATGGATACCATGAGGGCATTCATTTGTCGGGTCCGACGTTATAATATATATATTGCACACTCATTGTAAGTGTGGATGTGGATGTGGATGTGGATGTGGATGTGGATGTGTGTGTGTGTGTGTGTGTGTGTGTGTGTGTGTGTGTGTGTGTGTGTGTGTGTGTGTGTGTGTGTGTGTGTGTGTGTGTGTGTGTGTGTGTGTGTGTGTGTGTGTGTGTGTGTGTGTGTGTGTGTGTGTGTGTGTGTGTGTGTGTGTGTGTGTGTGTGTGTGTGTGTGTGTGTGTGTGTGTGTGTGTGTGTGTGTGTGTGTGTGGATGTGTGTGTGTGTGTGTGTGTGTGTGTGTGTGTGTGTGTGTGTGTGTGTGTGTGTGTGCTTGTGTGCTTGTGTGTGTATGAGTGTGTGATTCTGTTGTGTGTATGCGCGTGTTTGTGCACATGTTTGTGCGTGCGTACGTGCGTGCGTGCGTGCATGTTTTGTGTTGTGTTGTGTTGTGTTGTGTTGTGTTGTGTTGTGTTGTGTTGTGTTGTGTTGTGTTGTGTTGTGTTGTGTTGTGTTGTGTTGTGTTGTGCTGTGCTGTGCTGTGCTGTGCTGTGCTGTGCTGTGCTGTGCTGTGCTGTGCTGTGCTGTGCTGTGCTGTGCTGTGTTGCTTGTCTGGTCTTTTTACAATGTTCATTCATTTGTTACAATTTTTTTAATAGTTAACGTATTTTATTTTGGGGACATATTTAATTCGTTATTTGAACGTCACAATGGTGCTACATTTCTATACATGAAACATGCAAATTGGATTATATATATATATATATATATATATATATATATATATATATATATATATATATATATATATATATACTGATATGTCCTCTGTATCTGACACACGTAACGACGATATCACATGACGATCTTTCAAACTGTCGATGTTCACATAACACTATATCGCTCTCTTGTCCACCTGTAGAATGTATGTCTTCACATTTCAGGAGCAATGGTTGACACAGTAAATTACGATCCCCCTGCACTTATGTTTTTCGAAATACTGTTCAGTAGGGGTAGGCATCGATTCGCTTTTCTTCAGACATTTCTCCCATTCTCGTTTGCAATCCTTCGCACAGCCCTCGCTCGTGAGAAATGCATACCACCACGCCTCGCTCGAGCAGACGACAATGGCGGCAATCACCAGCATCTGAAATTGGACAGATGCATTGACACATGTTAACACACTGAAGATACTGGGAGACAGTGTAAGCCTGAGCAGTGAGAAAATGGCTGAATGGAAGAGAAACATTAGAATAAAACAACTTTTTACAACGTATCGACGAATTTGTTCTAAATCTATTTTACTCGCTTATTTGACCGTAAGCCCCTACCAACAACCAACGATTGTTGTGGTTATGAAATTATTGTTAGTATAATTAATTCTGCTCCCGTTTCAGAAGTAGAAATCCAGTTGTACTATTCATTGTTTTTATCGCTCAAACAAGCCACTCTTGTTACCCCTTTATAATTTATAATATTGGCTCACGTGGCCACTATGCGGATGGTTGTGGCCATTATGAGGATGTGTGTGGTCACTGTGAGGGCGGTTGTGGCCACTGTGAGGATGGTTGTGGCCATTATGAGGGTGTGTGTGGCCACTGTCAGGGTGGTTGTGGCCACTATGAGGGTGTGTGTGGCCACTGTCAGGGTGGTTGTGGCCACTGTGAGGGTGGTTGTGGCCACTATGCTGATGGTTGTGGCCATTATGAGGATGTGTGTGGCCACTGTGAGGATGGTTGTGGCCATTGTGAGGATGGTTGTGGCCATTATGAGGTTGTGTGTGGCCACTGTGAGGGTGGTTGTGGCCACTATGCGGATGGTTGTGGCCATTATGAGGATGTGTGTGGCCACTGTGAGGATGGTTGTGGCCACTGTGAGGATGGTTGTGGCCACTATGAGGATGGTTGTGGTCATTATGAGGATGTGTGTGGCCACTGTGAGGATGGTTGTGGCCATTATGAGGATGTGTGTGGCCACTGTGAGGATGGTTGTGGCCACTGTGAGGATGGTTGTGGCCACTATGAGGATGGTTGTGGTCACTGTGATGATGGTTGTGGCCACTGTGGGGATGGTTGTGGGCACTGTGATGATGTTTGTGGCCACTGTGATGATGGTTGTGGGCACTGTGAGGATGGTTGTGGCCAGTGTGACGATGGTTGTTGCCACTGTGCGGATGGTTGTGGGCACTGTGATGATGGTTGTGGCCACTGTGATGATGGTTGTGGCCACTGTGCGGATGGTTGTGGGCACTGTGATGATGGTTGTGGCCACTGTGATGATGGTTGTGGGCACTGTGAGGATGGTTGTGGGCACTGTGATGATGTATGTGGCCACTGTGATGATGGTTGTGGGCACTGTGAGGATGGTTGTGGCCAGTGTGACGATGGTTGTTGCCACTGTGACGATGGTTGTGGCCAGTGTGAGGATGTGTGTGGCCACTGTGAGGATGATAAGGAAAATACACAATAATAACAAAAATAATAATAATAGATGTATTATTGGTAACTTAGAGGAGTTGTAATCACAGTATACAATAAAATACGACTTACAACTAACACCAGAAAACGTCATAGAGTAGTCACTAATACACAACGAGGTTAGGTTAGGTGAATAATCAATCAATCTATTTTATGTTAACACCAGATATCTCTACAAAGTCGATTCAGGGGTGTTTACATGTCAAACAAAGTAAAAAACAGGTTACATGTGAAAAATACATTACAACACTATGCATATGGCCTATGTATTACATAACATTTTAAAATTACATATTGCGCTAGTAAGACAATGCACATATTTATGTAAACAATTAAGTAAAAGCCTGTTTACACAGAACAGTTTTCACGTCCTTTCTAAAATGTCCAGAAACACGTTGTGATCTCAGATGTAATGGAAGCGATTTCCAAAGGGAGGGTCATGCACATGAAAAAGCTCCTAAAAGAAGTTTCCTCTGGATAGAGAAGTCATCTGCTGTATGATCCGATACGAAGGGTTAATGAGTCAATCATTGTTTAGGAGAGTCCGATTGCTACGCCACCTGGTGTGGATGAGACAATCTCACTCTCCTAGGATTAAACTCCTGATGACTTTAAATTGCAGGCATTGTGAGTGCGAGAAAGGCGTAGGGAAACCCGGGTAAAACGGGATACTCGGGTAATATGGGAAATCGCTATATGCAAAGATTAGTGCTGCCACAAAGCGTATTTTCGCTTCCAACTAGCGTAGCGGGATCTGCTGACTATTATACAAACCAATTGGTATGCAATTCTTCTTGCGGATTGAAACAATCATTAGTAATCCTTAACTTTGATCCCTTGCTAAATTGTTTGTTTGACGATCCATCTAAGTTTGCTAAGTAACAACTTGTCATATTTCAACTTCGAATGTCGTGAGGACGTAACATTAGTTTATGAGTGTTTCAGCGTAAGTGAAAGTGACTCCAGGCAGAACCGCTTTGCCTACACCGTCATTACGCAACAACCTCTTACAAACTGTCAACAGAAGCAACTTGATATCTGTCAAATTGCAACAACACTGCACGACCAACTCCCTTAGAGCTGCTGTTCTGAACACCCGGTCAGCGTGTGAGCTTGATAAGTGTCAACAAATCAAGGATATGATAACTGAAAATCAGCTAGACATTTGCTCGCTTACGGAAACATGGTTCAAGCCATCTCATATTGCCGTAAAGGCTGTGGTGCCACCTGGATACACAATGAAACACATTCCTCGAGCCAACGCAAGAGGCGGAGGCGTTGTCATTATCTTTCGTTACTCCATCTATGTGCCTGTTTCGAAGCACAACACTTACACTTCCATGGAATACCTCAACTGTTTATTCAAAGTTGGTCTCGAACTATTGCGATTCGTAACGATATACAGACCTCCACCAAAAGCAAAGTCGCCAAACGTTCCAGTATTTCTGAGGGAGTTTGCCGATCTCCTTGAAGACCTCACACTTACACCCGGCCAGCTGCTGCTGGTTGGAGAATTGAACTTTCACTTCGATAATCCCACCAGTGCACATACAAAACCGATCATCGACCTTCTCTCCGCAACAAACCACCAACAACATGTTACCCTGGCAACTCACCAGAAAGGACACACCCTCGATGTCATTATAACGAGACGTGATGAGCTACCTATTGCTGATATCACCTGTGACGAATCGGTTAAGTATGACCACTCCGCCGTCATCTTTACTGTTCCAACTACACATACAATACAGCCTAAGAGAACGATTACTATGCGTAAGTTGAAAAATGTCAACACTCAGCAAATCAGTCACGACATTGCTTGCTCTGTTCTGATTACTCAACAAGCCTGCGCGTCGGCAGCAGAGGCTTTTCCCTGTTATAACAATACACTGCTGTCAATACTTGACCAGCATGCTCCTGCAAGAAAGTGCAACATCACAGTAAAGAACAATGTGCCATGGTACAACGCGGACATAAAAGCTGCTAAAGCCAAACGGAAGCGGCTGGAACATCAGTGCAGGAAGACACAACTAACTGTACACCGCGATATGTTTACGTGTCAAAGAAACAAAGTGAACACCATGTGCGCTGAAGCAAAGAAGACCTATTACAAAGAAAAGTTGTCGGGACATCCGTAGTCATACGCATTTCTACAACATCGCAAACAAGTTGCTGCATCGGCGCAAAACAAAAACACTACCGAACTATGAATATGCCGAATCACTCGCTAACAAGTTCGCAGACTACTTCGATGAAAAGATCCAGCGTATTCGTTCCACACTACAAACGCTACACTCCTGTGCTATCGACTGTACTGTGTGCTCAAATCGCCCTTACACTGACTGCCAGCTGTCAAGCTTCGCGACAGTCACACGAGCGGAAATCACACAACTATTAAGTAAGTCATTTCGTAAAACAGTGTCACGACATCATGACAGTACCAATTACGAACATTATCAACAACTGTTTGATAGACGGAATGCCCGATGAGATGAAAGCTGCTATCATCACACCCATTTTGAAAAAGTCAAGTTTTGACGGTGAAACGTTGAAAAGCTATCGACCTATATCGAACATGTCCTTTCTGTCAAAGTTACTAGAGAGAGTTGTGGCAGACCGGTTGATTGATCTCTACATGCCGTTACAATCAGCATACCAGCAAAACTGCAGTACCGAAACAGCACCACTACACGTGCATGACAGCGTAATCCGGTCCATCGTCGAACGCAAAGGTGTGATTTTGTTGCTAATCGATCTGAGCGCAGCATTTGATACGATTGATCACGCTATTCTTCTAAACACATTGAGTAACACCATCGGCGTCAAGAATCGTTGCTTGTCATGGTTCGCTGCCTACTTATAACACAGACACTACACGGTGTTGATTGCCGGTGAGCAGTCAAAACCACACCAGCTGACATGTGGTGTCCCGCAAGGGTCAGTCCTCGGACCACTGTTGTTCACGATTTATATGACCCCTCTTGCGTCACTACTTAAACTTCATGGCATGACTTACCATCTATACGCGGACGACACTCAATTTTTCCAAGAATTCAGCCTTCACCCGAGATTGCCATCAGGAAAATGGAACGCTGTGTCATCAGTATCCGTCAGTGGATGAAAACCAACATGCTGAAGCTGAACGACGACAAGACACCGACGAAATCAGCACACCAACACCTTCTTCCCGAAAGTGTAAGAATCGGTAACACCACCGTGACACCCAACATGCACGCCAGAAATTTGGGAGTGACATTCGATTGCAATGTGTCCCTTGAGCGACACGTGACAACTATTTCCAGAACAGCATACTACCATCTCCACAGCATTGGACGCATTCGTTGCTATCTAGAACAAGGACACACAAAGCAGCTAGTGCATGCCCTGGTTATATCACGCATTGACTGTTGCAACAGCCTCCTGACTGGACTGTCAGTGGCGGTAGTTGAAAAACTACAACGCGTCCAAAATGCTTGTGCTCGTGTTATACTGATTCGATCGAAACGAGACCATGTCACGCCCATGCTCTTGGAGCTGCACTGGCTTCCTGTTAAGTCGCATCACATTCAAGACCCTACTTCTCACCTTTAAATGCCTGCATGGTCTTGCACCTACATACTTATCAGCACTTCTCTCTCCCTACTGCCCGACACGCAGTCTGCGGTCTTCTGACCAGTTACTACTTAATCAGCCCACTTCCCGAACTAAAATTGGCGAACGATCCTTCTCTTGTGCAACTCCAAGTGCATGGAACCAACTACCCCTTGGAGTGCGACAATGTACGAGTGTGAATGAATTCAAAGTAGCACTCAAGACACTCAAAGTAGCACATTTTGACACTCTGTGATCACAGTTAATCAGTCAACTATTCATACATTTGTTTTAATTTATTTATTATTTTAATTAGTATATATTTATACTATTTTATTTATATTTCCTACATATGTATACTATTTTACTTATTTATTCATTTTTAATACAGTGTGCAGTTGTATGCCAATTTAAGTCGGTATTTTAAAGTATCATATTTGTTTTATTAGCATATCCACATTTTATCAAAGTAGTATTGTATTAATTATTATTATTATTATTATTATTATATATATATATATATATATATATATATATATATATATATATATATATATTATGTTATTAGTATGTATTTTTATTATAATTATTTTAGGAATAATCATTGTAAAGCGTCCAGAACAATTATTTGTATGGGGCGCTATATAAGAAATAAACTATTATTATTATTATTATCTTGTTTTTGTATTTTATATTGAAAAACATTAAAAAGGCAATTTACTTTGACAATATGCCTGTTTCAGTAGATCGCTTAATTTAACTAGTAGCTCACTGAGTTACATAAAGATGTGAGATATATGGGTTACATAATTATACAGGAATAGTAATCCGCCCAAATATATATTTATACTATTTTATTTTTATTTTATATATGGATTACATAATTATACAGGAATAGTAATCCGCCCAAGGTAGGGCAGTCAAAGTCACAAAGAAGTATGAAATTTTGCTTAGAACGACCTTACCATATCGCATATCTTTGCTATTCTTATTGTAGTTTAGTAGCGCTAATATTTTAGTTATGCAGTTACTTAAAATAACTACTCTGAATATGTAGGACCACGTCACATTAGCGAATGACACAACTAAATATGCATCCCATATTTCCCGGATCAAAATCCCATTTTACCCGTATATGCGGGTAAAATGTGAATTTTGCGGGTAAAACGGGATAGTCCGTTTTTGTCAAAAAATAAAGATGTCAACAAAAAACTAATACCATGCACAGTTGTGTTTTGGTGTGTTTGGCCGATATATAATTTTTTTAACTCTAATGCGCAAAATTTGGGTGCGACGAACAGCGGAACGTTAACTCTGGAACAATCTGCCGCTTGCCATGCGTGCCACAGACTCCCTCAGTTCTTTCAAGAAGCAACTGAAGACATTTCTATTTAAAAGAGCGTTTTCACTTTAATTTTTTTTTTAATATCCGAACTTTTTAAATATGTACTATTTATCAACTATTTTATTATTTGTTTTATTGTAATATAATTAACTATTATTTATTTTTAATATCTACTATTTTTAATATATACTATTGATCAACTATGTTATTATTTATTTATTTATTTTTAAATTGTAATATAGTTAACTATTATTTATCAGTATTAATATTTTAGTATTATTAAGACTAATATTATTTATTTATATTGAACATTTTTCTATTTATTTTACAACTACGTCTCTATTTTTTATTTTAAGGTAATCTGTATATTCATGTAAAGTGTAATGCGCCTCTGAATGGTTTTATTGCTAGAGATATGGCGTAGATAAATACTGATATTTATTATTATTGTTATTATTATAACTTTCCAATATTGCCCGGGTTTCCCCTATATTGAGAGGTTGTTGTCCAACGGATATACTACTCGGTGGAGGAACTGATTAATGCTAACAAAATAACGCGTACAACATCGTTAAAACAGCAACGAATAGGCGGATGTTATACATTAGTCAAACACCGCGGTATAGCCAGATAGTTGTGCAGTTAAACCATGCACATATATGGATAAAGTGTAGACGAATGATTCTATGGAAAAGGGTACACGTGTTTTTTTGCAAAATCATTAGCTGTGTGAATATTTCAACTTCCATAGCTGAACACTGACATGCTATCAAATACGTTTGATTCGCTTTGTAATTTATAATTGTAGCAGACACATCAACACTAATAAAAGGTAGTGATCTAAAGTGTGTTAATAGTTGTAAATGTTAGTGAGAGGCGATCCATGCAGTGCTTACCAAGAGTCTCATGTTGATATTTGATAGATCTCGCCGGCAAATTACCGTATCCCTGTCATCGATACTAAGAGACACACAAGATTGCATGAACCGTACGATGTCGCCTCTCTCTCAGTCGGCACAACTACTCACGTGTTTGCCAAGGTGAAGTTGTTGTCGTGAACATAAGTGTACTTGACATATCAACCTGACATCAGCCGTTACCACTGCATTGATTTGGCACAAATATGTTAAGCGCGTTTCCTTTTTCCTAGCTGCGTAGCTAAGTTAGTTCCTCTACGCGGTGATTCACCGCTGGTCTGACTACTGCGCAATGTTTAATACGAAGCTACCTACATCTGTCTTCCTATAATTGCGGCGGAAAACAATAAGAAATAAAAAAGAGGAGATAACAAGAGATAATTGAGAGATAAACACCAATGGCGAACTCCGGATTTAGCAAGATTGCATCAAAAATCTATTAAAAAAAAAATATTGGTGAATAAGGAAACTATTGGGATATAGAAAGTAAAAGATTACTAATTAGTGGGCAACTTGGCATTATGATATGTTTGTATCATTTGTTTAAAAAAACATGTTCTCATTGCATATTAATAGGTACACAAATAGTTGACGAATTAATATTTTGCATAACGGTGTAACTTCTTAAATTACCTAAGAGTGGACATTTTCCGCGATGCTTCGAATCCTTGTGCGATCATGCTACTAACCAATCAATGTGCTGGTGCTTTCTGTTTGACATCCTATTAATATTCATCGATGTTATGTCTTCGAACACAAACTGGCAAAACTGTACCACAACTAAAATATTTCAAATCTTAAGTTCATATATTGTGTATTCTTTGTAAGCCTACTTCTTCCAAAGAGGCCCGCAAGTTTGTGTGCATTGTTCTACTATTTCACTACTGACAATAAATATTAAAGCAAATTACTTTAAACACAAAACGTGACCCAAATCCAAAGCCAGAAGTAGGAAGGACATATTGCCGTGATTGTAGATAGTTGTAGCGCTTTACCACTCCAGACAAACACTTCCTGATTTAGACGCTCCCACATGGCTCAGTGCCGACTACAGGTTGGCATTCACAAGCCTATTGTGTTTGTGCTTACATAAAATAAATGCAGTTGTCATGGGTATATGTCTTCACAAGAGTCCTTCTGTATGTACTTAGCTGTCTACTCAGTGCAGATCCGCGTGTCAAGTGCTCCACTTAGAACTATGACGCAGCCGTAGCCGGATGATCGTGTGAGTGAAGTGGCCCTGCCGTTGTGTGTAAATGCTAAATCATAATTATTTCGGTATACTAATATTGGTCTTACTTTATATTAAGCCAGACTATATTTACATTTCATGTTTGCGGCCAGCCATTCCTGCTGAAATGGTAGTAACAGTTCGTAATCTCTTATTTAATGTCCCAAGTATCAGGGGCGTCGATCCGGTTTTAAAAGTGGGACGGGGGATTAATTTATATTTCAATATAATATAATAATATATATATAATAATATCACACACACATTTATATATATATATATATATAATATATATATTTATATATATATAATATATATATATATTATAATATCATACACACATATATATATATATATATATATATGACCTGAAATACATATAAATATATTTTGGTAAAAATAAAACATAATTCATTGTTGGTCTGGTGCTAATTCTAGAATAAAAACGACCTTTATGTTATGCTATTTAAAATAGTTATGTTGGCGGCTACACATTGAAGAGGGGCCATGGCCCGCTCCAATCACTGAACATGTAGAGGGTAAACTTTGGACCCAACACTGATTGCCTGATTCATAGAGTGACAAGATGCAGAGGTTACAGGGGTGCCTGTGTAGGACTTCCCAATCCCACCTTTTGGCAAAGAAGTTTGTCATCACTCAAATGGGATCAAATTACTCAAAGTGCAGAAATCCGCTGGCTCCGCCGCAGGCGATATAAGTATCCACGAGGACGACCAGGCTGCATTCCAAGGAATGACAGGGCAAACAACAAAAATTAATCATCTAGAATGTGCTTGATGGCTAGTGCCTATTAATATATAAACACAATGGTGCATAATGACAGAGCCCGGCATGATCAATATTTACTGGACTAAAATCAAGTTGCGGGCTGCGGCCAACCAAGCAATTTATCTAGTGATTTTCCACTGCGTAGTCGGAAATTTATATCTAAACTCGTATACCTTTAAAAAAATTACTACTAGACCGATATAGGGTTTTTAAGAGAGGGGAGTGATCAGTCTAGCTATATATGCCTATACATTTATTTTATGAACTGAAAAAGTGTGAGGGCATTTCCTATGCTGTACCCCTGAGGCTGAAAGGTGGGGGACGCGTCCCCCTCGTCCCCCACCGACCTACGCCCATGCTGTGTAGAACTTCCCAATCCAACATTTTGGCAAAGAAATCTGTCATCACTCAAACGAGAATAAGTTACACAAAGTGCAGGAATCCGCCGCTTCTGTCGTAGGCGATGAGCATCAAGCAGGCCAGCGGTGAAAGTGCAACACAACGGCGCAGTCCGGCATGATATTTATTTACTAAAGTAAGATAAAGTTGTGCGCTGTGGCCAGGCCCAGTCAAGCAATTTATCTAGTCGATTGTTCTAATGGATGTTCGGAACTTCATATTGCGAGTTCATTGTCTAGCTACTAGTCCTCTGTAGCGGCTTTTAAGAGAGGATTGGTGAGTCAGGCTATATGCCCCACAATTTTTTCTGAACTGAAAATTGGGGGGGGGGGCAATTCCTATGCTGTCCCCCACGCTGAAAAGTGTGGCGACGCGTCCCCCCCCCGTCCCCATCGATCGACGCCCGTGCTAAGTATAATAGTTGTTGCCGTAACATTTTGTTGTACAGTTTAAATTATATCAATTATCTAACATCTTGACTCCTTGGATATGCTTTACCCGAATTTATGTTTCACGTCAATTTTATTTAATATCATCGTCATGTCTCTGCTTTGTGAACGACGATTCAGGAAGGAGGAAGTCCTCATCTGGTGCAGGCACGCTGATGGCTGATGAAGCCTATCCGATATAAGCAAGTCTTCCGACAGCGGCTGCACGTCACGGTCTGTTCAATGTTGATGTCGGAAGGATCCCGGTTTTCCGCCCTCTCTTGTTGTCTTCCATATTGGCTCTTCGTATGGTTTCAAAGGTAGTGGTGGCCTGGTAGCCTGTGCGTCGCCAGTTCACGCGATTGGTTGCTTGTGTTGTCCACTGACTGTGATCGATGTTGCAAGTGGCGAGGGACCTTTTTGAAGTGTCTGTATATCTTTTCCCAGGTGCCCTTTTGTCACGATGGCCAGTGGACAATTCTCCACACAGTATGATCTTTGTAGGCGATGGTCTTCCATCCTGGAGCGAAGCTGTATTTTGAGGAGCATGGTTTCGATGCTGGAAACCTTAGCCATTTCAAGGACCTCGATGTTGGTGACGAAGTCACGCCAATGGATGTTTAGGATGGTACGTAGGCAGCGCTGATGATAACGCTCGACGACACGCAGATGGCGACGATAGGTGACCCAGGACTCAGCACACGCAGAAGACTGGTCAGCACAACAGCTTTCTAGACATTGATTTTCGTATCTTTCCTTAGATTTGTATTATTCCGTACACGTTTGTACAGTCTACTGAAAACGCTGTTTGCCTTGGCCAGCCTATTGTCCACTTATTTGTCTGTTTTAGCAACAGATGTGATAACGCATCCTAAGTAGCTGAATTGGTGGACTGCTTACAATTCTGACTGTTCGATGGAGATGCTGGGTGGGTGATACTCTTCTTATGGCGCGGGGTGATGGAAAACTTCAGTCTTCTTCAGGCTTACTTCAAGTGCGAACAGCTGAGCAGCTTCTGCGAAGCAAGATGTTATTCGCTGCATGGCTAACTCAGTGTGGGTAATAAGGGCATCATCATCAGAGAACAATAGCTCCCTGATCAGTTTCTCCTTGGTCTTTGTGTGGGCTTGCACACGTCTTAGGTTGAACAGGCTGTCATCTGTACGAAAACTAATATAAACGCCTTCCTTGTCATCAAGGTCCTGTGTGACATGTTGGAGCATCATGCTAAAGATTAGTGTGAAAAGCGTTGCAAAGGAGCAAGAACACAGTCTTGTTTCACGCCATCTGTGATTTTGAAAGGCCGTGAGATAATGTTGCTGTGTCTCATTTGGCCTAGTTGATCTATATGTAGTTGGATGACCACGACTAGGAACTTTAATGGGCAACCTAGCTTCCCAAGAATTTTCCGAAGTCCTTTTCTGCTCACGGTATCAAGCGCTTTTGTTAGGTCTACAAAATCAAAGGTGATGAATAAGGCTGGTAAACGCTTGTACATGTTATATCAGTTAAAGCGTGCAGGGATTACCCAGAAAGATCTGGTCAGTGTATATGTTAGTGTGGTGAGACCAGTTCTAGAATATGCATGTCCTGTATGGCACACTAACTTGCCCCAATATTTGTCTGACAATATTGAAGTTATACAAAAAAGGGCACTAAAATGTATTTTTCCTGGATTGGGTTACGCGGAAATACTTAGACGTGTTAACCTGGATACGTTGAATGTAAGACGGGACAGCATTTGTCAAAAATATTTTGATAAAATTAAAGTCGGCACACACAGATTAAATTATCTGCTGCCTGACAAAAGACATATCAAATATAATGTTAGACAACAAAATGTGTACCCGTTACCAGTTACTAGAACGAATAGATTCCGTAACTCCTTTATACCGTGGGCTTTATACAACTGTCAGTAAAAAGGCTATTAATATGGTATGATTTGCGGTATCAAATGTATTTATATTGTATTTGTATGATGTTTTGATGAGTTAATTGTAACCTATTGTAATGTCAATCCAACTCAGTTGAGTTGCTAATAAAACTTGTGTTATTTATTAATCCTTTGTTTTGCTCTCGGCTCTTCTCTTGAATCTGTCTCAGGGCAAACACCATGTCTGTGGTTCTCCGGTTGGCCCTAAAACTACACTGGCTCTCTGGGAGAATTAATATAATATATAATATAGCCGTTTAGAACGTATCGGGGTGATATAGAGAATCGGGGTGAAATATTACCTTGTTCTCGTTCCATTGTTTTTGCAGTGGTGTATTATGCGTGCAGTCTATGAATTAAACATATTCTTGCAGAGAGAGTTCTGAGATGTGTTTGTACTGAATGTTACTCGGAGAACCCTTATGTCGTTCCCAGAACCTCACGGAATTTCATAAAATATATTTTAAAAAACGTATTATTTCCGTTGATATATATTCATATGACTTGGCAGTCTTTTCCATGAGGACAGCGGAAGTGATTGCAGCGGTTTACACATGAAAATATGCAGCCGGTGCTCTTTCCCCTCTCGTCAATGTTACCTGATTTGTGATTCGTCAAATTATCGGCGGAAGTTACGGGCGCAACTCACTGCAGAATATGGGCCAGTGTTGCTACGAGGTGAAAGTGGGCAGAGACTTAATTAAGAGTGCCAAAGCAGCAACCATGAAAGCCCTTGAAGAGTACCAAAACAGGCAGAGGCAACTACATGAACTGAGAGTGACAATGATACATGTAATGGCAATTGGTAATGATGTCATATTGTGTCCTATAGATCTATTCAGTGTGGCTACTTGCAAATCATGTTATCAGTCTGTTGTTATGACCTTGTAAATAAAGAAAGTGCAGTGTATTTAAATTTTGTTTGATTTGTAAAATTTCATAATGCCACGGGATATTTATTTAATGTTTTGTCTCATTATTCGAAATATTCTGTGGTCTCTTGCATTGGCTCCTTGGAACATTTATGGAATTTCCATTATACAAATTAGTTCTGACAAGTTTAAAGTGCCCCCAAAAGCCACCATTTAATGTCCTATTTTCCAAAAGTTTCTTGCTCAGGGAGGGGGGCCCGCCCCCTCCCTGAACCCTCCCCCGTCTCGGTCGCTACGCTCCCTCGGGGTACCTCCCTGATATGAAACTCTCCAAGGTTGGCAACACTGAACATATATGTAAGCTTATGGGACAAAGTGGTAAAAGAAGAAGAAATGACGACTGTCGGAAATATGGCCAACCTGGCAACATGGATTTCGAGAGAAAACACTACAAGTTTAGTGTGTATTGTTTCGTTATAATATATTGTCGTTCATAATGGGTATATTTACGCCTATTTTAAATGTAAAACTACACTACATGTTAGAATGCCTCCACGTTTTTCACATTATAGTCGTGTCTTCACTGCGACCGTAACGTGTAGAACGCAAGATGTAGATCCACCACTTTGCAGGCAGAAAAGTCCGGTGACACATATGTTACAATCAGGTCAGTCGATGAATGTCGTAGCATGTGATCTTCTTTTAAGTCCACGACGTGTATCTTTAATTGCATTTGTCGAAACAATCGAACATTTTTGAACGGCATTTTCCTGCCTGATACATCGATTCCATGTTCTTGATTCTTGTTAGACACTCCTGGCGATGATCCTGACAGATGGTGATACACCTGTCCTCGGGAGTCGCATTGGCGAGGTGGAAGGCTTTCACCAGCCACTCCGGAATGATATTGTGCCACGCCTCGCTCGTGTTCACAAGACAAGCCACCAACGCAACAAGGATCTGTCGGGGAACAGAACATGTAAGAGGTTTACACCAGGCTACACAATGGGCGCTACAACAACAACGTGTACTAAAAGTATACATTATGTTAATAGTCAAAGCTAATCATATGTCATAGCATAAATTCTTAATTTTATTCTAAACGTCCAGATGCTTTTCACACGTGTGTAATATTGTATGAATGAAATGTACTTGTGCAGTCAACATGATAGAATACATTATGGTTTTACTATATGCTATTTATGTAATGCCATGTTGCCTCGCGTCGTCGACAGTTAATTGCCAGCGGAGGAAGACAATCATAATTATATTCGGTTTTAACTATAATAGATGTACTGTTGATCTATTAACACTAGCAAAATGTCCATCCTTGGGATGACGTTACAGCCGAACCTCACTGGAAGCAACTATTACCAAAAACAAAATGCACAAATGACATTGTAGAGATCCAGAATATGGAATCCCATTGAAGAATTTGTTCACGTTTGTATTGAATTTATTTAATATTATTTATGGCTTTGTTGCAAAATATCAAAAGATACGTTTCCTTGTGGAATGAATATTCTAAATCAGTCATCGCCATTGTTATCTTCATGCAGCCGTATTGCCCTGTGTGTGGGCAAAGGCGTCAACGTGCCAAATCAGTACCAAACATGTCAGTTATACTAATGGTGTACATGCAACTGACCAGCATTTTTGGGCAGATTTGCTATTAGTTCAATTCCAGGGGAGGGGAATATATTCAGCACGGCATACGAATCTTATCAGATTTGTTCTATAGATACATGATATGGGGGTATATTTGGTCATATATATCTGCATGACAGCTAATATATATATATATATATATATATATATATATATATATATA
>JAODUO010000247.1:177500-217500 GCA_025642075.2 Ridgeia piscesae | reverse complement strand
TTGTTCTGAAAATACAGATCCAACTGTTTGAGTGAAATCATCAAGTTCTCACAGCAGTAATTTTTATAATGAAAAATATTGGAAACTGGTTAGGTTTATAGAACATTGTTGAGTGGTGCAAACAACAATAAAAAAATGATCATCATTGCATTTGTTTAAGCCGTAGTGTCTCGTGGTTGGGTGAAGGCCTCATGCCATTTCTAGATATACCTGTCTTGTGCTATCTTCTGCCAGATGGTGCCCTTCCAGTAGTCATCTAAAAAAACGCTTGCCTTCATTCAACTCCAGTTGAACCCATGGTCAGTTATATACTTGCATTTTCTATAGTGTAACCAAAAACTGATAGGATGAGTACAGAAATGTTTTGTTAAATTACAATGCGACAGAATTATACTAAGCTAAAATTGAATTACTTATGATATGTCCTATGTCACATGATTTTTACTATCATCTGTCTTCTCCAGGGATCACTCTGCAGGCGTTGTGGTTGCGTCTGGAACACGTCTCGCCTGCGTTCCCTCTCCATCTCGATGAAGCGACAAAGAACTTCCTGTGGACGTCTGTCATCTGCCGAGAGAAGGCGCTGCAGTTCTACGAGCTGCCAGAGCCACGCCCACCTCTCATTGTCTTTAATCGCTTTGACTTCGCTGATTCGGAAACAGGCATTTGCGTTGAGCAGGTAAAAATTCTGTGTGCCCATAAAAACCCATGTCAAAATATATTTTATCGAAAGTGTTGGTAAGCATACTCAAGTGGAGGTCACAAAGTAGCATGTGTTGAAATATCAACGAACGTCGCTAGTTGGATATGTTTTGAACTAATTATCTGTCTTTAGCTTGTCACTTGGGCTGTGTTATCAAACACTATCTTTATGTTATGGTATTTTGGTTATGGTTAAAACAACACTATATCTCAATACTCTGGTACATTCCAAATAGATTAATAAAAACTACAGTAAATCTACACTTCACCATCAAGCATTCTATGCTGTAAGATTAGTTTATAAAAATCTAAGAGTTACTGGTAGACCTTAATTATTATAATTTTGCTTAATATCACACATAATGGAATGCACAACGTAATGATCACTGTTCTTGATATAGTTGTGATCAAGTGATTTTCATTTGAAGGCGGATCAACCTGCGGACATATACCCCCTCTGCATGGTCCACGACAGCCAGAGTGGGGAGATGGGGTCCTGTGTTACGTACTACACACGTCAGAATGTCACAGAGACTGTGAGAGGGGGAGAGGGGGGAGCAACATGCACCATGGCAGATGCAAACGAAAAGTGGGTGACAATGTGTCACTTTGTGTTTACAAAACATAATAAATGGTTTTCATCAACTCTAGCAATCCCAAACAGATTATGTGATTATTGTCCATCTAATCCTCTTGAGTCAAGACATTCAAAAATGTCATGCCAAGTAGAAACCATGCCACAAGTCTTACTATAGGTAAAGGTAAATTTTTATATAATGCAGTATCCAAACCTCAGGATTGCTCAAAGCGATTTACACTTTACTTCCCTGACAGACCAGTTCAATCAAACGCCATCTCAACTTCTCTGGGAAGCATCCAGCCATATGCTATAATTAATGCACGAATGCTGCTCATACTTATATCCAGTTTTTATCCACCACTGTCTATAGCCAGGTACTAATATAGCTGAGTGAACTGGAGCAACGTAGAGTGAAAAAAGTTGCCCAAGGTTTTAACACTGCAGCACAAGATTCGAACCCGGATCCTCCTAGTCGAGAGTCCGAAGCTCTACCCCTGAGCCACTGCGCTCTGATTGCATTAACTAATTGTTATGTATGTAATGTTTTTACCTGCAGATGGGGTTCCAAGTTGGTGATTGTGGCGTCTCAACAGTTGCGGAATCGTGCCCTGTATGGTCGTGAGGCTGACATCAACATGGAGCTGCCAATGAAACAGTTCTGCTTCTTGGAACGCATTGGGAGGTGAGTTACGACTCGGTAGTGGTCATCTAGTAGGTGTGGTCATGCAGGTGGACTGTGAACTCAGACAGCAAGAACTCTTTGTTAACTCCAAAAGTTAGTTTTCTATCTTCTCCATATACCTGATGTAAATTGTACCCAATTGTTACGGAATATTATCATGAAGTTTGAACACAGTAATCCATAGTCAAAAGGAAGACACCAGGAAAGCCACGTCACATTGTTCATATTTTTTTTTTTAAACAGGTACTCTGCCTTACAATACTGCTCATACCTCACTGTTAGAGATGTTGATATATGCGGAGTTGGGTGTATCAGATTTTGTTAACACATTTATTTGATATTGGAGTTGTTTAACGTGAGAATGTGACAGGTCTTGTCTCTTGACAGTATGACATATCTGGGTGACACTGTTATTATTTGTGAATGTTTGTTTGATACTAGTAATATTAGGTTGGCTGTTGCCACACATGACTAGTCTGTGTTGTGTTCTACAAGTGTGTCTGTGTTGTGTTCTACAAGTGTGTCTGTGTTGTGTTCTACAAGTGTGTCTGTGTTGTGTTCTACAAGTGTGTCTGTGTTGTGTTCTACAAGTGTGTCTGTGTTTTGTTCTACAAGTGTGTCTGTGTTGTGTTCTACAAGTGTGTCAGTGTTTTGTTCTACAAGTGTGTCTCAGTTTTGTTCTACAAGTGTCTCTGTGTTGTGTTCTACAAGTGTGTCTGTGTTGTGTTCTACAAGTGTGTCTGTGTTGTGTTCTACAAGTGTGTCTGTGTTGTGTTCTACAAGTGTGTCTGTGTTGTGTTCTACAAGTGTGTCTGTGTTGTGTTCTACAAGTGTGTCTGTGTTGTGTTCTACAAGTGTGTCAGTGTTTTGTTCTACAAGTGTGTCTCAGTTTTGTTCTACAAGTGTCTCTGTGTTGTGTTCTACAAATGTGTCAGTGTTTTGTTCTACAAGTGTGTCTGTGTTTTGTTCTACAAGTGTGTCTGTGTTGTATTCTATAAGTGTGTCTGTGTTTTGTACTACAGTGTGTCTGGGTTTGGTTCTACAAGTGTCTGTGTTTTGTTCTACAAGTGTGTCTGTGTTTTGTTCTACACGTGTGTCTGTGTTTTGTTCTACAAGTGTGTCTGTGTTTTGTTCTACAAGTGTGTCTGTGTTTTGTACTACAGTGTGTCTGTGTTTTGTACTACAGTGTGTCTGTGTTTTGTACTACAGTGTGTCTGTGTTGTGTTCTACAAGTGTGTCTGTGTCAGGTCACGTCACCATGGAGAGGTGACCAATGGCATCAACAGCCTCGCCATCTTCAAGGGACCTGTCAAAAGTGTATTTTACATGAAGAAACTGCTTATGAGACGGAACCTTGTCACTGCACAGGTGAGAACACAGTAGACACAGGTGAGAACACAGTAGACACAGGTGAGAATACAATAGACACAGGTGAGAATACAGTAGTCACAGGTGAGAACACAGTAGACAGTAGACACAGGTGAGAACATACTAGGCAGTTGACATAGGTGAGAACACAGTAGACACAGGTGAGAACACAGTAGACACAGGTGAGAACACAGTAGACATAGGTGAAAACACAGTAAACACAGGTGAGAATACAGTAGACACAGGTGAGAACACAGTAGACACAGGTGAGAACACAGTAGACACCGGTGAAAACACAGTAAACACAGGTGAGAATACAGTAAACACAGGTGAGAATACAGTAGACACAGGTGAGAACACAGTAGACACAGGTGAGAACACAGTAGACACAGGTGAGAACACACTAGACAGTAGACACAGGTGAGAACACACTAGGCAGTAGACACAGGTGAGAACACAGTAGACACAGGTGAGAACACAATAGACAGTAGACACAGATGTGAACATAGTAGACACAGGTGAGAACACAGTAGACACAGGTGAGAACACAGTAGACACAGGTGAGAACACAGTAGACACAGGTGAGAACACAGTAGACACAGGTGAGAACACAGTAGACACAGGTGAGAACACAATAGACAGTAGACACAGGTGAGAACACACTAGACAGTAGACACAGGTGTGAACACAGTAGACACAGGTGAGAACACAGTAGGCAGTAGACAGGTGAAAACAGAGTAGACAGTCAACACAGGTGAGAAAACAGTAGACAGTAGACACAGGTGAGAACACAGTAGATAGAGTTTAGAATGGTGCAGATATAGGTGAGAACTATACGTGGATTAGGTACAGGTGGGAGCATTTTATACACAAGTGAGAATATTGGACATAACATTCTGAAATGATGTCAGAATTTGTTGCATGTGTGGTAACATTGCTTCCCTGCGAGGCTGAGTTAGAGTTCAACTGAACAGGTCTGCCAGGGGGTGAAGCTGTGCAGTTGTAAGGACACGTCACTGTGTAACAACAGACAGTTACCTTTTGATTTGCTTCACTTAACTGACAATTTGTTCAATGGATGTTCCTGTGATAGGAAAATGATATACAAACTAATCAGCATCAGCTGATACTAAATGTGTTAACTCATTCTTCTATCCTGCAGCCGTTCAACCAGCGAGTCGTGAAAGGTCAGAATGTAGGCAGTTCTCTCTTCCATCTCAAGCGCTTCTTCGTGCTGCATAAAACGATGTACTTGACGTGGCTGGAGAACCTCACTCACACCCTCTCTCAGTGCCACCGCCAGTGTGGGGCGCTCGGCAAGATACGCAATGACATGGTGAGTCGTTAGAACAATACCTGACTTGTAGTTCAGTAACAACACCTGGCTTGTAGTTCTGTACAACACCTGGCTTGTAGTTCAGTACAACACCTGGCTTATAGTTCAGTACAACGCCTGACTTATAGTTCAGTACGACACCTGGCTTATAGTTCAGTACAACGCCTGACTTATAGTTCAGTACGACACCTGGCTTGTAGTTCAGTAACAATGCCTGGCTTATTGTTCAGTACAACGCCTGACTTATAGTTAAGTACGACACCTGGCTTGTAGTTCAGTAGAATGCCTGGCTGGTAGTTCTGTACAACACCTGACTTATAGTTCAGTACAACGCCTGGCTTGTAGTTCTGTATGACACCTGGCTTGTAGTTCAATACAATGCCTGGCTTGTAGTTCAGTACAATGCCTGGCTTGTAGTTCAGTAACAACACCTGGCATGTACTTCAGTACAATGCCTGGCTTGTAGTTCAGTAACAACACTTGGCTTGTAGTTCAGTACAACACCTGGCTTGTAGTTCAGTACGACACCTGGCTTATAGTTCAGTAACAACACTTGGCTTGTAGTTCAGTAACAACATATGGCTTGTAGTTCAGTAACAACACTTGGTTCAGTACAATGCCTGGCTTGTAGTTCAGAAACAACACTTGGGTTGTAGTTCAGTAACAATGCCTGGCTTGTAGTTCAGTAACAACACCTGGCTTGTTGTTCAGTAACAACACCTGGCTTGTAGTTCAGTAACAACACTTGACTTATAGTTCAGTATAATGCCTGGCTTGTAGTTCAGTAACAACACTTGGCTTGTAGTTCAGTACATCGCCTGGCTTGTAGTTCAGTACAATGCCTGGCTTGTAGTTCAGTAACAACACTTGGCTTATAGTTCAGTACAATGCCTGGCTTGTAATTCAGTAACAACACTTGGCTTGTAGTTCAGTACATCGCCTGGCTTGTAGTTCAGTACGACACCTGGCTTGTAGTTTAGTAACAACACCTGGCATGTACTTCAGTACAATGCCTGGCTTGTAGTTCAGTACGACACTTGGCTTGTAGTTTAGTAACAACACGTGGCTTGTAGTTTAGTAACAACACCTGGCTTGTAGTCAGTACAACACTGCTTTAGTTCAGTACAACACTGGCTTGTAGTTCAGTACGAACCTGGCTTTAGTTCAGTACAACACTGGCTTTATTTCCCAGTAACAACACCTGGCTTGTAGTTCAGTAGAACATCTGTAGTTCAGTACAACTGGCTTATAGTTCAGACATGCCTGGTTGTAGTTCAGTACGACACCTGGCTTGTAGTTTAGTAACAAGACCTGGCATGTACTTCAGTACAATGCCTGGCTTGTAGTTCAGTACGACACTTGGCTTGTAGTTTAGTAACAACACGTGGCTTGTAGTTTAGTAACAACACCTGGCTTGTAGTCAGTACAGCTGGCTATTATTCAGACTGCGGTTGTAGTCAGTGAGGAGAAACTAGGCTTGTAGTAGTACAGCTGGTTATTCAGAACGGGAGACTCGTGGGCATGTAGGACATGACACTGGCTAGTAGGAGACAGAAACATGTGTAAAGACTGCGGAGACTCAGTGAGGAGACATTGTAGAGACAGTGGTATACAGACTGCGGAGACTCAGTGAGGAGACATTGTAGAGACAGTGGTATACAGACTGCGGAGACTCAGTGAGGAGACATTGTAGAGACAGTGGTATACAGACTGCGGAGACTCAGTGAGGAGACATTGTAGAGACATGGTATACAGACTAACTCAGTGGGCTTGAAAAGGTTACAGACTGCGGAGATCAGTGAGGAGACATTGTAGAGACAGTGGTATACAGAGACAGCGGAGACTCAGTGAGGAGACATTGTAGAGACAGTGGTATACAGACTGCGGAGACTCAGTGAGGAGACATTGTAGAGACAGTGGTATACAGACTGCGGAGACTCAGTGAGGAGACATTGTAGAGACAGTGGTATACAGACTGCGGAGACTCAGTGAGGAGACATTGTAGAGACAGTGGTATACAGACTGCGGAGACTCAGTGAGGAGACATTGTAGAGACAGTGGTATACAGACTGCGGAGACTCAGTGAGGAGACATTGTAGAGACAGTGGTATACAGACTGCGGAGACTGAGTGAGGAGACATTGTAGAGACAGTGGTATACAGACTGCGGAGACTGAGTGAGGAGACATTGTAGAGACAGTGGTATATAGACTGCGGAGACTGAGTGAGGAGACATTGTAGAGACAGTGGTATACAGACTGCGGAGACTCAGTGAGGAGACATTGTAGAGACAGTGGTATACAGACTGCGGAGACTCAGTGAGGAGACATTGTAGAGACAGTGGTATACAGACTGCGGAGACTCAGTGAGGAGACATTGTAGAGACAGTGGTATACAGACTGCGGAGACTCAGTGAGGAGACATTGTAGAGACAGTGGTATACAGACTGCGGAGACTCAGTGAGGAGACATTGTAGAGACAGTGGTATACAGACTGCGGAGACTCAGTGAGGAGACATTGTAGAGACAGTGGTATACAGACTGCGGAGACTCAGTGAGGAGACATTGTAGAGACAGTTGTAGAGAGAGACACCGGAGACTCAGTGAGGAGACATTGTAGAGACAGTAGTAGAGAGAGACAGCGGAGACTCAGTGAGGAGACATTGTAGAGACAGTAGTAGAGAGAGACAGCGGAGACTCACTGGGTGGTGAGAACACAATAGTAATTCTTTGTTGGATGCCACCCCAGGGTATTGCAGAGAAGACCTTCAAGAAGCTGCTCTCCCTCGGGAGTAAGTACATCAGCCGGGAGACGGTACCATACCGCCAGTACAAGCCAGACGCCCCTGAGGAGGAGTACATGTGTAAGAAGTGAGTAGCCATTGTCTTCACAGTGTGTCCTGTACTTGTATCCCTGTCTGTCCTGTAGTTATGTCCCTGTCTGTCCTGTACTTGTATCCCTGTCTGTCCTGTACTTGTATCCCTCTCTGTCCTGTACTTGTGTCCCTGTCTGTCCTGTACTTGTGTCCCTGTCTGTCCTGTAGTTATGTCCCTGTCTGTCCTGTAGTTATGTCCCTGTCTGTCCTGTAGTTGTGTCCCTGTCTGTCCTGTAGTTGTGTCCCTGTCTGTCCTGTACTTGTGTCCCTGTCTGTCCTGTACTTGTGTCCCTGTCTGTCCTGTAGTTGTGTCCCTGTCTGTACTGTACTTGTGTCACTGTCTGTCCTGTACTTGTGTCCCGGTCTGTCCTGTACTTGTGTCCCTGTCTGTCCTGTAATTGTATCCCTGTCTGTCCTGTACTTGTATCCCTCTCTGTCCTGTACTTGTGTCCCTGTCTGTCCTGTACTTGTGTCCCTGTCTGTCCTGTAGTTGTGTCCCTATATGTCCTGTAGATGTGTCCCTATATGTCCTGTACTGGTGTCCCTGTATGTCCTGTATGTTTGTCCCAAACTATTTGTGTCACCGACTGACCCGTGTCCATCTATTGTCCTCAGTAAGGTGGCAGAGAAGTCCGTGCGTGTCATCATCCTCAAGAAGCTGTACACATTCAAACTGGGAGACCAGATAGACGACGGGGATGAGGAGGAGGATGGGGGGAGTGAGGGAGAAGACGAGGACGTCTCCTCTCGCTCCATCAGTCACGCCACTGAAGGTGGGTGTGGCTGAGACAGTCACTAAAATAATAACAGCACTATAAGGGTCTAAGGCTACCTGGTCTAATGGTCACAGACAGTTCGTTCAGTTATTTTAACATAGCCACATTCTCTATTCACATTTCACATCAACCTTCAGCAAACCCTGGCCAGTGGGCCACATTTAGCCCATGGCTGGTCTCCAAGTGGCCCTCGAGAACATGCGAAGAATTGGTAATAGTCAAGCACAACAAATGGTCATCGTCTATTATATATAACAATGTTCTTTGACTGAGCATTGGAGCGGTCCTATCGAGAATTTTGCAACAAGAGTTATTTAAATTGGCAAGTCAGTCACTCAGCTGGTGGGTGTTGAATCACGGGTGCATTAATAAAGTCATGTAATATGTACGAGATAGTTGATTTTCAACATAAAGCTGGTGCTTTCAAAATAGATGCTTTCCAAGATAATTTCTACGACTACAAAGGTTTTGAAATGAGAATGTTTCATTATGAAAGGCAGCCCCAAGATTTTGTGAGCTACAAAACTGCTGCTGTTCAGATTTGCATGAGACGTACAAATGCTTTTCTGTAGCATATTCACTGGGTGAAATAGTAATACTTCCCAACAGTGAAGCACATGAAGAACATCCTCGCTACTGACTGACTGAAGATTGTGTTGCGACTTAGGATCTCTCTGCTCTCTATGAGGTCACGTTTGTAGAACTGACAGCCTCACTACTTTGTTTAGACTTGTTGTGGAGTGTCTAAATTGTGTGGTTTGTTGCTTTGGCAGTTTACTTGTGGTTCAAGTTAGCATGAAAATCATGCTCTTTATACAAGGAGGTATGTCTTCTCTAAATAAGAACTTTGGAGCGATGGTTGCATGGTAGAGCACCGGACTGTCAATCGAGGGGACGGTGGTTCCATCCCACCTACTGCCCTTTCAAAACTTAGGCAATTTCGTTCACCCCACATTTGCCTGTGTCTTTTGGAAGAGACACTAAAAGCCGGTGGTCCCTTCTATCTGGTGTCTATGCCAGGGGAAATAAAAGATCCCAAACAGGGGGTAAATGTGTGACCTGTAGTGGACTCAAATTCTCGTTGGACTTTAAACGCCCTGCAAAGGGCCCCGTCCAGTGTCTGAGAGAAAGAGAAAGAGAGACTGTAGGGAGATAACAGGGCAAAATTTGGCTCATGCCTAAGACATTTGTGGAACCTGCTTTACATGTTTCACCATGGTTGATTTAATGTGATATTTATCTTTAGTTTATTAACCTAATATGCATGTTGCTGTGTGTTTATCAGCCGCCGTTCAGCGGTTTGAGCGTGTCTACGAGCGTCCCATGCTGCATCAGGTGTACACATATGTCCTGGCCCAGGGGGAGAAAGGCATTACCCAGAAGTCATTGGGGGAGGCATTCGGGGTCGGCAAACTGGAGAGTCGAATGTTGTGTCGTAACCTTGAGCGACACAAGGTCGTCCACAAGTTCCTGCACGACCGCGGCCGACAGCGCGTCCAAAAGTAAGGACTTGGCTAATGGCAAGGTGGTGTCAGTGCAGTATGACTACCGTAACATAGGCATTATGTCAAGGGGTCTTTTGTTAGTAGTATCGGGTTAAGGTTACCATTTTATGGTAAGTTTAGGATTAGTTAAAGTTAGTTTAAGGTTGGTTTGGGTTAATTTAGGGTTAGGATAAAACTAGAATTTGTGAATGTCATTTATGTGGTGACGCCGCAATCAATTACATGTCACCTAAATTACTAATGTTACGGTAATGGCTGCCGCAAATCGTGTTGAGTTTTGCGTGAGTTTGTTTTGTTAGTTTTATTCTTTACAGGAATTTGAATAATTTCTTTTTGTAACCTAGTGTGTGTATATGTATATAAGATATGTGAGGAGAAGTTTGACGGCTGTACAAAGTTGTTTTCATGGTTAGGTTAGAAAGTAAACAAAAAGATTGATGCGTATGGCCATGATTTGAAGCCACTGAATATTCGAACCGTATTCGAAATTTCCAGGAATTTTGATTCGATTTGAGTGAAATTCCAGATTCATCCCATCCTTAGCGTACATAGCCCATCAGTACATGACTTTTGTGTCTCAGGTATATAGCCCATCAGTTCATGGCAGACTGTCGGCTTCACCAAGATTTGGAGGCAGAGAAAACAAAAATACGCGAACACAGTCGAAAACAGAAGGGAGGGACCACTCGTGTGAGTGATGGAGGTAAGTAAAACTATATTCATTTAACTAAATATTGAAACTACAGTGTTTCCCTTCATAGTAATCACTTTAATACTGTTGAGCTAAATATTTTACTAACACGTTACACAAGATAATTATAATCAGGTAATCAAATATTTTGTAATCACAGAACAATCATTGTCTTATTTAGGTTCAACACATTGCACTGACCTGTCGGCCGTTTGGTTTCTTGTCTAAATTTGACGCAGTGACATGTCAATCTTTGTGCCATTGTGTCTTGTATCTCAGGGACACAACAGCGTTCTGTCATTGTGTCTTGTGTCGATTCGACACAATGACACATCAACCATTGCGTCACTCTGGGTTGATGTTTCAGATGTGACACTTGAGGCACTCTGTAGCCCTATAGTGCCTGTGTCGGAGACATCAAGTGACGTGGTGGTGACGCCAGAAAAAGTTGACACTACTGTGAAACCTGACATCAACAGTGCCACGTCACTGCATCAAGTGTTCTATGACCCAAAGGATGAATCATTTCAATTTCAGAATGCAAAGAAGAAAAGTGGTAAGCTTTTGTAGAAGACAAACTGCTGGTTGAATGTTACTGTTAACCATTTCACTTGACATGAAAATCAGCTATATCACTTCAACTCACTTCAGCTACGATAATGCATTTTATCAATAGGAACACCACAAATATTCTGAAACTTGAATACTCAGCAAGTACAGTAGTTAGGATATATTTTAATTTGCATAAGCATAAAGACTTATTATACTGCCACTGTTAGTTGCAGGTTTTCCTGCATTGGTGATGTTTACAAAGTCTTATTGTCAGCGTTATTTATGTACAGTGATCGTCACCAGTTATATCCAACAAATTACATCACTAATATTATAAAAACCATGCGTCTAAGAAAGTTGTTACTTAGTAAATCGCCATCAATGATAAGTAATGTCATCCAGTCAAAAAAAATTGCAATAGTGGATAATTGTGCGTGAAATTATTTCAATAGCAGACGTCATCAATGTCGCCAAAGGAGCTTATCATATTCAGTTGTCACATGTCTTCGAATGAGCTTATCATACTAAAATGGTTAAGATGTAGAATGTTTGGAACTGGTCAAAGATTATAGCAAGCATGGATGCAATAAATAGGATGCTTTAATGACCAAAGGTATCTACGGTAATTGAACAACTTTAGATTTACATGAAACTTATAAAGTATATTTTGGGTGTATCAAAGTTGTGCATTTGTAATAATAATGTAACTAATTTGTTTTCATTTCAGGAAGGTTACAGTTATTTACAAATAAACTGTTAATATTTTGGTGTCACTCTAAACATAACTGAGAGGGAGAACTTGATCTCTTCTCTGCATCTCTACAGCATATTTCATTGTTGACCATATTCGTCATTGAAACAGCCACAGGAATAATATATTTGTGTAAATACTTGAAATACTGCATAGTTGCTAGACACCGTAACCGTGGAAAGCAATTTCCTTGATGAATAATTATATGAAGGCTAACTATTTCCTGTGACACAGCCCATGTGACTTACCGAATGTTGCGACGTGCCAACATCATTCTGGCAGCCGTGAAGGAAGCCAGACTCATTGACAACATTTTCACCATACAGAAGGTAAGTCATTTGTTACCATGACAACCACACAAGGGTAACAGCGTGTCATTTTAATAACAACAAATGTATATTTACATGAATGTTTTATAACGCTAGCTTGAGCACTTTACCACTTTCAGATGCAAAACACTCTTGAGGTGATGTAGAGATCACTTAAGCTATGCCACTTTTGGTCATGCAACTTTTTATCTTGCTCTACGTCAAAGTCGCGTACTCGCCAGATTTATTACAGTTTACACATTGGTTTAATTTCAATTATTTACATATTCTGTCAGTCATTGTCAGGTTAGTTTTCAGTCACATGGGTTGTCACATGACATGTCTGCTTCAGAAAATCATTGACCAGGAGTTCCAGGAGGGACATGAGTACCGCATCGACAAGAAGTCTCTGATGAGACTCATTGAGAGACTTGTGAGGGAGGGACAACTGAAGGCGGTCAGGACGGTCATAGAGAGTAGCCACGGTCTGAAGGAGGTCAGTCATCTCGTCACTCAGTCATTTGTCCAGTGTACTGTTACACTCACCCACACCCACGCGCCACATTTTGTGCATAGTGGAGAAATGGCTGATATCATTAGGAACATGAAGTGGTATCTTTACAATGCGCATTCTTCTGTAAGTGTATTTAGTGGTGGTGTAATAGTGCAGCAACTTTCTGGTTATTTACGCTACTGCGCAATCATAGCTGCATGCAGTTCGGACAGTTGCAGTTTGACATTACACCTCGTTGCGTATGTCTGTCTGAAGGTTTGTTTTGTACATTGTGTATCTTCAACTGTACTTTGTGTGTGTGTGTGTGCATGCATTTGTTGGCTCCAGCTGTACTTTGTGTTTGTGTTGGCTCCAGTGGTACTTTATGTGTTGGCTCCAGCTGAACTTTGTATGTATGTTGGCTCCAGTGGTACTTTGTGCATTGGCTCCAGCTGTACTTTGTGTGTGTGTTGGCTCCAGCTGTACGTTGTGTGTTGGCTCCAGTGGTACTTTATGTGTTGGCTCCAGCTGAACTTTGTATGTATGTTGGCTCCAGTGGTACTTTGTGCATTGGCTCCAGCTGTACTTTGTGTGTTGGCTCCAGCTGTACTTTGTGTGTTGGCTCCAGTGTACTTTATGTGTTGGCTCCAGCTGAACTTTGTAGTGTTGGCTCCAGTGGTATTTGTGCATTGGCTCCAGCTGTACTTTGTGTGTTGGCTCCAGCTGTACTTTGTGTGTTGGCTCCAGTTGTTCTTCGTGTGTTGGCTCCAGCTGTACTTTGTGTGTTGGCTCCAGCTGTACTTTGTGTGTTGGTTGCAGTTGTTCTTCGTGTGTTGGCTCCAGCTGTACTTTGTGTGTTGGCTCCAGTTGTTCTTCGTGTGTTGGCTCCAGCTGTACTTTGTGTGTTGGCTCCAGCTGTACTTTGTGTGTTGGCTCCAGTTGTTCTTCTGTGTTGGCTCCAGCTGTACTTTGTGTTGGCTCCAGCTGTATTTTGTGTGTTGGTCGCTGTATGTGTTGGCTAGCTTACTTTGTGTGTTGGTGCAGTTGTTCTTCGTGGTTGGCTCCAGCTGTACTTTGTGTGTTGGCTCCAGCTGTACTTTGTGTGTTGGTGCAGTTGTTCTTCGTGTGTTGGCTCCAGCTGTACTTTGTGTGTTGGCTCCAGTCTGTGTACTTCTGTGTGTTGGCTCCAGCTGTACTTTGTGTGTTGGTGCAGTTGTTCTTCGTGTGTTGGCTCCAGCTGTACTTTGTGTGTTGGCTCCAGCTGTACTTTTGTGTGTTGTTGCTCAGTTGTTCTTCGTGTGTTGGCTCCAGCTGTACTTTGTGTGTTGGCTCCAGTTGTTCTTCGTGTGTTGGCTCCAGCTGTACTTTGTGTGTTGGCTCCAGTTGTTCTTTGTGTGTTGGCTCCAGTTGTTCTTGTGTGTTGGTCCAGTGTCTTTGTGTTTGGCTCCAGCTGTACTTCTGTGTTGGCTCCAGCTGTACTTTGTGTGTTGGCTCCAGCTGTACTTTGTGTGTTGGTTGCAGTTGTTCTTCTGTGTTGGCTCCAGCTGTACTTTGTGTGTTGGTTCAGTTGTTCTTGTGTGTTGGCTCCAGCTGTACTTGTGTTGGCTCCAGCTGTATTGGTGCAGTTGTTCTTCGTGTGTTGGCTCCAGCTGTACTTTGTGTGTTGGCTCCAGCTGTACTTTGTTGTTGGTTGCAGTTGTTCTTCTGTGTTGGCTCCAGCTGTACTTTGTGTGTTGGCTCAGTGTTCTTTGTGTTGGCTCCAGCTGTACTTTGTGTGTTGGTCAGTGTCTTTGTGTGTTGGCTCCAGTTGTTCTTCGTGTGTTGGCTCCAGCTGTACTTTGTTGTTGGCTCCAGCTGTACTTTGTGTTGGTTCAGTTGTTTGTGTTGGCTCCAGCTTACTTGTGTGTTGGCTCCAGTTGTTCTTCTGTGTTGGCTCCAGCTGTATTTGGTGTTGGCTCCAGCTGTACTTTGTGTGTTGGTGCAGTTGTTCTTGTGTTTGGCTCCAGCTGTACTTGTGTTGGTCCAGCTGTATTTGTGTGTTGGTCCAGCTGTACTTTGTGTGTTGGTCAGTGTTTGTGTTGGCTCCAGTGTCTTGTGTGTTGGCTCCAGTGTCTTGTGTGTTGGCTCCAGCTGTACTTTTGTGTTGGTTGCAGTTGTTCTTCGTGTGTTGGCTCCAGCTGTACTTTGTGTGTTGGCTCCAGTTGTTCTTCGTGTGTTGGCTCCAGCTGTACTTTGTGTGTTGGCTCCAGCTGTACTTTGTGTGTTGGTTGCAGTTGTTCTTCGTGTGTTGGCTCCAGCTCTACTTCGTGTGTTGGCTCCAGTTGTTCTTCGTGTGTTGGCTCCAGCTGTACTTTGTGTGTTGGCTCCAGTTGTTCTTTGTGTGTTGGCTCCAGCTGTACTTTGTGTTGGCTCCAGCTGTATTTTGTGTGTTGGATCCAGCTGTACTTTGTGTGTTGGCTCCAGCTGTACTTTGTGTGTTGGTTGCAGTTGTTCTTCGTGTGTTGGCTCCAGCTGTACTTCGTGTGTTGGCTCCAGCTGTACTTTGTGTGTTGGCTCCAGCTGTACTTTGTGTGTTGGTTGCAGTTGTTCTTCGTGTGTTGGCTCCAGCTGTACTTTGTGTGTTGGCTCCAGTTGTTCTTCGTGTGTTGGCTCCAGCTGTACTTTGTGTGTTGGCTCCAGCTGTACTTTGTGTGTTGGTTGCAGTTGTTCTTCGTGTGTTGGCTCCAGCTGTACTTTGTGTGTTGGCTCCAGCTGTACTTTGTGTGTTGGCTCCAGTTGTTCTTCGTGTGTTGGCTCCAGCTGTACTTTGTGTGTTGGCTCCAGCTATACTTTGTGTGTTGGTTGCAGTTGTTCTTCGTGTGTTGGCTCCAGCTCTACTTCGTGTGTTGGCTCCAGTTGTTCTTCGTGTGTTGGCTCCAGCTGTACTTTGTGTGTTGGCTCCAGCTATACTTTGTGTGTTGGCTCCAGTTGTTCTTCGTGTGTTGGCTCCAGCTGTACTTTGTGTGTTGGCTCCAGTTGTTCTTCGTGTGTTGGCTCCAGCTGTACTTTGTGTGTTGGCTCCAGCTGTACTTTGTGTGTTGGCTCCAGCTGTACTTTGTGTGTTGGTTGCAGTTGTTCTTCGTGTGTTGGCTCCAGCTGTATTTTGTGTGTTGGCTCCAGCTGTACTTTGTGTGTTGGCTCCAGCTGTACTTCGTGTGTTGGCTCCAGTTGTTCTTCGTGTGTTGGCTCCAGCTGTACTTCGTGTGTTGGCTCCAGCTGTATTTTGTGTGTTGGCTCCAGCTGTACTTTGTGTGTTGGCTCCAGCTGTACTTTGTGTGTTGGCTCCAGTTGTTCTTCGTGTGTTGGCTCCAGTTGTACTTTGTGTGTTGGCTCCAGCTGTACTTTGTGTGTTGGCTCCAGCTGTACTTTGTGTGTTGGCTCCAGTTGTTCTTCGTGTGTTGGCTCCAGCTGTACTTTGTGTGTTGGCTCCAGTTGTTCTTCGTGTGTGTGCCTGAGATGGCGTCGGACGACCCACTCATCCAAAGCGCCATTGAGTCCAACAAACAGAAGATAATTGGACTGAACAAGGAAGCAACAAGTCACATTCGACAAAACAAGGAGTCGACGGCAGACACCAAGACTGTGAGTCCTCACATCAGTGGCATTACCTTACCTACATGTGTAATCACCACCATCAGTATTCAGTATAATGTCACCTAGCATACTTCTTTCCCATAGATATGCTAACTAGGTTCACTGAACAAGTTCCTGCTCAAATAATATAAATTCTGCCCAAAGCTACTTCCTTCCTTGTCCTAGGAGAACAATTGCTGAGAAATATAAACGTCTTGTCTTGTATGCACACAAAGACTGTTATATTTTCATCAAGAGAAACCAAGGTAGTTTTTATTTTTCAGCCTACCCGGTTTTCCACTCTAAGTGTCCTGAAGAGCACAGTGAAAATGGCAGAAATGGAATATGATCCTGTAAGTATGCGTGGTGGAACATGAAGTATGATCCTGTAAGTATGCGTGGTGGAACATGAAGTATGGTCCTGTAAGTATGCATGGTGGAACATGAAGTATGATCCTGTAAGTATGCGTGGTGGAACATGAAGTATGATCCTGTAAGTATGCGTGGTGGAACATGAAGTATGATCCTGTAAGTATGCATGGTGGAACATGAAGTATGATCCTGTAAGTATGCATGGTGGAACATGAAGTATGATCCTGTAAGTATGCATGGTGGAACATGAAGTATGATCCTGTAAGTATGCATGGTGGAACATGAAGTATGATCCTGTAAGTATGCATGGTGGAACATGAAGTATGATCCTGTAAGTATGCATGGTGGAACATGAAGTATGATCCTGTAAGTATGCATGGTGGAACATGAGGTATGATCCTGTAAGTATGCATGGTGGAACATGAGGTATGATCCTGTAAGTATGCATGGTGGAACATGAAGTATGATCCTGTAAGTATGCATGGTGGAACGTGAAGTATGATCCTGTAAGTATGCATGGTGGAACATGAAGTATGATCCTGTAAGTATGCATGGTGGAACATGAAGTATGATCCTGTAGGTATGCGTGGTGGAACATGAAGTATGGTCCTGTAAGTATGCGTGGTGGAACATGAAGTATGATCCTGTAAGTATGCGTGGTGGAACATGAAGTATGATCCTGTAAGTATGCGTGGTGGAAGATGAAGTATGGTCCTGTAAGTATGCGTGGTGGAACATGAAGTATGATCCTGTAAGTATGCGTGGTGGAACATGAAGTATGATCCTGTAAGTATGCATGGTGGAACATGAAGTATGATCCTCTAAGTATGCATGGTGGAACATGAAGTATGATCCTGTAAGTATGCATGGTGGAACATGAAGTATGATCCTGTAAATATGCATGGTGGAACATGAAGTATGATCCTGTAAGTATGCGTGGTGGAACATGAAGTATGGTCCTGTAAGTATGCGTGGTGGAGCATGAAGTATGATCCTGTAAGTATGCGTGGTGGAACATGAAGTATGATCCTGTAAGTATGCATGGTGGAACATGAAGTATGATCCTGTAAGTATGCATGGTGGAACATGAAGTATGATCCTGTAAGTATGCATAGTGAGACATGGAGTTTGATCCTATAAAATGCATAGTAAGATGTGTAATATAGTCCTGTAAATATATGTGGCTATAGTGCAAATGTTGCTTTTTACTGACACAGCTTCAAGATTGCAAAAAGAGAATATGAATCTTTTTTAAGCGAGAATGAAATATTATAACATTTCTATGATTCTAAGTTATGTAAACCATCCATATTTTGCATAAGCTATACTTTGGTTTTCATGTAAACAATTAGAGCTGCCATCCCAGAGAAACATGTCTAATGGATCCCTTCTAGGCTCACAGATGTCACCGGCCCAAACAGATTTGCTGCCACGTCATTACTGCCTTCATTTCATGTCCTCCAGAATTAGTGTCTACTCCCCCAAGCTATTGAACTGTGACCTCTCTGAACATTTGTTGGACATCCCTGTCACTTACCCATCACTTCTGCCATCAGACGGCGGGCAAGCGCTACGGTTACCTGCCTCGCATGAAGCGAATCATGATAGTGCACCAGTACATCTGGTATCTTGTCTACGGCTACGGTCAGCGCCAGGTCGTACCAGCGGACGAGGTGGAACTGCCCACTGCAGTCCACAGTACAGAGGCTGAGTCGAGCGGGGACATGATGTCATCCGATCAGCAGGTGGGTCACATGATTTGTCATCACTCAGTGGGGGGCATGGGGCTTTCAGTTTCTAAGTCTTGTGATTGATGTCCTAACCAATATTTGGGTATAAAATAAATTGTATTTATTTTATAATTTAATGCAAAAATATATCTCAAAACATTCCTGTCTGTCTTTGAAATGTTTATATTAGATAAAGGCTAGGATGACATTTTGCATTGAAATTTCTCTTCTAGTTGTTGTAGTTGTAAGGTAATGACAACAAAGTGCAAAAGACACTTTCAGATGTTCATATAGACCATTATGCGGTGGTGGTCGTGCGGTAGAGTGCCGGACTGTCAATCGAGGGGACAGTGGTTCAATCCCACCTGCTGCCGTTATGAAACTTAGGCAATTTTGTTCACCCCACATTTGCCTGTCTTTCGGAGGGGACACTAAAAGCCGGTGGTCCCTTCTATCTGGTGTGTTTGCCAGGGGAAGTAAAAGAGGGTGGTGTTTGTTGTTGAGCAAGTCAGTGTTTCAGGTGTGTAGTTTGACTTGCTTCATTCTGTTGTCCTAACCTGGCCACCCTGTTGACATGTGTGTAGGCAACAAGATCATCTCAGGTCACCCAACGGTTCACTTGTTGAAAGGTATTGCCTTCCTCTTAGTCAAGATGAGATAAGCTTTGATTATAGTCTCAAATGTTTGTTTTCTTGTGCCGTTGTCAAACTCCTGTCTCCACCACCTATATCCACTCTCCTGTCTTGTTTTCCCACCTCCAAACTAACTCAATCTTCAGTGTCTATTCTGAAGTATGAATAGCCAAAAAAAGTGTTTTAATTGTCAATAATGCGTTGACAGTTTTACAGTAGGGCATTCAGACTGTTGACATTTCTGATCCACAGACACCAAGTGAACATGTGGCGCCATCTGATGGCGGCAAGCCAGTTGAAACAAAAGAAACTCCGCTTGATAAAGTTTACATAGATGACAGTTCGTGGAGACGCTTTCTGCCGCCTCTGCCAAAACATTATGGTATGTGTTGGTTGATTGTTTTATGAACAGTTTATTGAGTCTATTTCTAAGTGTATAGTGAATTTATTATGACTTTGTTAGTGTGCATAGATGTGTATGTAAACTGAGAAGCAATCTGATAGATGTGTTTTGTGTTTTGAGGTTATGAAGACGGCTGGTGTCTCATTGGGGATCTGCTTCTGGTCCTGCCTATCGGTGTCTTCTGTCAGATCATTCGAGTCAACTTCAAGGTATGTAAGTGCATCAATTCTCCACCTGCTGTAGTTGGTTATTCTTTATGGGATGGAGACTGGTGACACTTTGATCACAACACATGTTTCGTTATGGAATATATTGTTCATATTTAGTTGTTTATTCTACACTGCCACCGAGTGTGACAGGCGTAGCAGTGTGTAGCAATCACTAGGTCCTCTATAGACTAGGTGTTTGTTGAGACAAAGGACCAGAGAATATCTGAAGGACCTGGTCCTACCTTTCGTTTATGTTTCTGCTGCATATGAAAGACCTGGCTATCTGTTAAAAACACCTAGTCATATATAGCTAATTTATGTGTGTTTTGTTCAGATAAAGGACCTGCAGAATACCTGAAGGACCCAGTCCTATACAGCCTGTGTGTTTTTGGTGCAGATAAAGAACCTACCATGATACCTGAAGGACCCGGTCTTATGTAACCTGTTTTTTATATAGAAAAAGGACCAGCCAGAATACCTGAAGGACCAGGTCCTACGTAACCTGTTTTTAATATATAGAAAAAGGACCAGCCAGAATACCTGAAGGACCAGGTCCTACATAACCTGTTTTTTTATATAGAAAAAGGACCAGCCAGAATACCTGAAGGACCAGGTCCTACGTAACCTGTTTTTATTATATAGAAAAAAGGACCAGCCAGAATACCTGAAGGACCAGGTCCTACGTAACCTGTTTTTTTATATAGAAAAAGGACCAGCCAGAATACCTGAAGGACCAGATCCTACGTAACCTGTTTTTTTATATAGAAAAAGGACCAGCCAGAATACCTGATGGACCAGGTCCTACGTAACCTGTTTTTTATATAGAAAAAGGACCAGCCAGAATACCTGAAGGACCAGGTCCTACATAACCTGTTTTTATATAGAAAAAGGACCAGCCAGAATACCTGAAGGACCAGGTCCTACGTAACCTGTTTTTATATAGAAAAAGGACCAACCAGAATACCTGAAGGACATGATCCTATATTACCTGTGTTTTTGGTGCAGATAAAGGACCTACCGGAGTACCTGAAGGACCCGGTCCTACGTAACATATCCATTAGCCAGCTGCCTGTTGAGATGCGGCAGCAGCTGATGCACGAACGCAAGTACATCTTCCACTTCTACGAGGTCTGCACCTACCTCTGTCAGATGGGACTCTTGTCATTTGGCAAGCGGGCCTGGAGGGAGAAGGAACAGGTGGGTACTGGGCTGGTGACACCTGTTTAACTCCCTGGTGACAGGTGTGCAGGTGACACCTGTCTCTACCTCTCTCACTCATAGACCACTGATAGGCAGAGAACACCGATGTCTTTGTTGTCACCACATGTGACCTGTCATGACTTACTATAATCACAACTGTGACCTACCATCAAGATATGAGGTTCAAGAAGCTTTATTTAACATTTTTTTCACATGTGGAATTGCATAACATTAGCTCATCTGAGCTATTTTCAGACAAACAGTTGTAAAGCAATAAAGCATAACATGTAAAAGACATAAAAAAAATCAATTAGGGCATAATAATGAATAAAATACACCTGTGACTTACCATAATCACACCTGTAACCTGTGATCTACCGTCATCACAAGTGTGACCTATGACCTACCATCATCACACCTGTAACTTGTTGTCACCAGATCTTTGTGTACCTTCATCGTCGGGCATCAATCATTGACACATCGACAGAGACAACAAACGTGGCCGAGCGCCACGTCTACAAGTACGAGTTCAACAACTTCCAGGACATAGAGAACTACTGGTTCACGCTCCAGTGGGTCTGTTGTAACACGTCCTACGGTGAGTGTCTCAAGTCCCTTATGGAGTATGCTAAGTCCCTTATAGAATATGCAGAGTCCCTTATAGATTATGCGGAGTCCCTTACAGAATATGCTGAGTCCCTTATAGAATATGCTGAGTATATTCTTAATTATGCCAAGTCCGTTATAGAATTTGCTAAGTCCCTTATAGAATATACAGAGTCCCTTATAGAATATGCAGAGTCCCTTATAGGTTATGTGGAGTCCCTTATAGATTATGCCAAGTCCCTTATAGAATATGCTGAGTTCCTTATAGATTATGCAGAGTCCCTTATAGAATATGCTGAGTCTATTCTTGATTATGCCAAGTCCCTTATAGAATATGCCAAGTCCCTTATAGAATATGCTGAGTCCCTTATAGATTATGCGGAGTCCCTTAAAGATTATGCCAAGTCCCTTACAGAATATGCCAAGTCCTTTCTAGATTATGCCAAGTCCCTTGTAGAATATGCTGAGTGGTTATTGCAAGAACACTACAACAAATCATATTATTCATGTGGTTAGTCAACTTTCACTAATTAATGAAGATGACCTGTATTCTTGGGTCATTGGTGTAGCTAGCATCAATTGTGTGGTTTGAGGTGTCTCTTCACTTACAGAAGTGGTCAAGTGTCCAACAAAGTCAGTGTCCATGTCCAAGACTGTCAGACTGCCAGAGCGCTTCGTTGAGTGTCGCCGAGGGAAGGCCCCTGAGGAGATTGTGGACGACGGCTCAATACCAGGAGACAAAGAGGGAGCCAGTGGTCTCGATTCGTCATTCTGGGCGTAAGTTTAGTGCTACTAATACGATCAATTAGTGCTACTAATAAGATAAATTTGTTGTTCATTAGCCAAGCTCCATTTTGCTTTGTTACTGTGGAGATCAAACCGTCTGTGAAACATGGAGTAAAAGTGCGCCTTTATTGTCTGAATATTTGATTAGCATATGAACACTTCACACAATAATTGTGAGCGAAACTGGTGATGTCAAACAAAAACAAACCTGGCTTTGTGTACATGGGTGCAAGCCTTTGTGATTTCGGTCATACTTTCCTTCCATTTTGTTCATTTTAGAGTGCCATAGCTCTATAAAACATTGCATTTTCTCGTACTGTGTTGCTTGCATGCCTGTTATGAGTTATGACAATCCCTCTCACAAAACTACAGGCATGTCACGTAAACAAAGACTTTATGCAGTAATTCTTGTGTGGCGGAATGCTTCCCCAAGATGTTATTACGGTGTGGGAATGAGCAGTTATAACAGCGGGACCCGATCCCGCGTGAGAACTTACCTTGACCATTGGTCATCTGCAGCCACCTGAGACGCAACTGGACCTTCAAGGGCATGGATGTGAGGCTGGAGGCGATGACAAAGGATGGGCACAAGAAGACAGTCGATGGAAGCCACCGTCGCAAGAAGGCAGTGGAGACAACATCCCCACAGAGGGAGCCACCATCACAGTCAGCCACTCGCAGACTGCCCAAGTGTAGGTGTCAGTTACAGTGGTGTGTAGCATGCTGCATGCGTGCGTGTGTATGAGTGCATGTGTGTAAGTATGCAAGTGTTCTTGCACGGGTGCATGGTGTGCAAGTATGTGGGTGCAAGTGCATATTTGCAAGTGCACGTGTGCACGTGTGCGTGGTGGTGTGCAAGTCCATGTGTGTGAGTGCACATGTGCGTATGGAGGAGAGTTTATGGTTCACTGGGTTGTACAATGTGTACCAGATCTTAATGATCTTGCATTGGATCCTGCATAGCTCATCTAAAGGATCTTAAACACACTTTAGCCAAACTGTGCCCAAGTCCTAGGCTGTCATAGATAATGTTGGGAAGGATTGCATAATTCTGAGTGATACACTTTAATATAAAATAAGCAGAAATGCCTACCTGCTCATTTCTTTACATACTAATAAACAGTATATTGATTGAACTATACACATTATTTTATGAATAAATAAGCTACTGTTTTGACTAGTTTATGAGACATGTTTGGTGTGACAGTGACCAGTCGCATTGTCAAGAGGGGTGATGTTGCCATGCTAGGAACCACGCCCATTGACACGGTCCCTGTGAAGACAGGCGAACTGAAGAAAGGAGGGAAAGGATTCAAGCGCAAGTCGCCACAAGGTGAGGTCAAGAGGAGGTCTGGGTGGCAAGGGAGAGGAGGGAGGGAGGAGAGGAGGGAGGGAGGGAGGGAGGGAGGGAGGGAGGGAGGGAGGAGGGAGGAGAGGGAGGGAGGGAGGGAGGGAGGAGGAGGGAGGGAGGGAGGGAGGGAGGGAGGGAGAGGGAGGGAGGGAGGGAGGGAGGGAGGGAGGGAGGGAGGAGAGGGAGGAGGAGGGAGGGAGGGAGGGAAGGGAGTGAGAGGGGGGAGACTCTGACATGGGAACGTGGAAACCACTGAAGGGAAAGGTTTCACGTAGGCATGGTGGGCACTCACTAACTAACGTGGCAAATGTGGAGCAGGAATTGGTAGATTAAGAGACTGGATTAAGGTGAAAGGGACACAATGTTGAGGGCTTGCTGATGTATAGAGGAAGAATGGGATAGACGTCTTGTAAATAAGGGGTCATCTCAGAATGTCGATGTCTGATATCAGACAAAATTACTTTTGTTTAGGGGAGCAGAGGTGAGAGGCAGTGTTGCGTGGTGTAAGACATCAATATGTTGTGCTTCAGTCTGATGCTGTGAATATATTGATATCACCATATTAAAGTTTGAAACTTTCATCTGATGGAGGGGGTTTGAGCAATGACCAGATGAAAGTAATTTCATCTAGGAGCAGACAATGACATGCAGAGATGATCCCTATCTATATCGAGGGAGGAAAGTCAACGTAATAAGTTTAAAACGACATCACGAAGCATATGTAAATGACCTCTGTGAGTATGTGTGTGGAGGGGCAGCTATAATGTGATGTTGCTGAAAGCGTCACTGATGACACCAGCTAGGAAAACTAAATATACGTGATACGGTGAATGTGATGAGACAAGGACATTTATATTATGAATCTCGTGTTGGTGTGTTCAGCACCTGAAGCAGATAAAGTGGAAACAAAGAAACAGAAGAAGTCACCCAGGTTGGAGTCGGGTGAGTGTTTGTGGCTGTATATTATCATTTCTAGTCAAGTTTGCTCCAGCACGTAGTTAGACTAGTGGATAATGGTTGCACCTGTATCAATACCTAGTGTGTAGTGTTTGCTCAGGCAGCAGTTGGAATAAAGTGAGTGCACTCCGCTATATACTCAGTGAGTGCACTCTGCTATATACTCAGTGAGTGCACTCCGCTATATACTCACTGAGTGCACTCCGCTATATACTCAGTGAGTGCACTCTGCTATATACTCAGTGAGTGCACTCCGCTATATACTCAGTGAGTGCACTCCGCTATATACTCAGTGAGTGCACTCCGCTATATTCTCAGTGAGTGCACTCCGCTATATTTCTCAGTGAGTGCACTCCGCTATATACTCAGTGAGTGCACTCCGCTATATACTCAGTGAGTGCACTCCGCTATATACTCAGTGAGTGCACTCCACTTTATAACTCGGTACCTGGCTATAGATGGTTGGAGATATTTTTAACGATTCGTCTTCACTTAACTATTGCAACATGGCTGAGTAGTTGCCAAAGAAATCATGTCATGTCAAACCAACTGATCTGTCTGTCAATGTGAGCAACACCAAGTCATGGGTGTCATGTAGTGTAAGACCTTGTCTGTACTTGTGTGTTTGTTGCAGTAAGACCTTGTGTGTACTTGTGTGTTTGTTGCAGTAAGACCTTGTGTGTACTTGTGTGTTTGTTGCAGTAAGACCTTGTGTGTTCTTGTGTGTTTGTTGCAGTAAGACCTTGTGTGTACTTGTGTGTTTGTTGCAGTAAGACCTTGTGTGTACTTGTGTGTTTGTTGCAGTAAGACCTTGTCTGTTCTTGTGTGTTTGTTACAGTAAGACCTTGTGTGTACTTGTGTGTTTGTTGCAGTAAGACCTTGTGTGTACTTGTATGTTTGTTACAGTAAGACCTTGTGTGTTCTTGTGTGTTTGTTACAGTAAGACCTTGTGTGTACTTGTGTGTTTGTTACAGTAAGACCTTGTGTGTACTTGTGTGTTTGTTGCAGTAAGACCTTGTCTGTTCTTGTGTGTTTGTTGCAGTAAGACCTTGTGTGTACTTGTGTGTTTGTTGCAGTAAGACCTTGTGTGTACTTGTGTGTTTGTTGCAGTAAGACCTTGTCTGTACTTGTGTGTTTGTTGCAGTAAGACCTTTGTGTGTACTTGTGTGTTTGTTGCAGTAAGACTTTGTGTGTACTTGTGTGTTTGTTGCAGTAAGACCTTGTGTGTACTTGTGTGTTTGTTGCAGTAAGACCTTGTCTGTTCTTGTGTGTTTGTTACAGTAAGACCTTGTGTGTACTTGTGTGTTTGTTGCAGTAAGACCTTGTGTGTACTTGTATGTTTGTTACAGTAAGACCTTGTGTGTTTGTTACAGTAAGACCTTGTGTGTACTTGTGTGTTTGTTACAGTAAGACCTTGTGTGTACTTGTGTGTTTGTGACAGGTGTGGTCAGCAGTAAGTCATATGATGACGTGGATGAGCAGGCCCTGCACAGGATGACGAAGGAGCGGGTCGAGTGGTCCACGCAGGAGGACAGCATGGTAGGACCAGCGGGGATTGGAACATTAGGGTCCTTAAATAAGTTGCATTGCCTTTAGAAAGGTGGGGTATACTTGGAGAGGTAGTTATCAGTTACATATAATATCCTTCATTAAGTAGTTATTTGAATATACACATGTATGTTTGTTAGAAGTTACTCTGCCAACTGGTTGCTTATGATTGAACAGTTTCAACCATGTGACATATGTCAGCTATTGCAGCTTGAGCAGTATCATTGTAGCAAAGTAGCAAATGTCTTCTTTTATTTTATTGGATCAGTAATTAGCAACAGCATCACAAATCCTGCTTGTAATTGTCATTGTTAAACTACCTGATTTGTATATATTTACTGTGGCTATGGTCTTTGGATGGAATATTATTTCTTGTGACAGCTGCTGCTCTGCAAGGTGGCGCTGCTGTTCCTGAGCAGTGAAAGAAAACATGGCATGCTCATCAGCTGGTGTGTCATCCGCGACATCCTGCACAAATACCACAGGGTAGGTCACGTCCTCACAGGTGGGACTTACTTCATGGCTCCTCTCATCAATGTGTGGGGCTCACTTCATGGTTCCCACCATCAATGCTTGGTGCTCACTTAATGGGTTCTGGTTTCAACTGGCTGATGCTACCCACCCACAAAATGTTATTATAATTATGTACTTCATCTGGGGTCAGACCACATTTGCATTTTCCATAGACGACCATTAAAATGTTTCCTTCATTTCCTGCTAATCTTGATGAAATCTGTTATTGACAATTTCACAGCATATTTACCCTCCGTAGACAGAAGTTCTGTAAAACATTTGTGAAATTATCACACCTCAGGCTCACAAACTTCTTTCCAACCTTACACCCCTCCATTTCTGCTTGAACCTCCCACGGATTGCCCCTGATTACATCTCCCAGCAAAATGACAGCAGAAATGCACCGACTGACAGCTATCATAATTTGACAGCTCTGATGCCACGCTGGACAAAAACATCATGTCTACTCACTTTCCACACTACATATGTGCTCATACAAATTCAGACAACCTGCATAATTTGCTGTTTCTGTAGGGTACTCTTCGGTCGGGTAATGGCAGATAAACACCTAATTGTGGTCTTACATCATCTCATACAAATTGAAACAAGGTTAGAACAAGCTTGAACAGAGTTCATCAACAGAACCAATGAAGCCTCATATCCAGGTCTGTTAAGCTTACACAATGGCTGACATATGTATGCATCTGTTTTACCCTCCAATGAATATTTTCTTTAACCCATTTTATCCTGAAGCTAGTGCAGACGAGTTGCAGCCAGTTCCTGATCATTTCCTCAATCAATTTTTAAATGTGATATACCTTTAGAAAGTAGATAAAATAAACTATCAAGTCGCGTCGAGAAACTCATAGTTTTATCATATATATTATATGTGGCATATGGCAAAACATGCCCAATAAATTCAAACCTATGTTGAGGTTTGTCACATTACTTTTCACCTGACATTTTCGCCATGAAGGAGGCAACATGTCAATGAGCAAGTTGAGTTTATTTTATGCATTAGTCTCTGCTTAAAATAAAGGTATACAACTTGTCCACACATCTTGGCTAATAATCTCATTATGTAAAATTTTTGTAATACCCCCATATCAGTCGATTGAATCGCCAACGTGTGGCGCCGCTGAGCGGAATTATGCAAATTTGTGAAATATTTTCTGTCAACGATGTATAATTTTGTGGCTAATTTCTTATAACTAATAAACAAGTACTCTAAAGTAATAACATTGGTCAACATTTCAACGTCATTTTATTTATTAAGTAGTTACCTGTCGTTGGAAATAATCTAAAATACGGCTTGGTGCGAGGTGGGCAAAAATGGTTGCCGTTGTCGGTTGACCCCACTTCGATGGCTTCAAAGTATGTCTTCACGAACAAATGTCGCATCAAATACCATAACCGTCCATCTTATATTGTCTATCAACTTGTCTGCCTTCTTGTCATCACCAGTATGAAGTAAATTAGCAGGGGTTATCATTCAAAATACTTCAACATTTAACGGTCTTTGCGACTCGACACCATCTTTGATTTCACTTTAGCTTGGGGGTACCCGCTTTGTACTACAAATACCCAAAGAACGGCACTGATTGGTTGAAAAATATGGGTTTCCTAGTGATCCCGATATATTGACGTCATTCGGTGTTAACCGTGTCAAGTGCAAACTACGACTAGAATCGTATTCCTGATAAAATGGGTTAAATCCTGGCCCAAGCCTTTTTCTTTGCAACAGAAACAAGGGAGACATTGTATAAGCGAGAATGTATGCAGACTGCAAAGTGAGGACACATCATATAATTGCAATGCAATATTTTCTTGTTAGACGTGGTTATGAAATGTGCTTTCAGTCGGCACATGACAAGACATCAAAGGCCTGTCAGCGTCGTGTCATGTACGTCATGAAGAACCCACAAACAAAGCTCAATGTCGACGTCTATGTTGGCGAGGCACTACAGGACGCTGTAAGTAGCACAAGTGTCCTTGTGGTATCACCCTGTTATACCAGTGCCTTTGTGATAATAATAATGACATTTGGCCCTGTTCAAAGACACACACAGAAAGAGAGATAAGAGTCAAGTAATTAAAAAGCATTATATAATCCATGATCATAAAAATTTAGCACATCAAATCCACCCTTGTAAATATAGCATCCCTGTTACACCAATGTGCTAGAATCCCTGTGGCCCCTGCAATCACAATTATGGCTTGCAGTCTTAATTCAGCTATTTTTCCTTAACCTTTCATGTCAGAAGAGCTACTGTTTGTGTTTGATGAGTGCAGACAAGCCGTGTATGTTGCCAGGCGTTGGTGCAGGAGTACCGCAGGGGTAAGAAGTACGTGAAGACAGACCAGGAGAAGAATGCAGCCATGTTCCGTAATCTTCTCTCTAAGCTACTCAAGAAGTTCAAGTGAGTCAAAATTATCCATTGTCATCAATGTCAGCAGTCGTTATTGTCAGCAGTCATTGTCACCAGCAGTCATCATTGTTTAGACATTGTTATCAACAGTCATCATTGGCCACTTGTGTCCAGTTAAGTCAGTTTTTAACGATTGAACCAAGTCATGTTTGTGTTGCATAAGTTATACATGTTAGGGTACGCATTCTGAAATGATATTTGGTCCTCTTGGGTCTTTGTTCTACCCCAGGACCCTAAACCTGTCACTGGGATCCAGTGAACTCATTACAAACTGTCCCAAGTACTTTGATCCTGTTATGAATGATCCACTGAGTGTGTTTGCCCTTGTCGTACCCCAGGGCGTCCCTGAGTGGGGTGGAGGTGGAGCTCCCTGACACACTGCAGGAGGTCTACAGCAAGTACAGGGTTGTGAGGGGACCAAAGACCACAGTGACAGTTCACAAGGACGTCACCAGTGAACGTGACATCTACGCCTCCGTCCTCCACAACATCATCCATGTGAGTCACTGTGTCACCCTGTCACTGTCATGTCACTGTGTCACCATGTCATCACAGCAGTAGACAGTACGGCTTTTGCAGTCACACAAGCAACACATTCTAGTATTATAGTGATCTAAATTATAGAGTCAACATTATTTTATATTATTAACACTCTCACCTATCTGTCTACATACAAACACACTTACAAAACCATATACATACATGTACATACAACCACACACAGATACATACACACACATGTGCACACAGATACACATGCATACACACACATAAATACACACACAGATATATACACACGTACACACACACGCCACACACGCACGCACACACACACACACACACACACACACACACACACACACACACACACACACACACACACACTCACTCAGGACATAATCATGAACTGTACCTGTTCAGTTTGTCACTGAGAATCTTCATTTTCAGTCTGCCATGTTACTGAATGACAAGACGGGCCGTGACCACGAACTCTACCAGTTGTTCAGCCAGTACCCAGAGAGTCTGCTTCTGGAGGTGTTTGGTACAATGAAGAATGACGGCATCATCACACGCATCAAGAAGGTGACACAACTGTTATCATTTGTAAATAAAACACGTTTAGTACTCCCTTTGTGATCAAGGTATTCGTCTGTATATATCCCTAGATTTTTTGAGTTCCTGTATTAATGTTCTAAAATATTAGATTTGTTTTTTCATTATTTTCACACTCCTACTGTTGACTGTGCAAGAATCTTAGCATTTTGCTATTGAATATAAATAAATATGCCCATATAAAAATGAGTAAATATTATGTATAATCTTAAAATCAACATATTCAGGCAAGCCAATGCATTAAAAATGTTTTGTTTATTGTAAACATACACTCAACTGATGATTGATGTAATGTTTTCCTAGCACCAGCACAGGAAGTTCCGCTGGAATGCCATCCCAAGTGTGAGTCTAGGCAACTACCACGTTGCCCAACGGTATGCACATGTCACACTGACACATTCTCACATTTGTTACTCATGAAATACATCATAGATGTTTCACAATTTACACTTTGCAAAGTCAACAGCCAGTTTATCTTTTCTGTATATCATCGGTTAATTGTATGGATGAATTTTGTTTTGTGTTAACTGACAAATGGACGTTAATAGATGGTATTAGATGGCATACTTAATGTCTAGCTGTTGTTTAATTTTTTAAAAGACCATAATGGCAAAAGATTGTGTGATGTCTGTCCAACTTCTGTCTAGGTACATGTGTGTTGTGTAACATAATGGTTGATAGAGATTATGTGACATGTGACAGAAGTCTATAGATACATGTATGTGACATTACGTCACGTATGATAAAGGTAGTGTGACATCTGTCTGATGTGGCTCTAGGTACATGTAATGTATGTGACGTCATGTTACATATGATGATGGTAGTGTGACGTGTGTCTGATGTGGATCTAGGTACATGTATGTGACGTCATGTCACATGATGACAGTAGTGTGACGTCTGTCTGATGTGGATCTAGGTACATGTATGTGACGTCATGTTACATGATGATGGTAGTGTGACGTCTGTCTGATGTGGCTCTAGGTACATGTATGTGATGTCATGTTACATATGATGACGGTAGTGTGACGTCTGTCTGATGTGGCTCTAGGTACATGTATGTGACGTCATGTTACATATGATGACGGTAATGTGACGTCTGTCTGATGTGGCTCTAGGTACATGTATGTGACGTCATGTCACATGATGACGGTAATGTGACGTCTGTCTAATGTGGCTCTAGGTACATGTATGTGACGTCATGTCACATGATGACGGCAATGTGACGTCTGTCTAATGTGGCTCTAGGTACATGTGTGTGACGTCATGTCAGATATGATGACGGTAGTGTGACGTGTGTCTGATGTGGCTCTAGGTATGTGATGTGATGTCATGTCACATGATGACGGTAGTGTGACGTCTATCTGATGTGACTCTAGGTACATGTATCGCTGGTTCTCTCGCTATCCACGCAACATCTTCATCAGCGCAAGCAGCTTCTTGGAGCAGTTACCTGAGCAACCAGCAGGTGGCAGCACTAGTGCAATGACTAATGACGGTGAATGGCAGGAGTCAAAAATGACTGGCGGATGCACGGCTGCCGTCGTCTCCCTGATGGCCGAGGCCAGGTACGTTGTCTCCCTGATGGCTCGAGGCCAGGTACGTTGTCTCCCTGATGGCTCAGAGGCCAGGTACGTTGTCTCCCTGATGGCTCAAGGCCAGGTACGCTGTCTTCCTGGTGACTTTGGGCCAAGCAGATTGCTCTCCTGAAGACTTATGGCCAAGCAGGTTGTTTTCATTGTGGCGAAGGACAGAACAAAAACAACTCAAGCACAGCTGTCTGACAATATCATCAATAGCATATCTTGCAAATTACAATACATATATATATATATATGTGTGTGTGTGTGTGTGTGTATGTTCTGCAGTATAATATCCTGTACCTTATTTTCTTATTTTTGTGTCTTAGCAATTCTACTTTCTCTGGTTTTGATATGCGCTTTAAGATGGTAATTCCTTTGAATGTCCTAGATCCGCTTCAAACTGGTTATTCCGGAGCGAATCATCGCAGTTGACACAGGCCGCAAGAAAGGTCAAGCGGGGTCAAATGTGACAGAGTTGACATTGTCGGATGAGGAGGAGGAAGCCTTGTTGGAGGAGGTTGAGAAGAGGAAGCTGTCGGAAGCAGCCCCAGGTAGGTGTCTTCAGTCAGGAGAGGGACTTTACAAGTTGGGGAGACCAGAGCTTGTTGTAACAAAACAACATATTTCACGATTGCGGGTAGGTTTCTTAACCGATCGAAACTTTTGTCAAGCCAAAGGTTCCCCACATATCTCCTGAAGATAACTGGTGCACAATTAAATGCCTGGCTTATTACATATTTGTGGCATAATGAGTTATATGAGGTATCCTAAGGTGTTATAAGTTATCCCGTACGAGGCTAGTTGTAATAAAAATAACACATTTCAGGATTGCGGTTGAGTTTCTTAACCGGTCGAAACTGTGTTGTCATGCCAAAGGGTCCCCACATATCTCCCACGTAATTAAATACCTGGCTTATTACATTTTTGTGGCATAATGAGTTATATGAGGTGTCCTAAAGTGTTACAAGTTACCCCGGTATGGTAGTACCTCTTTTCTTTTAAAATGGCGTAACATAATGGTGTCTCGACGGATTCATGTGATATTACACATGACATGTTTAAATCTATTGATGAACATGCTGTCGTCTTGCAGAATAATTTGCATTAGCAGTTTTGTCTACAAGCCCTCTGTTACAACTTACCCGTCTTACAACTAGCCCCGGTCTCCCCTAATAATTACAAAGCGAAGCGTCTGGTAGGTTGTGTTGTTTAATGGAGCAAACAAGTGAGTCTTATTTCCGGTCCATTACGAGTGCTACTTAATGAGACCATGCACACCTGGTCCGAAACTCATTGTCCGTAAGAGTATTGCAAAAGATTTGAAAATAATAACTTACTGCGTAATAGTTCCAACCTTCTAGACAAGTTTTTGTTTGGTGGAAATTATAAAAGTTAAACAGTGGTTTCTGCTGTGTCAGTTGCATCCGGATGCTAAAGGTTACACAGGTCATGTGACTCATTAGGGACAGGATCGTGAGTGAAAATGGCAAACTAGTATAAATATGATCTTGCAGCAGGCGAGACTTGCATATGCTGTTAATGTGAAAATACCTAGGGATGCATTGTTAGACACTACTACAGGATGTAGAACAGTTTAAAGGCAGTCTTCCTAGGTTTATTATTATGTTCTTAAGACAGTAATACATATGTTGAATGTGTAGTGCTCACCAAATTGTGTTTAGTTACTTTTTAAGCTTGTAACAGTGTTTTGCAATTTGAAATTTCACTGCATATGTTCACAACATGTTGAGTTGGTAAATAAAACATCCAGTTTCAAGACAAGTTCTGTTGGCCAGACTGCAAGGTTAGGTGGGTTAATTGCAGCGTACTTTGATATTCAACTTTCCCTTGTTCATTATAGGTGTAGTTGGCACCACCAGTTGTTGGAAGTGTTCATTATAGGTGTAGTTGGCACCACCAGTTGTTGGAAGTGTTCATTATAGGTGTAGTTGGCACCACCAGTTGTTGGAAGTGTTCATTATAGGTGTAGTTGGCACCACCAGTTGTTGGAAGTGTTCATTATAGGTGTAGTTGGCACCACCAGTTGTTGGAAGTGTTCATTATAGGTGTAGTTGGCACCACCAGTTGTTGGAAGTGTTCATTATAGGTGTAGTTGGCACCACCAGTTGTTGGAAGTGTTCATTATAGGTGTAGTTGGCACCACCAGTTGTTGGAAGTGTTCATTATAGGTGTAGTTGGCACCACCAGTTGTTGGAAGTGTTCATTATAGGTGTAGTTGGCACCACCAGTTGTTGGAAGTGTTCATTATAGGTGTAGTTGGCACCACCAGTTGTTGGAAGTGTTCATTACAGGTGTAGTTGGCACCACCAGTTGTTGGAAGTGTTCAATTATAGGTGTAGTTGGCACCACCAGTTGTTGGAAGTGTTCAATATAGGTGTAGTTGGCACCACCAGTTGTTGGAAGTGTTCATTATAGGTGTAGTTGGCACCACCAGTTGTTGGAAGTGTTCAATATAGGTGTAGTTGGCACCACCAGTTGTTGGAAGTGTTCAATTATAGGTGTAGTTGGCACCACCAGTTGTTGGAAGTGTTCATTATAGGTGTAGTTGGCACCACCAGTTGTTGGAAGTGTTCATTATAGGTGTAGTTGGCACCACCAGTTGTTGGAAGTGTTCATTATAGGTGTAGTTGCACCACCAGTTGTTGGAAGTGTTCATTATAGGTGTAGTTGGCACCACCAGTTGTTGGAAGTGTTCATTATAGGTGTAGTTGGCACCACCAGTTGTTGGAAGTGTTCATTATAGGTGTAGTTGGCACCACCAGTTGTTGGAAGTGTTCATTATAGGTGTAGTTGGCACCACCAGTTGTTGGAAGTGTTCATTATAGGTGTAGTTGGCACCACCAGTTGTTGGAAGTGTTCATTATAGGTGTAGTTGGCACCACCAGTTGTTGGAAGTGTTCATTATAGGTGTAGTTGGCACCACCAGTTGTTGGAAGTGTTCATTATAGGTGTAGTTGGCACCACCAGTTGTTGGAAGTGTTCAATATAGGTGTAGTTGGCACCACCAGTTGTTGGAAGTGTTCATTACAGGTGTAGTTGGCACCACCAGTTGTTGGAAGTGTTCATTATAGGTGTAGTTGGCACCACCAGTTGTTGGAAGTGTTCATTACAGGTGTAGTTGGCACCACCAGTTGTTGGAAGTGTTCATTACAGGTGTAGTTGGCACCACCAGTTGTTGGAAGTGTTCATTACAGGTGTAGTTGGCACCACCAGTTGTTGGAAGTGTTCATTACAGGTGTAGTTGGCACCACCAGTTGTTGGAAGTGTTCATTACAGGTGTAGTTGGCACCACCAGTTGTTGGAAGTGTTCATTACAGGTGTAGTTGGCACCACCAGTTGTTGGAAGTGTTCATTATAGGTGTAGTTGGCACCACCAGTTGTTGGAAGTGTTCATTACAGGTGTAGTTGGCACCACCAGTTGTTGGAAGTGTTCATTATAGGTGTAGTTGGCACCACCAGTTGTTGGAAGTGTTCATTATAGGTGTAGTTGGCACCACCAGTTGTTGGAAGTGTTCATTACAGGTGTAGTTGGCACCACCAGTTGTTGGAAGTGTTCATTACAGGTGTAGTTGGCACCACCAGTTGTTGGAAGTGTTCATTATAGGTGTAGTTGGCACCACCAGTTGTTGGAAGTGTTCATTACAGGTGTAGTTGGCACCACCAGTTGTTGGAAGTTTTCATTACAGGTGTAGTTGGCACCACCAGTTGTTGGAAGTGTTCATTACAGGTGTAGTTGGCACCACCAGTTGTTGGAAGTGTTCATTACAGGTGTAGTTGGCACCACCAGTTGTTGGAAGTGTTCATTACAGGTGTAGTTGGCACCACCAGTTGTTGGAAGTGTGTCCGTGTTTACAGGGGAGACAGACGGACATGTTGAGATGACCACTCAGGTCGACGGCGATGTCAGTGGTAACCATGACAACGTATGTGGTGCTTCGTCGTCTATCATCTTTGATAAGCGAGTGAACATCAGGGCATCGCGCGTGATGCTCGCCATGCTGCGGGAACAACCACTAGGCGGCACCTCAAAGTTCATTCCCCCCACTGACAATGTCATCATCAAAATGTGTGACGTGAAACTTCAACTGAAGACTGATCACACAACAGCGCCATCTGGTGGAGTGTTGCCAGGTAGGTCATGACGTCACAGAATTATACAACAATGCTAATTATGTGACACTACATGTCATTTAGCATTGCATCTAAAAGTCGTCCTTCACTTCTAACAATTTGTATGCATAAACTTATTCATGAGGTTTATTTTAAGTTATGCCTGTTATTTATGCTTTCATTTTCTGGCACATTTAGGTTTAGGATTTCACTTTGTTGATCAGCCTTATAGTTAAAAGTTAAAATGTGCACTCACGCACGCACGCACACGCACACACATTTATGATCCTAAACATGTACACTCAGTGTTTGAGAACCTGAACATGTACACTCAGTGTTTGAAAACCTGAACATGACACTCAGTGTTTGAGAACCTGAACATGGACACTCAGTGTTTGAGGACCTGAACATGTACACTCAGTGTTTGAGGACCTGAACATGTACACTCAGTGTTTGAGGACCTGAACATGAACACTAAGTGTTTGAATAACATGGCACTCAGTGTTTGAGGACCTGAACATGAACACTCATGTTTGAGAACTAACATGGACACCAGTGTTTGAGGACCTGACATGTACACCAGTTTGAGGACCTGAACAGAACACTAAGTGTTGAGGACCTGCATAGACACTCATTTATGATCCTGAACATGTACACTCAGTGTTTGAGAACCTGAACATGTACACTCAGTGTTTGAGGACCTGAACATGGACACTCAGTGTTTGAGGACCTGAACATATACACTCAGTGTTTGAGGACCTGAACATGGACACTTCAAGTGTTTGAGGACCTGAACATAGACACTCAGTGTTTGAGGACCTGAACATGAACACTAAGTGTTTGAGGACCTGAACATGTACACTCAGTGTTTGAGGACCTGAACATGGACACTCAGTGTTTGAGGACCTGAACATGGACACTCAGTGTTTGAGGACCTGAACATGGACACTCAGTGTTTGAGGACCTGAACATGACACTCAGTGTTTGAGGACCTGAACATGGACACTCAAGTGTTTGAGGACCTGAACATGTACACTCAGTGTTTGAGGACCTGAACATGTACACTCAGTGTTTGAGGACCTGAACATGGACACTCAGTGTTTGAGGACCTGAACATGTACACTCAGTGTTTGAGGACCTGAACATGGACACTCAGTGTTTGAGGACCTGAACATGGACACTCAGTGTTTGAGGACCTGAACATGGACACTCAGTGTTTGAGGACCTGAACATGTACACTCAGTGTTTGAGGACCTGAACATGAACACTAAGTGTTTGAGGACCTGAACATGGACACTCAGTGTTTGAGGACCTGAACATGGACACTCAGTGTTTGAGAACCTGAACATGGACACTCAGTGTTTGAGGACCTGAACATGGACACTCAGTGTTTGAGGACCTGAACATAGACACTCAGTGTTTGAGGACCTGAACATGACACTCAGTGTTTGAGGACCTGAGCATAGACACTCAATGTTTGAGGACCTGAACATGGACACTCAGTGTTTGAGGACCTGAACATGGACACTCAGTGTTTGAGAACCTGAACATGGACACTCAGTGTTTGAGGACCTGAACATGGACACTCAGTGTTTGAGGACCTGAACATGGACACTCAGTGTTTGAGGACCTGAACATGTACACTCAGTTTTGAGGACCTGAACATGGACACTCAGTGTTTGAGGACCTGAACATGACACTCAGTTTTTGAGGACCTGAACATGTACACTCAGTGTTTGAGGACCTGAACATGGACACTCAGTGTTTGAGGACCTGAAAATGACACTCAGTGTTTGAGGACCTGAACATGGACACTCAGTGTTTGAGGACCTGAACATGGACACTCAGTGTTTGAGGACCTGAACATGGACACTCAGTGTTTGAGGACCTGAACATGGACACTCAATGTTTGAGGACCTGAACATGGACACTCAATGTTCCAGGTCCTGACTTCGTGGTACATGAGATGCTGGAGCATGGAACTACAGCCACCGGAGCCTCCACCCACGCACCCAGTTCCACATCCTGCGGTCTCTACGCATTCAACAACCCGCGTCCGTCGACTTCAGTCATGTGATCACCTCATGTCGTGACATCATTGCTACCCACAGTCTTTGTGTGGAGAGCATGACCCAGATATATGAGGAGGTCAAAGGTCACGGGGTGCTTGGGGTGACGTGCTATCAACTGCAGGTTTGTTAGAATCCATGTGTCGTTGTTAAAGAATACTCCGTTGTTGCATCAAAATAGTCTCGAATAAGTGGAATGCAGTAAACGAGTATATTAAATTTTATTAGTCCATAAAATTAAGTGAACAATAATGTACACAGAATCTGTGCATAATAAATGTCTTGAGACAAAAAGGAGCCTGTCATAATAAGTGTTTTTACCAGAATGTTTCTTTTATTGCACACACGCACACACACATCATTGAGTTTGTGTTTGTTGACTTTCCACCGTCTGTTGTTACTGTTCCTTAGCAACTGTTCCGTGGACTGACGAGGCTGGACCTGTACGTGAAGATCCTACTGGAGCACCGAGTGGTAGGAACACTTTCTGTTGTGTTTCCTCTCTCCTGTAGCCTCACCCACTCCTCCACGGCACCTTCAGTCACCTCCACCCTTCACCCTTGACCCAGACTTCTGTGACAAAATTCAGAATGTAAGAGTTTGTACCTGTTGAATATCGTAAACAAATAGTAATAACATAGTAATAACATGAGTTGTTTATATGTGCAATATCTATCTGATCACTAATCAGTGTGTATAAAATTTAAAGGGATAATTACAATAATCCAAATATAAAACAAATCACTAATATGTCATGTAAAACCACTAATATGGCATGCTCAGTGAGTGAGATTTGTAATTTATACACTTTATGTAATGGTGATATAGTATATAAGTGAAGCTGTTTGTTAGAAGAATTTGTCAGATTTGTAGAAGTCTATGCTTTATCTAACCATCCAAATGTTGCACCTGTCACTGAATTAATAATGTCATGATTATGTATGTCATGAATTATAAAATATTACGTCATAATGTGTTATGTCTACACACGTTATAACTGGTTTTAACAAGGTAGTTACTGATGTTTATTGGCCATCATTTGTGTTGAATGGCAACATTTTGTTATAGTTTCGGGGATATATTTGTATTTTTCATGTTATTTAGATTCTTTTTGGAAAATGTAAAACTGCATACATGCAGTCATGCATGAAGATGTGCATGGTTGCACCCAGATACATGCCGTAAGCATTTTCCCTTCTAAGGAATTTACAGAGAACACTGTCATTTCTTGTCAGCATCTGTAATGTTTACATGTGTGGAAATTCAACATTTGAGAATTTTTTGACAACAAACCAAGAGGGCTACTAAATAAGGTGAGTGTCACATTTATGTTGATACATATTTTATTGGTGACTTTTGGCATGTTTGAATATAATTAGGAATTAAATTTATGCAATAATTTATACAGTTTAAATATTAATTGTTTGACACAGCAGGATATTAGGTGTTAATGAGCTGCAAAGTAACATGTAACTTCAAATTTATATTACAAGCTACTACACTGGAATGTTACATTTTAATGTAGTATACATATATTGAATATTAATAATACTGTGAATGTGTCACTAAAAAAGTTTAAAAGTCCGTTGGCAAAGCTATTGATAATCTCATTTGTTGCAATATTTCATCCACCAGGTGGAGCAGTGCTTGACTGAGTTGTACCAGTGTTGATCACCAGATGGCAGCACTGCAGTGATCTAGTAAGTATTAAATTGGCACAGGTTTCTGCTGCGCGTGTTACATGTGGCATAGTAACACACCAAGCTGCACGTGTTAAACACAGTGTGTAGACACAGAGCTTGCCTGACACAGTAGAGCAGCTCTGTGTGTTCAAGCCTGCGCACCACGGTTAATATATATAATTTAATATATGTGCTAAACCAATTTTGATTGATATTTTACCATTCTAATAAAGTGTACGGCTGTAATGACATGAGGAGAACATAAATTTGTGATGGCAGATTTCTGGAGATTGCTTATTACTGGCTTTCCGGCTGTTTCACTTAATGTTCTTTTAATGTTGCAGCTGGTGTGTTTTTTTCTCGCACCGAGGCAGTCGGCAAGTGTCGTCCAATCTGCCGTTCGTCCTTACCTCAGTCGACAACTGGTAAGTCTCACTGTCATTACTAGGGGTAGAGAAC
>JAODUO010000247.1:0-172500 GCA_025642075.2 Ridgeia piscesae | reverse complement strand
TCATGCTGTGACAGTTTGTTGCATACAAGTGTCACTGAGCTACCACTGCCCTGTGACCAAGCTGTCATGCTGTGACAGTTTGTTGCCTACAAGTGTCACTGAGCTACCACTGCCCTGTGACCAAGCTGTCATGCTGTGACAGTTTGTTGCATACAAGTGTCACTGAGCTACCACTGCCCTGTGACCAAGCTGTCATGCTGTGACAGTTTGTTGCATACAAGTGTCACTGAGCTACCACTGCCTGTGACCAAGCTGTCATGCTGTGACAGTTTGTTGCATACAAGTGTCACTGAGCTACCACTGCCCTGTGACCAAGCTGTCATGCTGTGACAGTTTGTTGCCTACAAGTGTCACTGAGCTACCACTGCCCTGTGACCAAGCTGTCATGCTGTGACAGTTTGTTGCATACAAGTGTCACTGAGCTACCACTGCCCTGTGACCAAGCTGTCATGCTGTGACAGTTTGTTGCATACAAGTGTCACTGAGCTACCACTGCCCTGTGACCAAGCTGTCATGCTGTGGACTTATGTGGTTCGTAACTGCCTAAGAAAGTCCTACAGAGATGCTTGATGCGGCTGTACATCAGCCTCTGACGTTGGGCTGGGGATACAGCCTGGGATAATGGCACTGTACGGGGTAATGGATGGTCTGGGGCTGTCGCTGGTGGGTTCTCTGGCATAGTGCGAGCATTTAAGCATTTAGGAGTACTGTAATTGTCTGGAGACGTTGATGTGACACTGTGGTGTGACTGGTATGTGCAGCTCCTCGATCGTGTGTAAGAGGTGGCAGTCGTTGGTTATTCCCCACTGATGGAATATTTACCATGTATTTATGTCATTTGAGTTGCTATTCGTCAACTGTGGGTTTTTTCTGAGTTCATCGGCATCCCTTGGTGTGATAAAACATCCAGATGTGCAACCCCACGAGCATCTCAGTCAAAATGTGATTGCATGCTTGAATGAGTGTGTGTGTGTGCATGACTGAGTCAGTCAGCCAGCTAGCCAGTCAGTCAGTCAGTCAGTAAACGAGCGAGCGAGTGACATTGAGTCGGAGGATGTTGTTGTGATGATGATGTACAATCACTGGGTGTGACCTGTGTCATGACATGAAGACGTTGTTCAGTGTTGGGAAAAGGCAGATACCTTATCAATCAGACTGCCCCATGTGCTGTACAATCACTCACATATGGTACTGTTCAAAAGCATTGCAATTCTGGTCGATGCAGTCAGTTATTGCCGGATGTGCATAATGTTTCAGCCGATGTTTTACTCTCTCATGGTTGCCCAGGGCTACATTCCATACAATGTCAAAGGTCGTCTTTACATCTATAAAGATGTGGTAGATGTTTTTTGGTGATGGAGATATTTTTTCATACATTGAGCTTTCGTGAACATATTCATCAAGTTAGAAGAATACAATATTAAAACAAGATTCCTTATTACACAACTAATAAATGTTAACTCACATCAACTGATGGTGGTCGAAACGTCAATGTGAGTCAAAATTTATTTGTTCATTAATAAGGAATCATGTTTTAGTATCGATCATTCACTTACTTTTGTAACTTCCTGCCCTAAAGTCAGCTTGTTCCACTGCAATGAAGTTCTCCACCTGTGGCTTCAGTGTAGAATAATGTTGTCACTTTGTGAGGTGGAGTGAAGAGACTGATGGTATGTACAACTAATAATAGACCATGTTGTAAGCTTCTCATTTTTTAGCAGTGACATGTCTATTGACTGGATCCGTGTTGCGTGCCGTTGTTGTGATTTCTAGACTTTGTAGCAAATCATAGTCATCAATCCTCACCTTTAATCTAGGCTGATTTCTAAACTTTGTAACAGATCGCAACCATCAATCATCACCTCCTGCCAGGCTTCATTAGCTGCAGTTCAGAGGAATGTAAATGGGGTTTAGCGCTCATCAAATGATGCACGTTTTTTCAGATATACCTTCGGTATGTCTGTTTGGCAGGAAGACAGTTTTTGCTCATTGGCGCCTGGTAATCATTTCCCATATTAAGTGCACATGTGAGGTAACAGAAACGTTGGAAGGTTTTTTCACGTGAAATCTGCACATTTACAAGAATCAGTTGAGAGGTCAGGTCATTGGCCGATGTCACACGCTGCCATCACATCACTACCTACCTCAAGTGAGGCGGCACTAGCCTCAAAATGACATTAAACACTGACCAATACATAAAGATGCACACAAAAACAACCAATTAATTATCCCCCAATGTTTTAGTACCCATTAATGTCACACATGTGTAGCATAATTGATTTTTTTTCATGCATTACTTTGTGCAGAGATGTATCATTATAGTAATTTCGTGATTTTTGTATCAGCCCAAAAATACCTCATTGGGTTGTTTCATGTGATGGAAGTTAAAAATATCGGTTATGGTTTTGTTCTGTGTGATGTCTGTTTACCAACTGCTACTTAATCGTTGTCACGGCAGCTGTTGCCCGTCGCATAAACAAGACATCTCCAATGGGTGTCACCCATAATTCTTCTCTATAACTCTGTCACATTTGGTCATCCTCATTTTCAGTTTTCGTCAGCTGGTCCAGAACAAGTCATTCACCTTTTTATGTGCAGTTAGTTTAACAATTGTTTTTGGAACACTTGTCACAACATGTGCATTATATTTCAAAAGCTTGTTGTGTGGAAGACGTGTGTTTGTCATTCGGAGCGTAGACCGGTTCAAACCTGATACAAAACCATTAATTTATTTTGCTCTTTTGTTTATGTTTTCTCTAAATAATAATTATAAACCGAATCATTTTAAATCAAGCTTGTGTATTTATTGTTGTAGTAATTATTTATTCACGACGAAAATGAAAATATGGTAATTATATAATTATAATTAACAGTGATTGTTACTATACTTGAGAAAAAATTGTGTTTTGTCTTTATAAATTAAATTTTGAAATATACATTGTTGTTATATACAGTTAACGTATTTTAATTTTCGTGGCATAAAAATAATTACAAAAATGAAACAGATACAAGCAGTAGTCTACATAATTGCTTTATAATTTATATTATTTATAATTATTATTTTGTGAAAAGTTAAACAAAAAAGTGACAGAAAAGTCAATGGTTTCATGTGAGGTTCGAACCGGTGTCTTTCCAATTGAAAAAAAAAAAACTAGCGAACGCGTCTACTAATTGAGCCACAGTAACAATCGGGATTCTACTCCCGGACTTAAAGAGTTATGTTAAATATATAACTTTTCCATCACACATCGGCATACATATGATTATTTATGGTTTACACAACATTTATTTCTTACGTTAATTACATACTATATGTTTGTTATGTATTTGTCCTGATGTGGATCGTGGCACAGCGGCTGCAATCAATAAACTACTAACTTTAAAATGAGCCAAAGATGGCGGTGACCTCCAAGCTCAGACGAAACATCTGGCATCAGTTTTATTCGTAAGGAATCTTAACATAAATGTATGTTTACTAAGATGACCAGTGTTTGTAGTACATTACATTGCACAATAATTCATTTTGATGTTCATTTCTACCCAAACATTATCCTGCTCTGAATGCAAAGAAACAGTGCGCCTGATGCCAGTATGTGTCCTGTCTGACGTCACAACTGGGCATCCAGAAAGCACAGCAAAAATATACATATTTGAAAAAGTCCACTGGCATTGCATAAAGTGTGGAATTTCTTATTTGTTTATTTAGTTATACTTTTTTGGCTTGGTGGGTATATGGATGTAATATAATACAAATTCAAACATTAGGTGTTGTTATTCCCTTTAAAAGTGTCATCATTAACTAAATTACAAAAAAAATGCTTGAAGAGATGGGTGTTTAAAAGAGTTAAAACCTTGCACTGTTGTGGTTATACTGAGTGTAGGAAGCAAATTGTTCCACAGAACTGCCACGGAGACCACGAAACGGTGATCACCATGTGTGACAGATGGTTCCGACTGGCAGATATTGAGTTTGTAAGCATCTGCAGATGTGTACGTTGATCAGTTTGGTGCTGCCTCTGGTGGCTTGTCACCACACTATTAGTGCCAGTGTTGTCGGAAAGTGTTTGTAGTTGAGAGTTTGTCGGTGTCACCTAACTTATGTAATCCCCCACGGAGGCATGACAACACTGGACATGTCTTGCACAGTGGACAATGTCCAGCCAATCGTGGGAATGTGATCAGTACCACGAGAGATGATGAGGTTTCTACTTGATGACAAGCAATGTTTCAATTAGGGTAATGCATGTCTGCCTCTGGATGACAGGTGTTGTGTGTCATGTGACAGTATGTGACACGTCTCATGTCAGGGTATCTGTGATAAGTGCACTGCTGGCTAATTGGCACATACGGACACATGTGCTAGGACGTACCTGTAGTGGCTATGTCTAGGGGCATGTTGTTGTGAGTTGTATCAGTGGTGTCACACTCACGGCATGTTGTTGTGAGTTGTATCAGTGGTGTCACACTCACAGCATGGTGTTGTGAGTTGTATCAGTGGTGTCACACTCACGGCATGGTGTTGTGAGTTGTATCAGTGGTGTCACACTCACGGCATGGTGTTGTGAGTTGTATCAGTGGTGTCACACTCACAGCATGGTGTTGTGAATTGTATCAGTGGTGTCACACTCACGCATGGTGTTGTGAGTTGTATCAGTGGTGTCACACTCACGCATGGTGTTGTGAGTTGTATCAGTGGTGCACACTCACAGCATGGTGTTGTGATTGTATCAGTGGTGTCACACTCACGCATGGTGTTGTGAGTTGTATCAGTGGTGTCACACTCACGGCATGGTGTTGTGAGTTGTATCAGTGGTGTCACACTCACGAGCATGGTGTTGTGAGTTGTATCAGTGGTGTCACACTCACGGCATGGTGTTGTGAGTTGTATCAGTGGTGCACACTCACAGCATGGTGTTGTGATTGTATCAGTGGTGTCACACTCACAGCATGGTGTTGTGAGTTGTATCAGTGGTGTCACACTCACAGCATGGTGTTGTGAGTTGTATCAGTGGTGTCACACTCACGGCATGTTGTTGTGAGTTGTATCAGTGGTGTCACACTCACGGCATGGTGTTGTGAGTTGTATCAGTGGTGTCACACTCACAGCATGGTGTTGTGAGTTGTATCAGTGGTGTCACACTCACGGCATGGTGTTGTGAGTTGTATCAGTGGTGTCACACTCACAGCATGGTGTTGTGAGTTGTATCAGTGGTGTCACACTCACAGCATGGTGTTGTGAGTTGTATCAGTGGTGTCACACTCACAGCATGGTGTTGTGAGTTGTATCAGTGGTGTCACACTCACAGCATGGTGTTGTGAGTTGTATCAGTGGTGTCACACTCACAGCATGGTGTTGTGAGTTGTATCAGTGGTGTCACACTCACAGCATGGTGTTGTGAGTTGTATCAGTGGTGTCACACTCACAGCATGGTGTTGTGAGTTGTATCAGTGGTGTCACACTCACAGCATGGTGTTGTGAGTTGTATCAGTGGTGTCACACTCACAGCATGGTGTTGTGAGTTGTATCAGTGGTGTCACACTCACAGCATGGTGTTGTGAGTTGTATCAGTGGTGTCACACTCACGGCATGGTGTTGTGAGTTGTATCAGTGGTGTCACACTCACAGCATGGTTGTTGTGAGTTGTATCAGTGGTGTCACACTCACGGCATGGTGTTGTGAGTTGCATCAGTGGTGTCACACTCACAGCATGTTGTTGTGAGTTGTATCAGTGGTGTCACACTCACAGCATGTTGTTGTGAGTTGCATCAGTGGTGTCACACTCACAGCATGTTGTTGTGAGTTGTATCAGTGGTGTCACACTCACGGCATGGTGTTGTGAGTTGTATCAGTGGTGTCACACTCACGGCATGTTGTTGTGAGTTGTATCAGTGGTGTCACACTCACAGCATGTTGTTGTGAGTTGTATCAGTGGTGTCACACTCACAGCATGTTGTTGTGAGTTGCATCAGTGGTGTCACACTCACAGCATGTTGTTGTGAGTTGCATCAGTGGTGTCACACTCACGGCATGTTGTTGTGAGTTGCATCAGTGGTGTCACACTCACAGCATGTTGTTGTGAGTTGTATCAGTGGTGTCACACTCACAGCATGGTGTTGTGATTGTATCAGTGGTGTCACACTCACAGCATGGTGTTGTGAGTTGTATCAGTGGTGTCACACTCACAGCATGGTGTTGTGATTGTATCAGTGGTGTCACACTCACAGCATGGTGTTGTGAGTTGATCAGTGGTGTCACACTCACGGCATGTTGTTGTGAGTGATCAGTGGTGCACACTCACGGCATGTTGTTGTGAGTTGCATCAGTGGTGTCACACTCACGCATGTTGTTGTGAGTTGCATCAGTGGTGTCACACTCACAGCATGTTGTTGTGAGTTGATCAGTGGTGTCACACTCAGCATGTTGTTGTGAGTTGATCAGTGGTGTCACACTCAGGCATGTTGTTGTGAGTTGTATCAGTGGTGTCACACTCACGGCATGTTGTTGTGAGTTGTATCAGTGGTGTCACACTCACGGCATGTTGTTGTGAGTTGTATCAGTGGTGTCACACTCACAGCATGTTGTTGTGAGTTGCATCAGTGGTGTCACACTCACAGCATGTTGTTGTGAGTTGCATCAGTGGTGTCACACTCACAGCATGTTGTTGTGAGTTGCATCAGTGGTGTCACACTCACAGCATGTTGTTGTGAGTTGCATCAGTGGTGTCACACTCACAGCATGGTGTTGTGAGTTGTATCAGTGGTGTCACCCTCACAGCATGGTGTTTGTGATTGTTACGTCATGTGTTAATGGGACATTCCCCCATGTACCGGTCTCTGCTGTGTCAATCCACAGTCCTCATTCCACCACGATAACATAGTGATAACTTTGCCAGAAGACAACATATTAATTGTTCTGCTACAAGATAACATTGTTCTACCACATGACAACATATTGTTCTACCATATGACAACATATTGTTCTACCATATGACAACATATTGTTCTACCATATGACAACATATTGTTCACAAGCAACATATGCATTGCTCTACCACAAGGAGCATGTTCATTGTTCTGCTCTGCCACAAAACAACATATTGATCCTGCTGCTACAAAACAAAATGTTTCTATGCTGCCAGTAGACAACATATTCTTTGCCCTTCTGCAAAATAAAATATCCATTACTGTAAAACAGGACAATGTATTTGTTGTTCTACTATAAAACAACATATCCATTGCTCTGCCACAAGACTATATATCCATTGCCCCGTTGCAAAATAGCTATGTTACAAAACAACGTATTCATTGCTCTACCATGAGACAACATATTGATTGTGCTGCAACATGGTAATTTTTTTGTATGCTGCCAATAGATTATCTATTTATGGCTCTTCTGCAAGACAACACAACTGTTTTATTTGTATTTGTATCACTAATAAAACAGTGATTTTATACAGGAATGATATTATCATTGTCTCTACAAAATAACGGTTATATTGGTGACACAATTATTGTCCCAACAACAAGACTCATACTGACTACATAGAGCCTATTACACTGATATGGTTCTTGTTCTAGTAGCGTGTTTGTGTCATTGGCATGTCTCTCTTCTTCTGGCACATCAGCTGTGCAGTTCACATGACTCAGTCCTGTTGGCACTATAATAAAATCGTTATTGTTGCACATTAAATGCAACAACTGCCCCATTCACATGATTCAGTCCTTCTGCACAGTGACTGTCCCATTGACATGATTCTGTCTTGCTACCAGTATTAACACTACTTGTAAGTACTAAATGACTGCAATGAGAACAAGGTAGCTGTCATTCAGCATCCTACTGGTAGTTTGTCCCTGGTTTGAGGCAGTTTGGTGACAGTCCAGTGACAGCCAGCTGTCACCAGACTGTCCTCACCCTGTCCACACACTCACTGACCCATGGTCTGATGTCACTCATCTGATCATGTCATTGTTGTCCAGTTGTATCAATAAAACTGATTGTTGTCCAGCCACCACCAGCGCTACTGGTCAAGTAAGGTCAACAAACGATTGACCCTGGGCCACTGAGTGCTAGGGCTGGACAGTAAGGACACATGGTCCAGAGGCAGTGGAGTAGTCAGGACACAGTGAGGACACAGTGAGGACACAGTGAGGACACACAAGACATTCATGAGGGTGACACTCACAAGGTAATGGTGTCTTGTCTCCTACGGTAAATGTAAACATTGGTGCACGTTTGCGCCTGGTGACAGGGTTGAAGACCCTACAAGTAGGGCCCGCTGTAAATCCACAATCAATGTGAGAGAACGCAAGATCAAGCTGAAAGCACTCGACATATCTGACTTGTCCATTGGCTTCAGAAGGTACCACTGAAATGAAGCACATTGGCTCAGGGGTAGGGCTTTGGACTCGCAACTAAGAGAATCCAGGTTCAAATCCTGTGCTGCGGTGTTAAAACCTGAGGCACGTTTTTTCAGTTCACTCAGCCCTGTAAATGAGTACCTGGCTACAGACAGTGGTGGATATGTGTTGCAGCCTTCACACATTAATTGTAGTATATGGCTGGATGCTTCCCAGAGAAGCCGGAATGGCGTCTGAGTGAACAGGTCTGTCAGGAAAGTAAAGTGTAAAGCACTTTGAGCAGTCCTGAGGACCGGATACTGCGCTGTATAAGAACTTACCTATTTACTGCTTTACAGATCCATTTCATCATAGGTTGCCTAGCTACCGAGTCCAACAAGCTTACTGAAATGGAAGTGAGAAGCCATGGGACATTCCATAGTATTTTTCATGGGGATTCTAGCTGTCCATTTTGTTATTTGCAACAAAATCACATGGTAGAATTGTAAAAAGGCAGTGTGTGGCTGAGACTGGCAACCAGATGTGTGATGCCTTTGTAAATATTGATGCAGAGATTTCTTAATGCAATGGGTATACTTATGATAACTGAAATGCAAACATAAAGAACTAATAGTAGAATGACAATAGTATATTGATGAACAGATGACAAAATAGTATCAGTCATACTGTATACATGTAGGTTATGTGTAGGGTGATGTGGGATATACTCACTCCCTAAGGGTATGGTGGTAGTTAATGTTAAACAGTTTATGCTCAAAGGCAAAAACAAGCTTGTGTACCAGATAATTATCATCTGTACCAGTTAGTTATCATCTGTATCAGGTAGTTATCATCTGTACCAGGTAATTATCATCTGTACCAGGTAGTTATCATCTGTACCAGGTAGTTATCATCTGTATCAGGTAGTTATCATCTGTACCAGGTAATTATCATCTGTACCAGGTAGTTATCATCTGTACCAGGTAGTTATCATGTATACCAGGTAATTATCATCTGTACCGGGTAGTTATCATCTGTACCAGGTATTTATCATCTGTAAAAAAAACCCTAGTAGTCAATAGTATCTTTTACCCGGTAGTTATCATACTGTATACAGGTAGGGTTAAAATGTCGGGGGATTTCCATCCCCGGGATCGGGGTAGTTAATTTCATTTACCAAAGGGAAAATCAATGGTGTACCAGGTAATTATCATCTGTACCAGGTAGTTATCATCTGTACCGGGTAGTTATCATCTGTACCAGGTAGTTATCATCTGTACCGGGTAGTTACCATCTGTATCGGGTAGTTATCATTTTGTATCGGGTAGTTATCATCTGTACCGGGTAATTATCATCTGTATCCAGGTAGTTATCATCTGTACCAGGTAGTTATCATATGTACCGGGTAGTTATCATCTGTACCAGGTAGTTATCATCTGTACCGGGTAGTTATCATCTGTACCGGGTAGTTATCATCTGTACCGGATAGTTATCATCTGTATCGGGTAGTTATCATCTGTACCGGGTAGTTATCATCTGTACTGGGTAGATTATCATCTGTACCGGGTAGATATCATCTGTATCGGGTAGTTATCATCTGTACCGGGTAGTTATCATCTGTACCGGGTAGTTATCATCTGTACCGGGTAGTTATCATCTGTACCAGGTAGTTATCATCTGTACCGGTAGTTATCATCTGTACGGGTAGTTATCATCTGTACGGGTAGTTATCATCTGTACGGGTAGTTATCATCTGTATCAGGTAGTTATCATCTGTACGGGTAGTTATCATCTGTATCAGGTAGTTATCATCTGTATCGGGTAGTTATCATCTGTACGAGGTAATTATCATCTGTACCAGATTTTTAATTCATGGTGCTGTATGAAATAAAATATATTATTGTTATTATTATATCGGTCTGCTAGCAGTTATAAGAAAAATTCAATAAGAAAGTAAATTTAGCGAAATGTCTCAGTGCAGATATGCCCCTTTACCCTGAGACAGGATGTGCAGGTGTGTACTTTAGACCCGGAAACAATGTCAGTCAACGCAGAACGTGACTTGCCATGGTAATTTCTCTTATCAGAGATAGAACAGACAATGTACAGTTCACAGAAATAAACAGGACCAAAACAATACCGAACTGTGCCTACCCAGTATATCATTTGAAACCAGTTAACACCTATTACACTCTGTATCTTGGTTGGTGTCAGACCAGGTGAGCATGTTTATGATGTGAGGGCGGGTGGTGACTAAACATGTACACCCGGTGCTATTACCTGTAAAATGTTATTCTTACACTGTGTTATCTAAACAATATTATGTTACTAAAATAATCACTCCAGCTAGAACACTTTATCAGTTGGCGAAGATACATTATTTTGTGGTTAATGACAGTGACAACAACAGAACAAAATTAATGGATTATTGTAGTATAATTTAACTTACTTTGGAGCTTAATTGTCGATGATGAGTATGACATTTCGACCTGTCAGTTACAGGCCTTGCTCACGTTCTGGTGTCACATGTGTTGGCTAAGATTTTGGCGGGATAATTTGGTTGTAGATGGCAGGCAGATGGTATCCCTGGTCTCTGTTCTTGTTAAATCTAAATCTGTTCATGGTAGGGGCTCTCTGTTTGATATATATATAGCCTCGTTCACTTTCCTCTTGTGCCAGTTGGATTCATGGGTCAGTATTTTTGTGTTCTTCGTGGACACTGAGTGTCCTGTGGCCTGGCAATGATCTCCTACTCCTGTTGGTAATTGGTTTATCCAGGTTTGTGTGTTCTTTGAATCTCTGGCTGAGTGTTCTCTTGGTTTCACCTATGTATGTGTGGCTGCTGTCGATGTCACATGCTGCTGTTGATGTTATAGATGGTTCCACACTTGTGTTCTTTAGGTGTTTTGTCTTTAGGGTGTACTACCATCGAGCGGAGGGTGTTCACCGACTTGTGGTACATGTGTATCTTATGTGACTTATAAATCCGGCCAAGCTGTTCTGATAGTCCTGCCATGTATGGTAGTCCCAGCATAGGTCTTCGTGGGTTGTTGTTTGTATTAGGTGGTCTTTTTGCACTGGGTGGTGGAGGTGCAAGCGCCCACTCTGGGTATCCATTGGCTCTCAGGGCATTGTGGACGTGTGCCAGTTCTGATTTCCTGTCTTCAGCTGTGGTGACATACTGCTGTGCCCTGTTGGTGAGGGTGCGTACAACTGAACGTTTGTGAGTTAGAGGGTGGTGTGACTTGAAGTCACACACGTGACACCAGTACTTGAACAAAGCCCGTAGATGACGGGTCGAAATGCTGTACTCATCATCGACAATTAAGCTCCAAAGTAAGTAAAATTATACTACAATAAACCATTCTTGGAGCCATGAACAATATATTCAATAAAGTTAATGGCATTAACACATATATGCCTGCTTACTGTGGGTATGGTGTGTGTCTCAGTACAAATGTTTAGTTCGATAATTTCATACGTAAGATAACGAATTCAGCTGACAAATGTTGGTTCTCTGCCTGTGTTCAATGTTGCTGTACGATGCACTTGTAAATGCACAGAGCTTGTTGTGTTAGACGTATGTACATAGTACCACTACATACAACAGGATGGACATGTCCCCTAGATGTGTGCCTTCTCACCATCTTATATCACTACTCATTGTCACGTACACATTTCACTACTTTGTAGCCATTTACATTTGTAACAGTTGCTTGACTGTGAACGTTACAACTGTTCAACCATTTCATCTGTTACAACTTGATGAGTATATTTTTCACAACTATTATGATTTATATTGGTCGCAACATGTTGATCAACTACAATTGTCACCACTACTTGACCATTTATATCTGACGTCCCTGTGTGAGTTTGTGTGTGTGCGTATGTGTGGTAGTGTGTATGCGTGCATGGGTGCGTGCGTACGTGCATGTGTGTCTATCAATTGTCACAACTTCGCAATCTTAAAATGTGTGATAACTTTGTCACCATCTGCATTTGTCCCTATGTAGTTAGCCATTAAGATTTCCCATAGGTTGGTGCCTGTATTTGCCCAGTACTACCGGTAATCTGTGTGTGTGTTGTCCTCGTTCAACACTTATCACATTCGCCAATCTCTTGTTGCCAACTTCAACCGTTATTGACACTATTAGTATGTATTCGTGATTAAAATGCAGTTGATTGGTCAATAATCGTAGGGATTCTGACACCAATTAATTAGACGTGACATTGATTATGACAGACCACCAGAAGGTAATTGTATTGACGTTGTCAGTTGGCTAATGTTTGTCAATGAAGCAGCGAGATGACAGCCACCTGGTGGTGTAGTGACACAACATCATCTTGTGTCCTTTGTTTTTCCATTTCCCAGTTTGCCCATACACAGTTTTCTATTTTCCAAAGCTGTGCCAGTTATCCCCCACATCTGGGGGGTGTGGTGGAATAGCTCCTCTGTTGGAGGTGACATGGTGTAGTGGGTAGAATATCCAGCTGTCAGTCGAGACAGTCTGGGTCCATTTTTATTCCCCCACATTGCATAGGTAAGTACCAGGCTATAGGTAGTGGAGTTTGTATTATGTGACATGATGATAAAATTACCCGATTTTGTGCCATTGCAACTTGCATAGCATAGTTTGTTTAAGCAGTAAATGCAGCATGGCTGAATACTTCCTAGAAATGTGGAGATGGTGTTTAGACGGACAGGTCTATGTGAATGAAGTGTCAAGTGTATGAAGCTGTGCCAGTGACTGCCTCCTGTGTTGTATAAAACTGTATCTTCTCTGTCTAAACAGCTTCTGTTCTGTAATGTCTCATGTAAGGAAAGGAAATTATTGTTACTGTTATAAACTACATCTGTTTCTACATTTTCACTGCCCATTTGCATCAGGAATTATGACACCCACTCCCCGACAGGACACCAGATGGCAGCACTTTTAATCATCCAAATGTCTTGGAAGACATTTAAGATGGACCATTCAGAAAGATTAGAAAGCGTGACAGGGACCGACTTGACCATCCACCCATGGATATGAATAAATATATCAACATGTGCACAAACATGCACCCAGGAGTTCCCTTTGAAGTGGCCAGTACACAGGAGATATACAGCTAGCCGTATGAGAGCAGGTGATGACCGCCTGAGGCAGGTGTCTCACCAGCTGCGACTGCTTGAGACTTGGTGACTCTGTGAAGCACAGATGTATTTGTGTGCTGTAGCCCTTGTCTGTTGACCAGGTGCCCTTCAGTGCACTTTTGAAGATGGTCAGCAAGTTCCAACTTGGGTTGTGTGAACAAAACTCACGAGTCAGGCGTTCACTGGATGGTGCAGTGGTCCTGTCAGTAACGCCCCAGCTCTGTACACTGCAGGACAATGACAGCATAGATAACAGTTGAGATGTGCTTCTTAATTGGGGTTCGTTACAATTACACTCAGTTATGCATTGGACATGCCAAAAAATTAGTTGTAAGAATGATATAAATTTGCTAGAAGTATGCACAGGGAGATCAGTGACAATTATTGCATAACTGAAAGACCTTATCGACAAGTAAACAAGAAGAGTGTAATGTGACACAATAGCGACCTTGAGATCAGGAGTAGGCGAGGTAATCCAAGATATTGAATAGTGACGAAAATATTCATAGAAATCTATTTTACTCATTTAAAAAGATAAAAATAGTAATATAATGATAGTAATATTAAATAAGACGTCATTCTTTGGCAAGTAGTCCCCAGGTAGTGGTTCATGAATCTGTTGTGATGTGTTATTTTGCTTATTTCAGCAGTGTTTTGCTTGTTGCTGACCAGCAGTGATAGAATAAGTGCGGCGGTGTTTCTAACACTGTGTTACTTTTGCCCAATATAGCACACAATTAGAATAAGATCCTTGAATGCGAGCGACGTGTGCTATTCACACCATATCTAATTTGTGTAATGGCAATTTTTGTCACGTCAGTAACGCTGCAGCGTCTTCTCGGCTGTCTCCCCCAGGACTTGCGTCACATCCACCAATCATCACCAGAATACTTCTCTACAGCATGCATCAACAGCCTGCAACACATTCCACCTCACAACATCAACAGCCTCCAACACATCCTACCTCAATGCATCAACAGCCTCCAACACATCCTACCTCAATGCATCAACAGCCTCCAACACATCCTACCTCAATGCATCAACAGCCTGCAACACATTCCACCTCACAGCATCAACAGCCTCCAACACATTCCACCTCAATGCAACAACAGCCTCCAACACATCCCACTTCACTGCATCAACAGCCTCCAACACATCCTACCTCACACCATTAACAGCCACCAAGACATCCTACCTCACACCATCAACCGCCTCACACACATCCCACCTCACACCATCAACAGCCTCCAACACATCCTACCTTACACTATCAACAGCCTCCAACACATCCTACCTCACACTATCAACAGCCTCCTACACATCCCACCTCACAACATCGACAGCATCCAACATATCCTGCCTCACACCATCAACAGCCTCATACACATCCATCCTACCTCACTGCATCACCATATCACCCTGGAAAACGAAATACATATTATTTCCTTTGAGCACACCAGAGCCTAACCATCTACCTTCTATCAAAGTTCATCCCAAAAATCCCATGAATAAAATTGTAAAAAACAGTATTAATATCCAATGATCACCTTATGGAAAAAGAAATTTAACCATTTCCCTTTACACACCGGGTCCTTTTCCTTTTTTTTTTTTTTTTTTTTTTAAAAAAAAAAAAAAAAAATTGCAGCCACTTAGTATGTGACACTTGAATATGACAGGCTATTGCTATTGTGGCATTGAAAATAATGTCTGCTATTCAAATCATTTTTACGCATAATTATCCGCAATGTGGAGACACATTGCCTTTAGTGTTGATGTTGTAGCCTTGCAATAATGCTAATCATGGATTATAACCCATTTGATTTGGATTAGATTTCTGCATTATTTGTATAACGCCAAGAATTTTCGACTGCATTGATGATGGACAAAGAGTGAGGAGGGGAGGGACGGGTGAGGAGGGGAGGGCGAGTGAGGAGGGGAGGGACGGGTGAGGAGGGGAGGACGAGTGAGGAGGGGAGGGACAGGTGAGGAGGGGAGGGCTAGTGAGGAGGGAGGGGGAGTGAGGAGGGTAGGGACGGGTGAGGAGGGGAGGGTGAATGAGGAGGGAGGGTGAGTGAGGATGGGAGGGCGAGTGAGGAGGGAAGGGCAGTGAGGAGGGAGGGCGAGTGAGGAGGGAGGGCGAGTGAGGAGGGAGGGCGAGTGAGGAGGGAGGGCGAGTGAGGAGGGAGGGCGAGTGAGGAGGGAGGGCGAGTGAGGAGGGAGGGCGAGTGAGGAGGGGAGGACGAGTGAGGAGGATAGGGCGAGTGAGGGATGCGAGTGAGGAGGGAGGGCAGTGGAGGAGGTGAGTGACGAGGGAGGGCGAGTGACGAGGGAGGGACGAGTGACAGGGGAGGGACGAATGAAGAGGATGGCGAGTGAGGAGGGGAGGACGAGTGATGAGGGAGGGACGAGTGAGGAGGGAGGGCGAGTGAGGAGGGGATGGCGAGTGAGGAGGGAGGGCGAGTGAGGAGGGAGGGTGAGTGACGAGGGGAGGGACGAGTGACGAGGGGAGGGACGAGTGACGAGGGGAGGGACGAATGAAGAGGGATGGCGAGTGAGGAGGGGAAGGACGAGTGATGAGGGGAGGGGCGAGTGAGGAGGGAGGGCGAGTGAGGAGGGGAGGGCGAGTGAGGAGGGAGGGACGAGTGAGGAGGGAGGGCGAGTGAGGAGGGGAGGGACGAGTGAGGAGGGGAGGGCGAGTGAGGAGGGAGGGCGAGTGAGGAGGGAGGGCGAGTGAGGAGGGGAGGGACGAGTGCTGGTGACAGGGACAAGTAGGACAGCCTCAACTGTGAGGAATAGAGTGCATTAACTTAACTAGTTACATCAGCTATGTGACATAATACATCATAACACTAACTTTAATGAATTAACGAGTTAATGAATTTGTGTTGTCATCATATGGTCACATGACATGCTGTAGCACTGGCCACAGCAGTGTGAAGTGGTGCGATCAGTTCAGGAAAACAAAGCTTTGGTTTAATGAATGTGGTCATTGCCTGTGTAAGCCTCGCCACTCTGAAGTGTCACGCAGCAGAGCCTGAGACATTCCAGCCAGATACCAGGCTGACCAGGCTGACCAGGCTGACCAGGCTGACAGGGAGCTTTTAGAATACCCAGTATGACAAGTGAGTGGACAGTAGCTGAGCTCCAGTGCACCTTGGCAAAGGTTGAACTCTGTTCCACCTGTCACATGGACAGCACTGACCACTGGTGAGTGGTGTGACAGTGGACAGCACTGACCACTGGTGAGTGGTGTGACAGCACTGACCATTGGTGAGTGGTGTGACAGTGGACAGCACTGACCACTGGTGAGTGGTGTGACAGTGGACAGCACTGACCACTGGTGAGTGGTGTGACAGCACTGACCACTGGTGAGTGGTGAGACAGTGGACAGCACTGACCACTGGTGAGTGGTGTGACAGTGGACAGCACTGACCACTGGTGAGTGGTGTGACAGCACTGACCATTGGTGAGTGGTGTGACAGTGGACAGCACTGACCACTGGTGAGTGGTGTGACAGCACTGACCACCAGTGAGTGGTGAGACAGTGGACAGCACTGACCACTGGTGAGTGGTGTGACAGTGGACAGCACTGACCATTGGTGAGTGGTGTGACAGTGGACAGCATTCACCACTTGTAGATACAACAGCTGGTCCAGCCCTGTCATTGGTCAGCATCCAGTGACCAAGCAGCCACTGGTGGCCAGTGGTTAGTTGGCGAGACTGAGTGGACATGAGTGCTGTGGATTAGTGCAGTGGTGGTGGCCTCACATGGTATGTGTATTTAATCAATCTCATATCTGTGTAGCACATTCAGCTGTGATGTTGTTTACACTGGAATTACAGTAATACTAAATGTTGATTACAGCAGGGCGCATTGTAACTCCTTGGTAAGTGGTAGTTGTAGTTTTGTTTAGTGCAGGTGTCCTGGGAAGAGTGTAGAGAACTTGTATGTACGGTGTACATGGTCGATGTGTATTTCATAAGTGTGGTTGATGTATGTTTCACCAGTGTGTACATGGAAGATGTATGCGTGACTAATATAATATGTACACAGTCGGTGTACACTTGACTAGTGTATATGTAGTTGATATATGCATAACCAATGAATACATAGCCAGTGTACATTTGACCAGTATATACATGATGATGTACACTTGACCAGTGTGTACGTGGTTGATGTACCCTTGATATTAGTGTGTACATGGTCAATGTTCTATATATACTTCAAAGCAGTGTGTACATGGTCATAGTACACATGACTACAATGTGTACATGGTTGATGCAAACTTGATGCCATTGATGACATAGTTGATATACACTTAACATTGCATTGTACATTGTCAATACTCAATGTACACTTGATAACAGTTTGTACATGGGCATTGTACACTTGACTAGTGTGTACATGGGTGATGTACACTTGAAACCAGTGTATTATATTGTCGATGTACACTTGACACCAGTGTGTATATGGGTTGTGTACACTTGACACTATTGTGTACATTGTCGATGTACACTTGACCAGTGTGTAACTGGTCGGTGTATGTTTTACCAGTGTGTATGTTGTTGTACATTTGACCAATGTATATGTGGTTGATGTACATTTGATCAGTGTGTACATATTGTAATATACACATGACTAATGTGTACATGGTTGATGTATGCATGTGCAGTGTACAACTGTGTATGACCACTGTGTGCCCACAGGCGCCTGGTGGACATGTGTACTGGTTGACCTGTGAAGTATGATGTCTCTTCTGGCCACAGCTGCCCTGGTCACTACTCCTGTGGTCAGTCCTCCATCCATGTCTCCTCTTACTGCGTACGTCATATCTTGGACAATGTCGCACGGCACAGCACGGACAATGTCACACGGCACGGCACATTGCAGCCAATTTACCATTGATGGTCAGTCAGATGAGTTGAAACAGGTCACTTCCATGTAGTTAAGGACGGATGACGTCATTGATTGGGAACTGTAGGTGCTGAGACAGACAGGTGTCAGTTGGAAGGACAATACTAATATTGTTGTCATTGGTTGGTGAAGACACAGGTCGACACTGTCATGAAGGGATGATTAGACTGTCACTGGGAGGGTGGTGAGACTGTCACTGGGAGAGTGGTGAGACTGTCACTTGGATGGTGGTGAGACTGTCACTTGGATGGTGGTGAGACTGTCACTTGGAGGGTGGCGAGACTGTCACTTGGATGGTGGTGAGACTGTCACTTGGAGGGTGGTGAGACTGTCACTGGGAGGGTGGTGAGACTGTCACTTGGATGGTGGTGAGACTGTCACTTGGAGGGTGGTGAGACTGTCACTTGGATGGTGGTGAGACTGTCACTTGGAGGGTGGTGAGACTGTCACTTGGATGGTGGTGAGACTGTCACTGGGAGGGTGGTGAGACTGTCACTTGGATGGTGGTGAGACTGTCACTTGGATGGTGGTGAGACTGTCACTTGGATGGTGGTGAGACTGTCACTTGGAGGGTGGTGAGACTGTCACTTGGATGGTGGTGAGACTGTCACTTGGATGGTGGTGAGACTGTCACTTGGAGGGTGGTGAGACTGTCACTTGGAGGTGGTGAGACTGTCACTTGGAGGGTGGTGAGACTGTCACTTGGATGGTGGTGAGACTGTCACTTGGAGGGTGGTGAGACTGTCACTTGGATGGTGGTGAGACTGTCACTTGGGTGGTGGTGAGACTGTCACTTGGAGGGTGGTGAGACTGTCACTTGGAGGGTGGTGAGACTGTCACTTGGATGGTGGTGAGACTGTCACTTGGAGGGTGATGAGACTGTCACTTGGAGGGTGGTGAGACTGTCACTTGGATGGTGGTGAGACTGTCACTTTGGTGGTGGTGAGACTGTCACTTGGATGGTGGTGAGACTGTCACTTGGATGGTGGTGAGACTGTCACTTGGAGGGTGGTGAGACTGTCACTTGGATGGTGGTGAGACTGTCACTTGGGTGGTGGTGAGACTGTCACTTGGATGGTGGTGAGACTGTCACTTGGATGGTGGTGAGACTGTCACTTGGATGGTGGTGAGACTGTCACTTTGGTGGTGGTGAGACTGTCACTTGGATGGTGGTGAGACTGTCACTTGGATGGTGGTGAGACTGTCACTTGGAGGGTGGTGAGACTGTCACTTGGATGGTGGTGAGACTGTCACTTGGGTGGTGGTGAGACTGTCACTTGGATGGTGGTGAGACTGTCACTTGGATGGTGGTGAGACTGTAACTTGGATGGTGGTGATACTGTCACCTGGACAGTGGTGAGACTATCACTTGGAGGGTGGTGAGACTGTCACCTGGACAGTGGTGAGACTATCACTTGGAAGGTGGTGAGACTGTCACCTGGACAGTGGTGAAACTATCACTTGGAGGGTGGTGAGACTGTCACCTGGACAGTGGTGAGACTATCAATTGGAAGGTGGTGAGACTGTCACCTGGACAGTGGTGAGACTATCACTTGGAAGGTGGTGAGACTGTCACCTGGACAGTGGTGAGACTATCACTTGGAGGGTGGTGAGACTGTCACCTGGACAGTGGTGAGACTATCACTTGGAAGGTGGTGAGACTGTCACCTGGACAGTGGTGAAACTATCACTTGGAGGGTGGTGAGACTGTCACCTGGACAGTGGTGAGACTATCACTTGGAAGGTGGTGAGACTGTCACCTGGACAGTGGTGAGACTATCACTTGGAGGGTGGTGAGACTGTCACCTGGACAGTGGTGAGACTATCACTTGGAGGGTGGTGAGACTGTCACCTGGACAGTGGTGAAACTATCACTTGGAGGGTGGTGAGACTGTCATTTGGAGGGTGGTGAGACTGTCACTTGGAGGGTGGTGAGACTGTCACTTGGAGGGTGGTGTGACTGTCACTTGTAGGGTGGTGAGACTGTCACTTGGAGGGTGGTGAGACTGTCACTTGCAAGGTTGTCTCTAGTCCTGTCTTTAATCTTGTCTCTCGTCTTGTCTTTAATCTTGTCTCTAGTCCTGTCTTTAGTCTTGTCTCTCGTCTTGTCTTTAATCTTGTCTCTAGTCCTGTCTTTAATCTTGTCTCTCGTCTTGTCTTTAATCTTGTCTCTAGTCCTGTCTTTAATCTTGTCTCTCGTCTTGTCTTTAATCTTATCTCTAGTCCTGTCTTCAATCTTATCTCTAGTCTTGTCTCAAGTCTTGTCTTTAATATTGTCTCTAATCCTGTCCTTTATCTTGTCTCTAGTCTTGTCTTTAATATTGTCTCTAGTCTTGTCTCAAGTCTTGTCTTTAATATTGTCTCTAATCCTGTCTTTCATCTTGTCTTTATTCTTGTCTTTAGTCTTGTTTTTAAGCTGGTCTCTCGTCTTGTCTTTAGTCTTGTCTCTAGTGTTGTCTTTAATCTTGTCTCTCGTCTAGTCATTAATCTTGTCTCTTGTCTTGTCTTTAATAATGTCTCTAGTTGTGTCTTTAATCTTGTCTCTAGTCTTGTCTATAGTCCTGTCTTTAATCTTGTCTTTCATCTTGTCTTTATGCTTGTCTTTAGTCTTGTTTTTAATCGTGTCTCTCGTCTTGTCTTTAGTCTTGTCTCTAGTGTTGTCTTTAATCTTGTCTCTAGTCTTGTCTTTAATCTTGTCTCTAATCCTGTCTTTTATCTAGTCTCTAGTCTTGTCTTTAATCTTGTCTCTATTCCTGTCTTTAATCTTGTCACTAGTCTTGTCTCTAGTCCTGTCTTAAAACTTGTCTCTAGTCTTGTCTTTAATCTTGTCTCTCATCTTGTCTCTAATCTTGTCTCAAGTTTGCTAATGTGGAGTGAGTCTAGGACTGGAGACACCTTAGAAGAACAAAGTGTCAGCCATTGACCTTGTAAGAGTGCGCAACTAAGGAGAACCTAGGGACAACCGTAGTAGTGTGTGTTTAGAAGGAGTGTCACGCTGCAGTTGTCCAGCTCACTGAACCAGTGTCTCCCGAGCTGTCTCCCTGTGCTGGGGCAATGCATTCTTTGTGTAGAATCAGCCTGCTCGATTGTGTTTTCTACAGCATAGATGTTGCTCACGGGAATCTCAGCCATTGAGTTATCAGGTTGACCATCACAGCTGATCTCTATAGACGCATCGTCGGTGATAGTTCTCCTGTTTTGTAAGCACTCAGCAAATGTTCGGTTAATGTGAAGATTTACGTGTGGATTTGAAGCTCGCTGGGTGTTAACTTTGGCAGTGATGTGGAGTGTGAGCAGACACTGAGTTACTGCAAGCATGCATGTAGTCGTTTGAGTCCATTACACATTAATTCCTAGGAATGAAAAACATTTGGCTAACACTATTCCCTGGGTGAATAGCTATTTTCTGATGTAGTGTTTAGTTTTCTGGAATGTTATTTATTTGTTTATTTTGTGTTTAAGGAAAATGGAAGAATTGGCTCAAATAAAGAGTTCATGTTTCATATTGAAGCTACTAGTCCAGTGGTTTAAATGTCTTAATTTCTTCTACCCATGTGCCTACTGAACTAGGGGGCAAAGAAAGGTCTTTGAACCAACTGTGGCACTATAATGGTTGACCTCACATGCTGACCACTGGTCATAGATAGATCCCTCTGTGGAGGATTAGGAACAAATTAGACATGATGTAAAGTTTAAAGAATGGAATCAAGGCTGGTTTTGTATCAGATATTAATTTCATTGCAGGAGGCCATGTGACCTCACTGCAGGGGGCCAAATGACCTCACTGCAAATGACCACACTGCCAGGCCGTAACACAGGAAATGCCAAAGCATCTGTTGTTCTCCGAAATAATCATCGTGTCCTCAGTAATTGCCTCTGATCAGTTTCCCAGTTCTGCGAGATTCTTCATACTGCTGAGGACACAGACAGTGTGAATATACACAACAGATTGGCAGGAATCGAATCTGTGCTGGGGCAATAATAAAATAAATGTAATAATTGCCATCATCATGATATAACGTTAAATGGTAGAACTGGGCACTGTTTACTGGTATGCTGTTGAATCAGTATTTTTATACGGTTTTGAAACCAGTTTTGTAAAACCGGTGTGTTTTACTGCCAACTGATAATATTTAGATGATGTAGACCTCATAAATATTGAATATATATCAATACAGCCTGGATTTCCCTTTCTTTTGAAAAACGCACGTCCAGAAAAGTTGATCATTGGCACTGTCCAACCAAGCCACCGAGCACTACGGGAATCAAATGACTGTCAAGCACGTTTTGCTATCGATAAATAATTTTTTTAAGACAAACATGTCACTTACATAAGTTAATAATAAAAATAACATGACAAGTCAGGGCCACAGGGCCACAGGGTCACACAGTCAGTTGTTCCGATGCTCCGTGACTTGACCAGTGGTCACCATTGCTCCATGGTGTCCATGCCAGTCTACACCATGTTCACAGTTGGTCAGATTATTGAATTATGTGGAACTGCTTTTTGTTTTGTCCACAACAAATTAGAGCATAGTTGTTTTACCTGTGCCATCATTAGAATGGCTAATGTTATGGTTTATGTGTGTCTAAGAGTGGGTCTGTAATCACAAGCCTTGGTGGAAAAGCTGTTATTGCACCCCACAATGTTTCATTCTGCAGACCTGCCACCCTGACTTGATTAAGCAGAACACTGCGGATACATATATAGAATGATTCCTTCCATGCCGTTTGACTACCAAACCACTGGTTCGGTTTGTGATTCCACTACACAGAGTCCTTTTTACCAGCAAACGATATAAATGCGTAACTGTTAATAATACGTGTATCGGACTTGACAGGCCATTGCTGGTTAAGTTCAGGAACACGAAACACTTAAGGAGCCCTGCACCTCGCAGTCTATTACAGGTCCACTCAGTCGATTGTCAGCTTCTCACGGAATGTACACAAGTTTGCTGCCAGAAGGCTGCATGCCAACTTGGATTATTGAACACAGCAGTCGGACCTGGAACACACACTTACACACTTACACAACCAACAATAATAGTTGTCCAATTATTACTCAGACCAGCAAATGGTTTGTTCAGTGCATTTAGCTATCAAATGGTTTATTCAGAACGATACACAAACTGCAGTATCAGTCAATATTGCTGGTTTTGATGTGTTCCCTTACATGTAATCTTAAGAGTAAGATCTTCCCAATACCTTACCTGATAAAAATTAGTAAATTATTTTTATGTGCAGTTTGCAAAGAAATTTTATTATCCACTCTGTCAAAACAGAAATAAAAATTGAATTGAAAATGCTGCTTTTTATGATGACAAAAACGTGTGTGGTTGACATGTGCTAGTTTATTTGTCTAAACAACCATGAATGACTCAAACATTAAGTTTTCTGATTGGTTACAATGTCGTGCCATTTTTAGAAATCCAGTTTGTTTTAGCGTTTAAGCAATCCTTCCCTTCACCAGACTGCTATTCACTGACATGTTGGTTTTGCAGTCGTCTTCCGCACGTGTCGTTTCGCATGCAACAATGTGTGAAATGAACATGCTCCACCGTGTTTGCCATTTCTACAAAATGAGGCCCACAAAAAGTACAGAGAACTCGTGCACACGTCGACTAATTCCTCCGTAAATTAATTTCCCTGAGTGCATTAGCACGACTGTGTGATTAGTACACCTGTGGATTTCCACGAAGACGAATTATTATCCAGGTAGAACTGTAGGATTCATTGAAGAGATAAAAGAAGCACGCGTGTGGATGTCCACAGTTAATAACAAACCATGTGTGGTGTTAGCAGTCATTAGTGCCACACTTTGTAACCGTCCATCAATTTTCATTTAACCCATTACCATGGTAACAGCATAGAAATATCCTCACAGGAACAGACAGCTGATTAGTGCACAACCCCAGGTCATGTGACCCGAAAGCACCAGTTGACAAATGTGTTGGTGTCAGTATCAAATGTCATCGAGGTGTTAGTGTCAGTGTCAAATGTCATCTGTTGTCACCGACATTTGTCATTGTCTAATGCTGTGTGGGGGGTCATGAGTATCAGAAGGGTCATTTTGACATTTGTCAGTGTCACAAGTTACTGTCACCAATTACGCACTGACCCGACCGTGTGGTAGAGTGTTAGTTAGTGTCAGCAGAGAAATGTCATTAAGTTACATCTAAGTGTCATCAGTTAATGTCACTAGAGTTGTCCATTATTATCAATAATATATGTTGACATTCTGTGCCTCCAATTACTGTCACCAGTCAGTGTCACTGTCACTATTATCAGTGTCACTGTCACTACCCTGTCATAATTTGATCAGTGTCATTACAGCTGTTGACCTGTTATAAACAGTGACTGTTATATTATACAATTCACTGAGTGAAATGTATAATTATACATCGAGGTTAATTAAAGAGTTAATGGTATTGGCACCACCCATGTGGTACTGACTATATAACTGGCACTACCCATGTGGTACTGACAATGTAACTGGCACCACCCATGTGGTACTGACTATGTAACTGGCACCACCCATGTGGTACTGACTATGTAACTGGCACTACCCATGTGGTACTGACTATGTAACTGGCACTACCCATGTGGTACTGACTATGTAACTGGCACCACCCATGTGGTACTGACAATGTAACTGGCACCATCCATGTGGTACTGACTATGTAACTGGCACCACCCATGTGGTACTGACTATGTAACTGGCACCACCCGTGTGGTACTGCCTATGTAACTGACACCACCCGTGTGGTACTGACAATGTAACTGGCACCATCCATGTGGTACTGACTATGTAACTGGCACCACCCATGTGGTACTGACTATGTAACTGGCACCACCCGTGTGGTACTGACAATGTAACTGGCACCACCCATGTGGTACTGACTATGTAACTGGCACAACCCATGTGGTACTGACTATGTAACTGGCACCACCCGTGTGGTACTGACTATGTAACTGGCACCACCCATGTGGTACTGACTATGTAACTGGCACCACCCGTGTGGTACTGAAAATGTAACTGGCACCACCCATGTGGTACTGACTATGTAACTGGCACCACCCATGTGGTACTGACTACGTAACTGGCACCACCCGTGTGGTACTGACAATGTAACTGGCACCACCCAGGTGGTACTGACTATGTAACTGGCACCACCCATGTGGTACTGACTATGTAACTGGCACCACCCATGTGGTACTGACTATGTAACTGGCACCACCCGTGTGGTACTGAAAATGTAACTGGCACCACCCATGTGGTACTGACTATATAACTGGCACTACCCATGTGGTACTGACTATGTAACTGGCACCACCCATGTGGTACTGACTATGTAACTGGCACCACCCATGTGGTACTGACAATGTAACTGGCACCACCCATGTGGTACTGACTATGTAACTGGCACCACCCATGTGGTACTGACTATGTAACTGGCACCACTTGTGTGGTACTGACAATGTAACTGGCACCACCCGTGTGGCACTGACAATGTAACTAGCACCACCCATGTGGTACTGACTATGTAACTGGCACCATCCATGTAGTACTGACATGGTACTGACACCACCGATGTGGTGCTAGTACCATCTTTTTGCTGTAATGCCTCTATTCAGAAACATCTCTCGACTGGCTGTTTTAAACTAGCAATAAACACGCGTCAGTGTCAGTGAGCTGTCAACTACATGGTGGACTGTGGACAATGACATATATAAGGAATGCACACTGAGACTTGTGTTGTTGAAGCTGTATCTACCAGTGATGGTGAAGTGGAGTGTTTATTGTCTTTCAGCAGTAGAACCCAATAAGACCCTCATACCACTCCCGCAGTGAGTCGGCCAGCCATACTGGGCACTGGACACTGGACAGAAGTGAACGGGACATTAAGAGGCAGGGTGAGATATCTGATGTCTGTCCTTGTCACGTGATTCTAGTCTTGTTGTGTGTAGGCCTGCAACTTTGACAATTCAGGTGGTTACTCTCTCAATCTGGACACAAACTCGGCAGTGTCTTCCTAATATGTTACTGCATTGCTGGTGTACAGCAGTTACACGGGAGTGTTCCTCTCTAGGCACAGTGCACGCTACACATTTAATTTCTGCATGGATATTTTACTTCCCCTGGTAGAAGGCATTTAGGGTCTTATTCTGAAGACCCTGGCAAACCAGTGTGAAGAACATTGGTCAGGCTTCCAGAAAGCAGTAGCGCTGGCACTCTCCCCACTGTCACCACCCACACTGGTTGTGTGGAGTCACAATGTGATGTCCCTCTAAGGTTGTTTGTGTGCACAGACAGCAGCTGGGCCAAGTGCAGGTAGTCTGTGAGTGTCAGTGAGAACTTTTGGAGGTGTGTGTGTGTGTGTATGTGTGTGTGCGTGCGTGCGTGCGTGGTGCGTGCGTGCGTGCGTGCGTGCGTGCGTGCGTGCATGCGTGCATGCGTGCATGTATGTGAGCTGTAAATGAGAAGTGTGTCTGAGCCAAATGTAAGTGAGCTGTAAATGAGAAGTGTGTCTGAGCCAAGTGTGAGTGAGCTGTAAATGAGAAGTGTGTCTGAGCCAAGTGTAAGTGAGCTGTAAATGAGAAGTGTGTCTGAGCCAAGTGTGAGTGAGTTGTAAATTAGAAGTGTGTTTGTGCCAAATGTAAGTGTGCTGTAAATGAGAAGTGTGACTGAGCCAAATGTAAGTGTGCTGTAAATGAGAAGTGTGTCTGAGCCAAGTGTGAGTGAGCTGTAAATGAGAAGTGTGTCTGGGCCAAATGTAAGTGAGCTGTAAATGAGAAGTGTGTCTGAGCCAAATGTAAGTGTGCTGTAAATGAGAAGTGTGTCTGAGCCAAATGTAAGTGTGCTGTAAATGAGAAGTGTGTCTGGGCCAAATGTAAGTGAGCTGTAAATAAGATGTGTCTGGGCCAAATGTGAGTGGGCTGTAAATGAAAAGTGTGAGAGTTGTCTGACCAAAAATGAGGTGGTCTGCAAGTGAGAATACACAATCTTCTCATTGAAGATCATTCTGTTCCTCACTCTCACTCTCCCTCTCCCCGCTACCCCCCCCCCAATCTCTTTCTCTCTCTCTCTCTCTCTCTCTCACTCTGTCTCTTTCAATCTCTTTCAATGACCAATTACCACACTGGTAATGTGACCACACATAATCGCTGCACAACCAAACACATCTGTAGGTGTGTGTGTTAGTGATTCAGCGGGCACTGGTTGGCGTTGGCTGTGACTTGCCATGGCTGGTGTCGATGCGGGAGCCACAGCTCACTGATCTAACAGATGCAATTGTCTCTGTTCTTCCTGCCACCTTGTTCCCTTGTCACAGTCCCTGACGTGACACTAATGTCAATGTCACCAGCCCCATGCACTGGGACCAGTTGGAGACACACCCACACTCCCCCAGTACAGCTGTACTTGCTTAGTTACGTGATTGTATTCGTCTTTGACAACCCGTAGATATGAGAAGTTCATATTTCACTATCTCATTGTAGACTTGGTGTGATCATTAATGATTCTTTAATTACACAATTAGAAATGTGAAACTCACATTGATGCTTCAGTCAGTTTCTGGACCATAGTAAGGAACTGTTCTTCCACAGCTTGCCAGATGACATGGCCAGTTGAAGCAGGCTGTCCACACCATCAGGCCCTGCCCCCTCATATCTGGCCATTGTTGGTGTTGTCTTTCTAATAAATTCTATAAGTGAGCAGAGAGAAACAGTCCAAGATGAAGGCCACTGATAAGAGTTTAAAATGTTATGTTAGTTTGACATTTATAGTCGTGTAGTAGGAAAAATAATTTAATTTTCTTCCAACTTGACAAGCATTTTCATGAACATTGACTTGATTCTGTTAATGGCCACACTGTAATTGCACGTGTTCACTGGTTCACTGACCATGAAAGTATACACCCTCAAGCCAAAATAGGTACATAATCGAATAGAACGGAACAAAAAAAGCCATTTTGCTGTAATCAGGACATCACGACGTCTGAACAATTGCCAAAAAACGAGTTCTCCCGCTGTCTTGGGAGACATACAAGGTCAGAACTAGTGCAGACACTGCATCAAGTGGTCAGTGGTTTATATCACAGCGCTGTCTGTCAGATACGGGTGCTTCATGCAGCGGAGGATTGAGGGCTTCAGTGCCCTAGGTACCCAGTGACTGACAGTGACAGGTCACCCTCTCCTCACACCAGTAGTTCTTTTAAAATCCCGACTTACGCCTGCAGACACAACGGTGAAATATGACTGAACAGAAGCACGACACAGAATGGAGACGGGAATATTTCAGCAGTTACACACACAGCATGGCATCTTTGCATTGCCCTTGACTATGAGAATGTGTAATCCACTGGTTCTGTGGCACCACTGAGTTCGCATCCTAAGGATATTGGCACCTTAGAAGTTATCTATTGTTATTATATTGCAAACCAGCTGTGGCTGTCAGAGCAACCATCGCAGAGGTTTCAAAATCTACAGATCGTAAAGTATCAATAGTATCATTAATGATTCGTTCCTGTGTCATGAAAGTGCGAAGCCTTGTGTGCGTGTATGTTTTCAATTTTGTGAAATGAAAGCTCACAACCCACACCATGTGATCTACAAAGTGCTGTTTCAGTATTAAGAAATGCACTTTTGACAGAGGGGAGCGGTGGTCGCGTGATACAGCGCCGGACTGTCAATCGAGGGGATGGTGGTTCAATCCCACCTACCGCCGTTTCATAACTTAAGCAATTTCGTCCACCTCACATTTGCCTGTGTCTTTCGGAAGAGACACTAAAAGCCAGTGGTCCCTTCTATCTGGTATCTGTGCCCGGGGAAGTAAAAGATCCCACACAGGAGGTAAATGTGTAACCTGTAGTGGACTCACTAATTCTCGTTGGACTTAAAAAACGCCCTGCAAACAGCCCCGTCCAGTATCTGAGAGAAGAGAAGAGAAGAGAAGAGAAGAGAAGAGAAGAGAAGAGAAGAGAAGAGAAGAGAAGAGAAGAGAAGAGAAGAGAAGAGAAGAGAAGAGAAGAGAAGAGAAGAAGAACACATGATTGTTAAATACCACCTGACATAGTATAATAGGCAGTCTTCTCTCGTGGTGTCTCCATCTTCCTCATCTCTACACATATTTGGCAATTCAGCCAATTGGCTGACCAGAGTGCCGTGGCTCTGACGCTCAATCCTACACTGGTAGACTGTTGATACACCCAAGTCTGTCTGTAGAGAGTCTTATGCTATGTGTCACCTTCTCCCTGCTGCTTCCACCCACTGATGCATTCAAATTACATATCAAAAACATTTCCCCACATTCACGGAATTATTTCCGTCTACTTTTGGATCCTGTAAGTTTTTATTCATTCCGATGACCCTGTCTAGAGTCTCATATCACGGAAACCCGAATGTAACTGCTGTATCTATCCTCACTGTATAGATGTCGTCGTAGTGTCAGCTGTTTCGCTTTCAACTTGCTTTAGGCATTTCAGCTGGGTCATCAGCAATGTTGGCCAGCCTATCTGATTTATGATGGAGTTTGGAAAGAACTTATTGGCATCAGCTCGGTATGACTAGCATTTTAGCTAATGTCGACCGTCGTGGGAGGAATCAAATATCACAGGTTCCACTGAGCAGGATAAACAAGTAAAGATTTGTCTAGTGTTGAATCCCTTCAAGTACATGAATCACCTGACTGCAGGTGTGTCAGTTGTAGCATGACTAGACAGTGGCATAACAAGTTATTCCTTTCATGTTACAGACTAATTTCATGAAAAAGCAAACATACCAAGTATTCACTATGATGTGCTAGGTCATTTCCGCATGTGTCTTATTTTGCTCTAGTGAAAATAACAGATAAACTATCAGATTAATGTTGACCCCGTCAGTTCAAAGTGAGATATTCGTGAGCCAGGAAGTGATGAATTAGTCAAACACTGTCTCACCAGTGTACCATTTGTCTACACACATTTGCCACTTTTTGTATAAATGCATATGCCACCGAATTAGCTGAAACGATGACTAAAAGGCAGCTGGACAATTGGCATCTACAGGGTACCAGATGTAATGAATGACCAAAGTAATTTCATTAGATGATAAAAAAGTTAAGTTCTTAAACAAACTGCACACATTACTTAAACTACAAAGACATTACCCAGCAGGACACAAAAGAACCAGATTTGTGATGGTCAGACAAGCTGGTGAAGCAGCTATAAACATATTTGACTCCAAACCCATTACCGAAAAAACTTTTTGTGTAGGCTTCTGTAAAGATGATTTTGCAAAGGCTCCTGGTCAGCTGACCTGTTGGTGCTAAATCTGGTATTGGATTCAAGCAACGATTCAAGTTATGGTTGTTGTGATGTGTTTTGTTGAAGTGTGCAGTGTTTTTATAGGGTGAATTAGTGACCAGAGTTAGTTAGGGCAGCTGTGATCTTGGTGAGGTCATTAGGAGCGGCTCATTACAACAGACATTGCTCATTGCATGTAGTGGATCACGCGGACAGCTCACACAAACTGTAATTCTCAAATCGTGCCGATGTGATATACATGTAAATATGAAAATCGTTTGTTAATTCTGAACATCTAGTATGTGTCAAGTATCATACCATTGTAAGGTTTATTTTCAATAACTTCAAACACCACATGGAAGATGTCAACCAATGAATAAGCAGTTATGTTATTCTCTCCCCCCATCTCACAGGGGACGAGTGGCACATGACTATGTCTGGTCCACCCCCTGATGGGGTTGTACCATTTACCCCCCCCCCCACCTCCTCCCCCCATCACAGCAGCAGTGGCTGAAGCATCTGAAGCAGTCGAGAGGATTCGAATCCTAGGCTACCCCCATCTAACTAGGGCAGGTTGAATCTACATTCCACTAGTTCATTCAGCAGTGTTAATGAGTACCTGGCTACAGACAGTGGTGAATATTTATGTACTTTTTTTTGCATTTATTGCAATATGGCTGAATGTTTCCAAGAGAAGTTGAGATGCTGGTCGATTCAACAAGCCTAGCAGGGAGTAAAGTGTAAAACACTGTGAGCACTAAGCACTGGACATAGTGCCATATTACTTACATCGGTGTCTACCCCTGACCTTTCCAACCCTCTCTTGACACGTGTCACTCATTATTGTGCAACTATTCATGAGAAGGCCCAGTGCTATAGAATGACAGCCCTCGAGAAATCTCTGTCCGCATGACTACTGATATGTCACACGCAGGTAAAAATCAATTTCCACCTAATAGCATCCCAGGTCTCGGAGGAAATTACGCTGTGTTTTGTAACCTTTATCACCACTGTCAAGTCTTTTCAGATATGTGGTCAATCTGTAGGATTTACTCGAGGGATAGAAAAGTCACTCATAGACTTCAGATGATAACGCTTGGTTAATGTCTTGTATCATGTTTAATACATTTCTTAGAGATTAGCATATTTGCCTTCATTCTTTGGGTGTAAACTCGCATCAGAGTAAACAAAACTTGATCTTTTAACTGCGCGGTCGTAATTTTTTTTTTAAATATACCCTAAGGATGTGTGAAACGATGTCTTCTTGCAGCATATCATGATTGATACATGATTATCCTTTACTTTAGTGTTGTAACTCCAGGGATTTATTTAATAAGCTCAGAGCTCTCAGTTCAGAATCGCAACTTACAGTAATCAATATAATAGGCGTATAAATCATAAACTATGACAGGCAGGAATCACCGTAGACAATGACCACCAAAAGTGTTGAGTAGGAATGTGATTTAAAACCAGTAAATCTAGAGTAATTTTTGCAAATGGTTGCTGTCGCATCATATGATTATGTGAAGATAGGAAGTTGATTGCACATTTTGCGTGCAGCAACAGACAAAGTTTGTTGGCAATCTTGAGCGTTAAATATCTAAAAAAATCTGCAACTACCCAAATACTTAAACATGTCATGTTTTTATCTTGAATGTGTCTAGTGCTATTGTTATGTTCTTGTAATAGCACCTTCGAACAGGGTAACCTGGATTTATGTTTATTGTTATGTTTTTATTGTTATTACTTAAGATGGCTGTTTTATGGTATGGGTATGTAATAGTGGCTAATCTGAATTTGATCCGATACACAACCTGAAACCAGTGCAACTATCTAAGAAAACTTAAATCCTGTCTGTTGTTGGATATATTCTGATTGCATTATAAATCATTTAAATTTAATTATAGCTATCATCGAGCTGTGATCTTGATGGAGACAGGATGTGGCATGTCACGTCTAGGTGGCAATAGAATCTAGGTGGCAATAGAAAGGCCTTTGTAGTGATTAGTGATACATGTACTACAATATGTCATGTCATGCATGCGAACAATGTGAAGGAATCACACCTGTAGTCCAGATCATGTAATTAGATTGAACAAGGCCAACCAGACCAGCAAGCGTTACATGACATGTAGACAAAGAACCCATTGACAACCCGTTCTATCGAAACCCATTAACTATTCGACTTTGTGTAGCCCATCCCTGTCAGATATCACACTTTTGTGCTTAAAGATATTCTCTATGCCATCAATTACACTTGACAAGGAATAATGTTACGTATTCAAGCAACACTTCTTTCAGTTACGTCTGTTAATGAGATTGTTACAGCTATTAAAATTAATGTGATGTCATGAACAAACTTGTGCTGCCCTCTAGGTTCTGCTGCAGTCTTCCTGAATGCCTGATTCTGCCGATGATGTCTATTAAGTAGTGTTATATGAGCCATTCGCTGTATTTGAAGCACCCAGCCTCCGACTCCTGGCTCACCATTAACTCAGACTTAGTGGCCCATTTTGCAGTAATGTTGATAGTTAGAGTGGAATAAATATTTATATAAGGTGATGAAATGTTACATGCCGAAATATAATAAAAACATTCTAATAAGTACATTTATTATTGCCTCATAAATCTGCACAAGCCTCAATCGGATTAACATAAACTACAGTGTATGTAGCTGCTAAAGTTAATTAGTTAACTATATTATTATACTTGAGTTAAAATAGGATGTGTATGTGTTCATAAGAAAATATATATTACATAAATATTACATGGTATTCAACAAGTAGTTTCATACTGAAATATCAAGTTCAGCTGAGTGTTTGACCAATATGAATGCCTACAAGTAGCTGTAGCATACTAACAACACTTGGTGCAGTCTCGACAACACTTGGTGCAGTCTCTACAACACTTGGTGCAGTCTCTACAACACTTGGTACAGTCTCTACAACACTTGGTGCAGTCTCTATAACACTTGGTACAGTCTCTACAACACTTGGTGCAGTCTCTACAACACTTGGTGCAGTCTCTACAACACTTGGTGCAGTCTCTACAACACTTGGTACAGTCTCTACAACACTAGGTGCAGTCTCTATAACACTTGGTACAGTCTCTACAACACTTGGTGCAGTCTCTACAACACTTGGTGCAGTCTCTACAACACTTGGTGCAGTCTCTACAACACTTGGTGCAGTCTCTACAACACTTGGTACAGTCTCTACAACACTTGTTGCAGTCTCTACGACATTTGGTTCAGTCTCTACAACACTTGGTGCAGTCTCTACGACATTTCTACTGCTGTCTTTAAACTGGTGTTTCTACTTATGTCTCTTTATGTTTCTGCTTGTGTCATGTCTGATGTCTCTACATGTGTCTCTATTGGTGTCTCTACATGTGTCTCTACATGTGTCTCTATTGGTGTCTCTACATGTGTCTCTATTGGTGTCTCTACATGTGTCTCTATTGGTGTCTCCACATGTGTCTCTATTGCTGTGTTCTGGTGTCTCTACATGTGTCTCTATTGGTGTCTCTGCATGTGTCTCTATTGCTGTGTTCTGGTGTCTCTACATGTGTCTCTATTGGTGTCTCCACATGTGTCTCTATTGCTGTGTTCTGGTGTCTCTACATGTGTCTCTATTGGTGTCTCTACATGTGTCTCTATTGGTGTCTCTACATGTGTCTCTATTGGTGTCTCCACATGTGTCTCTATTGCTGTGTTCTGGTGTCTCTACATGTGTCTCTATTGGTGTCTCTGCATGTGTCTCTATTGCTGTGTTCTGGTGTCTCTACATGTGTCTCTATTGGTGTCTCCACATGTGTCTCTATTGGTGTGTTCTGGTGTCTCTACATGTGTCTCTATTGGTGTCTCTACATGTGTCTCTATTGGTGTCTCTACATGTGTCTCTATTGGTGTCTCTACATGTGTCTCTATTGGTGTCTCCACATGTGTCTCTATTGGTGTGTTCTGGTGTCTCTACATGTGACTCTGCCGGGATGTGTCTCTGGTGGTGTCTCTACTCCTGACTCAACGGCTGTCTCTGCCACTGTCTCTGGCAGTCTCTTCGACTGCCTCTACTGGTGGCCACATTCAGTCCCTCCTAATTACATGTGGCCTAACCTTATGTTGTGTCTCTAGGCTAGAAGCAGGAAGTTAATCATGTCATCATTAGTCGCCATTGATTTATAGACAGTGATCAAATGGTCAGTAGGGACCAGGGTTGATGGGAAACACACACAGTTGTCTTGGTCAGTAGAGACCAGGCGATGGTGAGAATACATTGGTCAGTACAGACAGAAGAGTGGTCAGTTGCACAGAGAGTGGTCATTTGGACAGTATTAAAAAACACTTATAATATCATGACATTTCTGTTGGCCTACATGCCATGCCAACCCACCTTGACCTCACCTTGACCTAGTTCTCGGTGTGCAGTCATTACCTCAGGTGAGGGTTTATTTTTAAGACGCACAGATTGTCAGAAGAAGTTAGTCAGTCGTGAAGTCATCACTCGCAATGATGATGGGAACCTTCTCTAATGGTGGTCAATAAGTGGTCATTCTGCAGATGTCCGGTCCAGAAGTACTGACCAGTCATGGCAATTGGCTAATACTGTCGACAGATTGCCTCGTAATTCCCATGTGCAATGCATTTATCCACTGCGGTTTCATCCAGCAATTCTATTTTGAACACCAGTCATGTGCAAAGTCTGCGTCCACTCTCTGCTAAATGATATTAATTTGTCATGTATTTGTCCTAACTGTAAGGTCCTGACTGTGAGATCTGGACTGTGAGGTCCTCACAGTGAGGTCCTGACTGTGAGGTCCTGACAGTGAGGTCTTTACGGTGATGTCCTAACAGTGAGGTCCTGACAGTGAGGTCCTGACTGTGAGGTCCTGACTGTGAAGTCCTGGTGGTGAGGTGCTGACAGTGAGGTGCTGACAGTGAGGTGCTGACAGTGAGGTCCTGACAGTGAGGTCCTGACAGTGAGGTCCTGACAGTGAGGTCCTGACTGTGAGGTCCTGACGGTGAGGTCCTGACAGTGAGGTCCTGACAGTGAGGTCCTGACTGTGAGGTCCTGACTGTGAGGTCCTGACAGTGAGGTCCTGACAGTGAGGTCCTGACAGTGAGGTCCTGACTGTGAGGTCCTGACAGTGAGGTCCTGACAGGGAGGTCCTGACAGTGAGGTCCTGTGTGGCATCCACCAAGTCGGCACGGCAGTTCTATGCATTCATTTCATGTATACAGTTGTGTGCATGCACATTCATGTGTGTAGTTGTATGCATGGATGCACATTCACGTGTACAGTCGTGTGCATGCGTGCACAGTCATGTGTGGTTGTGTGCATGCGTGCACGTTCATGTGTGTAGTTGTGTGCATGCGTGCACATTCATGTGTGTAGTTGTATGCATGTGTGCACATTCATGTGTGTAGTTGTGTGCATGCGTGCACATTCATGTGTGTAGTTGTGTGCATGCGTGCACATTCATGTGTGGTTGTGTGCATGCGTGCACATTCATGTGTGGTTGTGTGCATGCGTGCACATTCATGTGTGGTTGTGTGCATGCGTTCACATTCATGTGTGGTTGTGTGCATGCATGCACATTCATGTGTGGTTGTGTGCATGCGTTCACATTCATGTGTGGTTGTGTGCATGCATGCACAGTCACGTGTGTTGTTGTGTGCATGCGTGCACATTCATGTGTGGTTGTGTGCATGCGTTCACATTCATGTGTGGTTGTGTGCATGCATGCACAGTCACGTGTGTTGTTGTGTGCATGCGTGCACATTCATGTGTGGTTGTGTGCATGCGTTCACATTCATGTGTGGTTGTGTGCATGCATGCACAGTCACGTGTGTTGTTGTGTGCATGCGTGCACATTCATGTGTGGTTATGTGCATGCGTGCACATTCATGTGTGTAGTTGTGTGCATGCGTGCACATTCATGTGTGGTTGTGTGCATGCGTTCACATTCATGTGTGGTTGTGTGCATGCGTGCACATTCATGTGTGGTTGTGTGCATGCGTTCACATTCATGTGTGGTTGTGTGCATGCATGCACATTCATGTGTGGTTGTGTGCATGCATGCACATTCATGTGTGGTTGGTGATGCATGCATCATGTGTGTTGTGTGCATGCGTGCACATTCATGTGTGGTTGTGTGCATGCGTTCACATTCATGTGTGGTTGTGTGCATGCATGCACATTCATGTGTGGTTGTGTGCATGCATGCACATTCATGTGTGGTTGTGTGCATGCATGCACAGTCACGTGTGTTGTTGTGTGCATGCGTGCACATTCATGTGTGGTTGTGTGCATGCGTTCACATTCATGTGTGGTTGTGTGCATGCATGCACAGTCACGTGTGTTGTTGTGTGCATGCGTTCACATTCGTGTGGTTGTGTGCATGCGTGCACAGTCATGTGTTTCAGCAATAACATACTTCCGTCAGGATCAACAACACTTGTTGATTTTAGTCACAAGCACAAACATGCACGACTTGACATGGTCTCACATGTCATTGACTTACGACTTGACTTGGTGTGCCAATTTGTGGCTTGACAGAGTCTGGAAGTCACTGGTACATTTGGCAACAACTGTAAATAAAGTGTGCAAACAGGAGAATTAGAACTGTTGGCTCTGAGCGGTTATTTTGTCTTCACTTGATTGATGTTCCTTTGCTATGTAAACACTGGCAACTTACGCTGTCAAAGACATTGTCTTGATTGCAAATACACCGGTGTAACGACCAAGTTTTAGTGAAGCTGCTATGGTGTCATCCCTCAAACTAATCACTGTCATCAAGTCCCATCACTGCATCAAATAGTTATGCTAAATTCTGTATAGTATGGAATAAAACTGTTTTTTTCTTCAAGTTGTGGTAAGATGGTAAACTACATTTGCCAGGATGCTACCATGCACATTTGCAACATGTCCAGTACTCGAATTACTTTTGTGGAATGTTAAATTTAGGCACAGAAAACTGTTAGCAATCATTCTAAACCAGATCGTTTATTTGGTCACTGAATATCCATGATAAACTGTACTTTGTACGAATGCGAGTGTTTCTTCTCTTTCAAGGAGTGGTTACTTCTAGAAGTTGTCACAGACACTGTAGGGGTTCCCTGTGTTTGCAGCAGGCGTTGTACTCTGTATTGTTGCTGTTGTGCTTGGGGAGTTACGCAACATAGCACCAATCAGTCAATTACCGGTACACCCTGTACTGTATTGTTGCTGCTGTACTTGGGGAGTTACTCAATGTCAATCAGTCCGTCACAGTCGATTGTGTGCCCACTGCCCAGGGCAAAAGGTCTAATTGTTGTTGTGACTTAAGACAATGTGCCAGTAAGCCTTGATTATGACTGGTGTCAGCTCTCACCTCTCGGCCGGTTGCGACAGTCAACGCATTTTCATTACGTATTATTTATGGTATTTATAGTTGATTGGAAAATGCATCTAATTAGTGACACGTGTTCACAGAGTGCCCGCAACGTCCGCCTCAGCCTGCCGAGGGAGTGTTCATTGTGCAGGTCAATTAGCAGTTTTCGGTGGCTGTGTCCAGAGCATGACGCAGCATCAGTTTTAGTTTGTCCCTCCGCAGCACTGCAGTGACGTTGGTGACACGTTGTACAGGTGAATGTTGTCGCACTGACGGATCTTGTGACACCGACACGTCACTGAGCCATGTCTCTTCGTGACATGGGTCTTGATGTCACAGCTTGTTCGGATGTCTTTGAGTCATGTGTCTATGAAGGTAGAGCGAGTTGGATAAGAGAGGCCTGTTGGTGGAGACTGTAACGTCAGGAGTCTCTGAGACCGTCATATCCTCACTACACAGGTGGGTTGTGTTGTACTTACTGTGTCGTTGTCTGGTCACACACTTGGTCAGTGCGATTTTTTATGGCCAGCGGCATTGTTGAAGATGGTAGAATTAAGTGTGTATTTAGCCAGTTTGACCAAGACTGTGAGGCAGTGCAACAAGTGTCGGATGGCCTGTGAGCATGGAGGCACAGATGGCCTGTGAACATGGAGACACAGATGGCCTGTGAACATGGAGGCACAGATGGCCTGTGAACATGGAGGCACAGATGGACTGTGAACATGGAGGCACAGATGGCCTGTGAACATGGAGGCACAGATGGCCTGTGAACATGGAGGCACAGATGGCATGTGAACATGGAGGCACAGATGGCCTGTGAACATGGAGGCACAGATGGCATGTGAACATGGAAGGGACAGATGGACTGTGAACATGGAGGCACAGATGGCCTGTGAACATGAAGGCACAGATGGCCTGTGAACATGGAGGCACAGATGGCCTGTGAACATGGAGGCACAGATGGCCTGTGAACATGGAGGCACAGATGGACCCGTGAACATGGAGGCACAGATGGCCTGCGAACATGGAGACACAGATGGACCCGCGAACATGGAGGCACAGATGGCCTGCGAACATGGTGGCACAGATGGCCTGCGAACATGGAGGCACAGATGGCCTGTGAACATGGAGGCACAGATGGCCTGTGAACATGGAGGCACAGATGGCCTGTGAACATGGAGGCACAGATGGCCTGTGAACATGGAGGCACAGATGGCCTGTGAACATGGAGGCACAGATGGACTGTGAACATGGAGGCACAGATGGCCTGTGAACATGGAGGCACAGATGGCCTGTGAACATGGTGGCACAGATGGCCTGTGAACATGGAGGCACAGATGGCCTGTGAACATGGAGCACAGATGGCCTGTGAACATGGAGGCACAGATGGCCTGTGAACATGGAGGCACAGATGGCCTGTGAACATGGAGCACAGATGGCCTGTGAACATGGAGGCACAGATGGCTGTGAACATGGAGGCACAGATGGCCTGTGAACATGGAGGCACAGTTGCCAATGAACTGGAGGCCAGATGCTAACAGAGTGTCGGATGGCCTGTGAGCATGGAGGCACAGATGGCCTGTGAACATGGAGGCACAGATGGCCTGTGAACATGGAGGCACAGATGGCCTGTGAACATGGAGGCACAGGTGGACTGTGAACATGGAGGCACAGGTGGCCTGTGAACATGGAGGCACAGGTGGACTGTGAACATGGAGGCACAGATGGCCTGTGAACATGGAGACACAGATGGCCTGTGAACATGGAGGCACAGATGGCCTGTGAACATGGAGGCACAGATGGACTGTGAACATGGAGGCACAGATGGCCTGTGAACATGGAGGCACAGATGGCCTGTGAACATGGAGGCACAGATGGCCTGTGAACATGGAGGCACAGATGGCCTGTGAACATGGTGGCACAGATGGACTGTGAACATGGAGGCACAGATGGCCTGCGAACATGGTGGCACAGATGGCCTGCGAACATGGTGGCACAGATGGCCTGCGAACATGGTGGCACAGATGGCCTGCGAACATGGTGGCACAGATGGCCTGCGAACATGGTGGCACAGATGGCCTGTGAACATGGAGGCACAGATGGCCTGTGAACATGGAGGCACAGATGGCCTGTGAACATGGTGGCACAGATGGCCTGTGAACATGGAGGCACAGATGGCCTTTGAACATGGAGGCACAGATGGCCTGTGAACATGGAGGCACAGATGGCCTGTGAACATGGAGGCACAGATGGCCTGTGAACATGGAGGCACAGATGGCCTGTGAACATGGAGACACAGATGGCCTGTGAACATGGAGGCACAGATGGCCTGTGAACATGGAGGCACAGATGGCCTGTGAACATGGAGACACAGATGGCCTGTGAACATGGAGGCACAGATGGCCTGTGAACATGGAGGCACAGATGGCCTGTGAACATGGAGGCACAGGCAATGAATGACCACTCTCAGATGTGTGCCATCTGCCCTTCTAGATTATCTCTCAGTTTGGTTTGGTTTTATAAATCTACTCACCTAACGTTTACTGAAGATAATGTCTGTTATTCATAAATGCATACTTTATTCTAGAATATACAGTTTACTTGTTTGTCGATGCACTTTCAGGTGGCCAACATATGTTGTACTTCTGTTAAAAAAAAACAGTGCTATTTTATCAGGTACTTCAGGTAAACACTTGTTATTTGTTCATTGTATTATCGAGTTATTTCTCAAACCCAGAAAACAAACTATCAACGCTGTTGTTGAGACCTTCAGGGGATCTAGTGCCACTCAATACTCATGTCCACCCATTACATTAACTGTGTAATAATTTCTAAAACCAAATTAACGTATCTATAATCAGTTGCTAAATGTGAATTATATGCAATTTATTTAGTATTTATATTTGACAAACTATTTTACACGGCTCAGTTGAAATTCTGCCAAAAAAGGATAATGTACAAAATGCTTCACCTCCACTAATTATAACATGATTTTTAAAAAACACTTCTTTTTTATAAAAACCAACAGTAAGTTATCCATACATAACATAATGTGATATCAGTGTACCCAGGTCCTGTTTTATACCAAGCTTTGTGGCTATGCGACATAATGGACACTGGTGGCCAAGCAAGCTAAGAGCTAGATAAAGACCTGTATGTGAAAAACATGCCAAGGTGTAAAACTCACTTCTGAATTTGATGTTTCCTCGTCACGTTTTACACTAATTTTGCAGACTACTTGAACATATCAACTAGAACGTGCTAACCTAGTGATTTCTGCAAATGTATTATTTATTTTGTATGAATCATCACACAAGTTATGATGTTATCTTGACAGGATTTGTTCATACAAATGATGACACTCAAATGTAAGCCAATGAAAACCCATCAGACCAATGTTACTGCACCAGCGACCAGTCCCTGGCTGTTGACTACAGGCTGTTGATTCCCAGGCAGATTACATGTTGAGTTGTGAATATGCTGACAACGACTGACACACTGCAGATCATTTATGTGATTAAGCAGAGTCTTCTGTAATGAAGTTAGCTGTGAAACATCAGGATGTAAACATTGTAGTGCCACTGTTGTTATGGCACCAGCTTTGTTGTCATATTAAACTCATTAACGTGACACATACACATGCACGCACGCACGCACTCACACACTCACACACGCATGAACATGCACACTCACGCACTCATGCACTCACACACTCGCGCATTCGTGCACTCACACACGCATGAACATGCACACTCACGCACACGCACACACACACACACACACACACACACACACACACACACACACACACACACACACACCACACACACACACACACACACACACCACACACACACACACACACACACACACACTACCACACTCACACGCAGACGCACACGCACACGCGCACGCACGCACGCGCACACACACACACACACACACACAAATTGACATTAATAAGTGCCAATTAATTAACAGGTTTTTCAATAGCTACATAACATCAATTAATGGTAATTCGGGGTTAATCCGCAAAGGTTTCATAATATGTCAATTAACACATTTACTGGTTGTAATTCTCACAGTAATTTTTACTGTAAAGTGCCATCAATCTGTATAAATGAAATGATTACTCGCTGACCACATTGCAAAAATGGGGAGAAGCGATTGACATTTGACAGCACTTACTAATCTCCATTTGCACTGGTTGAATTGCGTAACGATCGATCACAGCTGAATAGTTTTATGAGCTTCCTGTTGGTGGACTGAGCAACAATAGGTTGGTCCTGTTGTGAGGTTCCCTTCCACTGAGTTGGAACTAATGACACCACAGGTTTAAACTAGATTACAACACTTGGAGAACAAAAGTATCAAATACAGACTCAATATACTACTACATGTCAGATGCATGGTGTATAACTCACGCAGAGTTCATGATGAAGGCACTAACGCTGGAGTGATTTTACATGTATTGCAACTTATGAATGATACAGTTGACAGACTTGACTTTTGACGTTAGGGTGCAATTTATTATATCCTGTATCAGCAAAGGTGACCTAAGACTTGGGTTTCATGTCCAACCCCTCTTTAAACTATTTTGTCTTCTTAGTGGTTATATTTTCATAAGGTGCTTGTTGAGGACGAAGTTACTGTCACACAGTGCATATTGCAGTCAGTGCTTCAAGTAATGCCACCAAGTGCACAACTGGAGGTGTCGGAAGGCATGTCACGTTTCGCTGCGATTCACCAGATGACCAGCAAATTGAGTTGTTGCAATTCTGTCAACCATCAATATGCAAGTTATGCATCTACCAGTCAATTGTCTGTTAGCCAATTGTGATGTGATAGGGGACAGATCACTACTTGGTATATGACTGCTGCCAAGAATGTAGTCACCACTGAACTGCCAATTGTTCAAGGGGAGATAGTCGGACAGTTTAGAACACCTACTTGTAACCCCAAAAATGGTAGCTAAGAAAATATGAAGGATAATAAATTACCTGGAGTGGATGGGATTCCTCCCTAATTACTACAGGGTGTATTGGAAATTGTAGAACAAATTAGTGTACCGCTTACAACAGTGTTCAATTTTTCATTAGAAGAGGGAGTATTTACATTAGAATAGAAAGAAGCAAACATGATACCATTATTTAAAAAAGGTTCGAGAAACAAGCCAGAGAACTGTAGACAAGTGAGTTTAACATCGGTGATTTGCAAACTATTGGAAAGACTAATTAAAGAACACTTGGTTGATTTTCTTGTTAAACATAACTTGATTAACCAATTTCAACATGGGTTTCTAAAAGAAAGGTCATGCTTAACAAACATGTTATAGTTTTTGGAAGATGTCACAAAATGGGTAGATAAGGGGCCGGGATCGCCAGTAGATATAATCTACTTAGAGTTTTAAAAAGCCTTTGACAAAGTGCCACACCAAAGACTACTACTTAAACTAAAGGCCCATGGCATAGGAAATGGTATGATTAACTGGATAGAAAAATGGCTCATTAATAGAAGACAAAGAGTAGTAGTTGATGGTGAGGTTTCAAGCTGGAAATCGGTTTTGAGTGGAGTACCACAGGGATCAATATTGGGACCTATTTTATTCTTATTATAAATCAGTGATTTGGATAATTATATAACAAGCAAGGTGTTGAAGTTTGCGGATGATACAAAAGTGTTTAGAAAAATGTAAAGTGATGCAGATAGACAGCATTTAATAAGTTGAACTTTGGGAAGTGTAAGTGCCTCCACACAGGACATGGGAATGAAGATGTACAATATATAATGGGTGGTACTGTACTAAATACTCCCATAACAGAAAATGGCTTCGGATTAATTATTGATATGCTAGAAAGAGTACAAAGGAGAGCAACCAAAATTATACCAAAACTCAGGGATATTAGTTAAGAAATGCGTCTAAAAATGTGGTTTAATAACACTAGAAACCAGGAGATTGAGAGGAGATCAGATAGAAGTGTTTGAAATATTGAATGGGTATGAAAATATTGACAGAAATATTTTTCTTTCTGTTAAAGAAGAGAGAAGACTTAGAGGACATGGACATGAGAAAATTTTCATTTTCACAAAGAACAGTAAATGAATAGAACAGATTATCAGCTGATTGTGTAGGTGCTAGTAGTGTTAATAATGTTTAAAAATAAAATTGACATATACCTAAGAAGGGCGGGCTACATTTAGGTAGATAGGTTGGACTCTCGATAAGCCAAAGGGCTTCCTAGTCCACCTGCCATCTAGAGTTGATTCTCTACGTGGCAATCTTGTTAAATCTTGTTAAGAGTGCTTTCACTAATTGTAGAGATGTTGTAGGGGACAGCCCACGTTATAATTGCTAATAGACACCATCAAGATACCTGCTGTTACGTTTTGACAATTGTTTTGTTTCACCACTAAAGCTGTTAAATGATAGCTGGGGTCAGACCAGCAGATTGTTGCAACAGTCTTGTAACACTGGGGTATGTTTTGAATAATGAAGCATCGAGAGATTATCTGAACTAGCCAAAATTCTCATCCCCTGATGAGATAGTTCAGTAGTTTATATGTCACTCACATCTTTATAGTAATATTGACAAAATCTCAGAAAACAGCATTATTAAATTAACACTGCAACATTTAACAAGATTTAACAAGATTGCCACCTAGAGAATCAACTCTAGATGGCAGGTGGACAAGGAAGCCCTTTGGCTTATCGAGAGTCCAACCTATCTATCTAAATGAACCCCGCCCTTCTTAGGTATATGTCGATTTAATTTTTAAACATATTAACACTACTAGCACCTACACAATCAGCAGGTAATCTGTTCCATTCTTTTACTGTTTTTTTGTGAAAATGAAAATTTTCTGATATCTAATCTACACTGCTTCTTTGCTAAAGTCATTCCATGTCCTCTAGTCCTTCTTTCTTCCTTAACCGAGAAAAAAATGTTTCTGTCAATATTTTCATACCCACACAATATTTTAAACACTTCTATCTGATCTCCTCTCAATCTTCTGGTTTCTTGTGTTGTTAATCCACATTCTTTTAGACACATTTCTTAACTAATATTCCTGAGTTTTTGTATCATTTGGTTGCTCTCCTTTGTACTCTTTGTAGTATATCAATATCCTTCTTGCGATGTGGCCTCCATGCCTGTATGTAATATTCTAAATGAGGCCTAACTATTGTTTTGTACAGCGGTATTATTAGTTCTTTTTCCTTGTACACTATATTTCGCCTAATTAATCCAAGAATCTGGTTTCCCTTCGCTGCTGCAATTCCACACTGCTCTGATGCCTTCAATATGCTGGCAGAAATATCGCCAACTGCATCGTGAACATGTGGCAATACTCATTGTAGACTCTAGTCGTGGTAGTGTAGATTTGTCACATAATCACATTGCTCTGATGTTGGCATGATGAGTACGGTCTTCCAGCTGCTTCACATTCCAAGAAACCTGATCCATGATTCAGGGGCCAGTTTTATTTGCCAGGCACAGGACGTTCCTGCGATCATTAACTTGAGTCACGTTTCTTGTACTCGTTACATTTTACCTTCTGAAAATCAGATTTACCCAATTAAAGATGAGAATCGTGTCATAAATGGGGTAATTTTAAAAGGTTTATTTCTCCACATCCAAATCATGTCGAAGGAAAATTTTAACATACATAAATAAGCAAGCTCGACTATAGTTAGATTTAATTAAATTTAATATTGCCATCTAGAGTTTCTTAAGCTACTGAGTTAGTGTTGTTGCGAGAACCATAAATGTATGTGTGTTAATTATGATGGACTTGTCAAAGAACTATTCAAAGAATGTGTATTATATGATACTAAGAAACAACTTCAGTGGTACTAATCACAATTTACAGTACATCTCACTACATTAACAATGTGTTAATTATTTGGTAAGGTTGCTGTATATATAAGTATAAGCGCACGCATTGTTTAAAAGGTGTTAATTTCTTTCGGATGGTTTTATGTGACCCTCTACACTTCTGCTGCCATAGTAATCAAAGGAGAAATGTCAAATGTACTTTCACGAGACACTGTCAAACAAGCGTACTTCCATCAGAACCTGTCCAATAAATGTACTTGTGCAATAACCCAACAAACCATATGGTCGTGCCAAGAGTGGACAAACAGATGTGCTTGCTCCAAAATCTGCCATACAAATGTACAGTGTACTTATATTGGAAACTGTCAGACAGATGTGTGGAGTGTGAATATTGTCATTGGTCGTATTGTTGAATGTTATCGAAGTCATGATGATAGAACAATGAAAACAGTTCCTCGTTGTTCTCCTCTTGTGGCCCTGTTGTCACGGTTACCATTACTGTCGTCATTTCTTTTTTGTCTTTTCTTTCCTCACTTTTCTCTCACTGCGTTCTCTATCAACAGTCACCAACTCCTTCTATCTTCTGCTGTTGTTCTCCATTCTCCTCCCACTCTTTCTAGATCTCTCTTAACACAACTCTCCCATCGCATTCTCTGCCTTTTTCCTTCCACTTTCTGGGATCTGATCTCTGCCAGTTTTTCATTTCCCATTCTTTCCACACAACCAGCGATTCTTCTAATCCAGTTGGTTTCACAAACCTGCACTTTCTCTTGTTGCTTCTCTGTTAAGGCCATCCTGGTACATACCCTAAAACAACTTCATTGACAGTGAGTAAACCTTTGGATCAATCTTCGTTTGAACCTTCCCTCCATGCACGATTTCAGTCTTGCCAGCCTATTCAGGAAATGTGAGTAAACTTTCCCTCCCTAACATATGTTTGGCCTCCCCCCACAGTTCAGTCAATGCAAGTGTTGCTAAGTTTTTTTTGTGGAAGCCTGTGAGGAGTACTTAGTGAGGTTATGGCCCCAGGTTAGAAAACCTTGGCTTAGGATGCGAGGATGTTACACCTGCAGCGTAGTGAGTGTGTGCGTGATGAAATGCGTAGTTTCCTAAGACAATCTCCTTAGCGCCAAAGACACTTTCTCAGTCGGCAACATTCAGCTGCCCTTAGGTAGTAATCTGTAAGTTTACTGGGAAAGACCCACATACCGGGTAATTTGTGTAATGGTGAGAGGTATAGGATGGGTCGGGTGGAGTGGGGTGGGGTTGGGTGGGGTGTCTGTTATACGTCGAATGTGTGTGCATGATCCAAGCATCGTTTATTGATTTCAAAGAAAAGTGTGGCTTGGCCACACATGTAGCGATTCTGCAAAGTCGTGTTCCACTGCGTAAGCTGACTACATCGCAGGAAGGCGTAAGTCAGCCAATCAAAACATGTCCGTCTGACAGCCCACGCTTGGAGGCAAATATGACACGCATCAGTGGATTTCACAATCAGTGTCCTGCTTACAAATTGCGAGATTATTAACAAATTGCTGATTTTATGGAATAAGTTAATTATCATTACCATGTTGCTGTATCATCCCTTCGGGCTTTAATTCGCCCAGCTTGTTTATGCAGCTCCTGCAATCAGTCGGAACACGCTTATCCGTTACAAGCACTGGCTACATCTGTTGTAAATCTTGGGAAGTTTGTCTTTTTTGTGATGAATCTTGCGGTAATTGTGAAATGGCGATTCTGCTACGAGCACATTTAGTAGTTATCTACAAAGCAGTGACTGTTCGCGTAAACAGACAGTGCTGTTTTTTCTAATGTGTGTCTTCTGGTACAATTATATCTTGCCCAGTGGGATGGAAGCCGACATGTTTTAGTTTGTTCTGTATTTCTCCAAGTGTCTTGCTCAATTTTCCTTCCACTGTTCAAATAGATGTTTCTAAATCAAAATAATTGATAGTTTCTTGATTGCTGTTGGCACATTTGATTACATCCTGCAAGATATGGTTTCCTAATCATCATCATCCTGTAGTTCCTTCGTCGTTATGTTAACATGTATCACTACACCCTAACAAGGTAACAGTTCCTTAAAAGGTCAACGTTATTCAGTAATTTAACTAAATGTGACAGTGATTGACAAACTGCACCATTATAAATTATGTGTGATCAATAGTTATATATAAAAAATTATTGCATATACAGTACTTTGTTGTGTAGCTAGACACTGTCACAAAATCAATTGAATGATCATTGACCACTAGGCAGGCATGACAGACAGTACTGCAACCCACATGTACGTTTGAGGCTGACTTATGTAAGTCAGTAGAATCATAGAAGACACCCAGTCATAATGGTAATTCTGACCAGCAAGCTGATGTAACTGCAAAAGATAGCAAAAACCGGCAGAGTTTGGGCCAAAAGAACAGAAACACCTACAAACTCACAAACAGGCCTTTTTTAAATCTTAAACCACCTCACTGCCAGTCTGTCCACATGCACACTTTAACTGTTTCATCGTCAGCTTCCTCCAGAAACTCTTACTTCAACCTCCATCCTTTGCTCTTCCATCTTCTCTTCCTAGTTAACAGCACGGCTCAGACGGACGGACAGACGGACAGACAAATTGAACTAATCATGTCAGAACAGATGACTGTTTGGCGATGGTCGTCACTGTTTGTTGAAGGTCACTGTGACAGTCTGGGAACTTACCGCTAGTTACGTTTCTAATGACAATATGCAAATGAATTAATGTTTCTAAAAAAGCACCTGCAGTGAAGTAAATGCAGGCGGGCGAGCGGGCGGACGGGCAGGCGGGTGGGTGTTCGGGCGGGTGGACGAATGTGTGTTTTGTAGTTGATGATTAACAGATGGAGTACGCATTGCTTTCAGACAAATCAAACTCACACACTCCACTTAAATATTGATGGAACAATTGTGGTCTGCACCCATTGGGTGACTTTGATATATCGCCAGGAGTATGTAGTGAGGTCTACAGCTATGTACAAAGGACTGTCATTGTCTAATCTATAGTCACTGTGTCACCAACTTGATCATAATGATGACACGAGTGAGTAATTAGGAGACCGGAGGCCAGTGTGTCTAGATCTGTCTATACTTGCCAAGACATCAGATCTAGTCACTCAGTGGTTGTGTAGGGCCACGCCTGCTGTGTCCAGTGTACACTGACCACTAGCTGGGTGTAAGTAGGTTCAAGATGATCCATTGTCAGAGTGGATGATCCATGTGTCTGGATGATCTGTGTAGCAGAATAGATTATTCAAGCATCAGAGTAGATGATGCATGTGTCTGAGTGGATGATCTGTGTATCAGAATAGATTATCCAAGCATCAGAGTAGATTATCTATGTGTCAGAGTGGATGATCTGTGTGTCTGAGGGGATGATCCATGTGTCAGAGAAGGTCATCCAAATGTGAGAGTGCATGGTCCGTATATGAGAGTAAATGATCTACCCCGGGTATGTGTGAAAGTAGAAGATCCGTGTGTCAAGAGGACATGGTTCACTGTCACTACAAAAGACCTGTGTGTTAAACATTATTTGCATTGTAGTAAATGCCACGTCACGTGTGCCTGTGACAAGTCACATGTGTCATGGTCCAATCAAGAAGGATTCAGCAATTATGACATGTCACGTGTCTTCTGTTTGCAGGTGTGTCATGAAGAAAGGCATCCCATTCCATGCATCATGTGACCCTTGACCACAGATGACCATCACCCGAACAGGACTGAGACAGTATGTTGCGACATCTTGACGTGGTCAGTGAGAGAGCCAGTCCAAAAATACCAACAGTTAATGACCAGTGACATTGCATCTAGTTGACCGGTGACCTTTGACCACCACGATGGATTCACCTGTGAGTGAGTATGTGAACTACAGCCATGACATGATTAGCTACAACCGGTCAGACGCTGGCGTGGACGAGCTGGACATAGAGAGCATCATGGCTGACTACTACAACAACTTGTCCGGCTCTGACCGCAGCAGTCAGCACACTCGCAACCTCATCACCTACTACTTGATGGGCATCGGCGCGATGACCGTATGCGTGCTCGGCCTTCTGGGTAACATTTTATCGCTGATCATATTGACACAGAAGACAATGCGTTCGTCGACGTACTCGTATTTGTCATCGATCGCCGTGTGTGACTCCCTGGTCCTCATCTTCACAATGGTCCTCCTCATGAAGGACCTAGACTATCCTGTGAAGGACCAGCAGAAGTGGCCGTGGGACCGTGGGCTGTATCCCTACCTGTTCCCGTTCGTCCATCCTCTGGCCTTCACCTTCCAGGTGACGTCCATTTGGCTCACCTTGGCCTTCACGATTGACCGCTACATCATGATCTGCCATCCTTTCCACGCGGAGCCGTTCTGTAACATAGGGGTCGCACGCAAGGTCGTCTTCACGATCTACATCATCGGGATGCTCTTCAACATCCCGAAGTTCTTCGAGTACGAGACGGTGATCATTCCGATACCGATGCGCAACGAGACGCGCCTCGGCTGCGACCTGACGTCATTCGGCCGCGACCACGTGTTCCGCAAGCTGTACCACTCGTGGTTCTACATCACGTTCGTGTGCGGCATCCCCTTCATCTTCCTCGCCGTGCTCAACGTCTGTCTCATACACGCCGTGCGACTGTCTCGTCGCCGTGGCAAGGAGATCAACGCAATGGAGCGCAAGCGAAATGACACCACCATCATGCTCATCGGGGTCGTCGTCATTTTCTTCTTCTGCCAGACTCCGGCGCTCGTTTCGCGAGTCATCTGGGCGTTCGAGAAGGACACAAAGGTGTTCAAGCGCCTCTCGCTGTACACTCTCAATGAGACCGGGAACTTCCTCATCGTCCTTAACTCGGCCATCAACTTTGTGCCGTACTATTTCTTCGGGCGCCGGTTCCGCCGCCAGTTCTGGGGTATCTTCTGTCAGTGTGTGATACGCAGTAGGGACAATCTGAGTCACGGCTACAGTCTGACCATCCTAGACACCCAGCGGACCAGCATTGGCAGCATGCAGGTCATCAAACTCAACGGCATCACCGCCTCGCACCCATCCATCTCCAGCGCCAGTCGTTGCCGTGGCAACTCAAGCACCAGTGGCACCACCTGTGAGCGGTCAGGGTCGACACCGAGAGCCGGCTCGGACCTGAGCGTACCAGTTGGTCAGTTTCTGGATGTGAAAGCTCGCTCATCCATAACGGATAGCACTGAGGTCATGAATGACACCAATGGCTCTGAAAGGGCAAGCCTCGTAAAAGGTGGACTGGCTGAGGTAAATGGAAACTGTAGAAAAGTATCTGGAGGTAGCAGCGTGCCGAGCAGCCAGGAGAAACCATATGAGCTGCCAGGAGAGAGTGCGAACTTGTTATAGGATGATGGAGTATGTGTCTGACTATGCTGGAAACAATGCACACAGAACATTACTGATGTAATGTTGAAAATATTGTTCATGGCTCCAAGAATGGTTTATTGTATGATTTGACTTACTTTGGAGCATAAATGTGTCGAAGAATGCGACGTTTCGGCCTGTCAGCTACGGGCTTTGTTCACGTACTGGTGTGACGTGTGTTGGCTCAAATTTGAGCCAACACATGTGACACCAGTACGTGAACAAGGCCCATGGCTGATGGGCCGAAACGTCATACTGATCGACAAAATTTTGCTCCAACGTAAGTCATTTCATACAATTACTGATGTAAGTCATCCGACAGATTGACAGATACATTGATAGTTGAGGGGTATGGTCATTTATTCCCCAAACCAGCCAAGGAAGTGCTCATTTCACGCGAGTAGCAAATTTGCATGCTGGCATGGCTACTGGTTGCTGAACAAATTAGCACACTGGCACAGCTAATGGATACTGAGCCAATTAGCACACTGGCTTAGCTAACGGCCGCTGAGCAAATAAGTAGTGCAGAAACAAAACAGAAGGAAGAGGCCCTCTTGTTATCCTCAACTATGTTTGACCTCAACTGCCCAGATCTATGCGTACCCAGAGTTCTGTGTCACATGATCTCTGCAAAGTGTTGTTAAATCGTGTATTTTCACTTCTTCAACATTTGGAAAGTAATCGCACACAAAAAAACAACACCTACGTGACCTAGAGAAGTGATCATAAGCACTGAAGGACACAGATTGTGCCATGGTTCATGGCATCACCAACAGCAACAACTGTTTGTACAGTAAATGTAAACTTGAGACATTTCCTGCTGGTGAAAACTACTTACAGTTGGTACAAGTTGTGTTATCTAGACAAGAATGCCGCCAGATTAGTTGCAACTGTTAAAAAACTCATACTCTAATATATTTTAGTGACTTGATATAATTCAGTAAGGTAACTAGATAGCAATGTTTGTGACTATCTTGTGACGGCCTCTACGGTGACCCCTTTTGTACAAACACTGCAGTCAGAGATGTATTTGATCAGTTACAAAAGAGATTTGTGCAGGCGTCTTTGATCTCTCTCTGCCTAAACACAACTGAATTGTTGACATGTTAATGTTTGCTGACGCTGCTGAGTTGCTGATGTTGTTCTTTTTTTGTGGAATGTGTTGATATAAACATAATTTATATACTTACATAAGGGTTTGTATGTCCTTTAGCCCTGGCGGATTTAAATGTATGAAATTGTTTCTATTTGTTTTTTATGTGAAATTATGTTATATAGTCTAAACTGTATCTGCCCTACCATATGGACAGCCAAAATGTGTTTGAATTAACCAGTTAAAGTATATAATTTTACCTTTATTTGATCCTGAACGTCGATCATGTCATTCATCACGCAATATGTAAACGTTCAGCTTAAACACAAATAACGGTGACGTTGTATAAAATATTGTTGTTTATTAAAACACATTTCGGTAATTAATTTGTTAGTATAGATTTAGTTTATGGTGTAACATGGTTTTACGATGAAATGAGAAGACTTGGATGGGGACAGGTTGTTGCAACAAACATGCACACTAGGCTTGTAAGATGTGTTAAGGTGTGTCGATGACTGTTATCATGTGTTTTATTACAGTAATTATATAAAATTGTCCTGTTTTATTGTGATATAGTGACGAGCCACAGTTGAAACTTCTGTTTAGAAGATTGTTATGCGTGTTTACCCCGATACACCGAAGTGTTGGGGTATTTACACTTACCCCTGAAGTGGTGCAGCATTTCCACTCCCTCCATGAAGGGTTGGGGTATTTACCTTCATTTCCTGAAGTGTTACGGTATTTACACTCTCACCCTGATTTGTTGACGTTTTTACACTCATTCCCAGAAGTGTTGGAGTATATAAACTCACTCCCAGAAGTGTTGTGTTATTTACACTCACTCCCAGAAGTGTTGGAGTATTTTAACTCACTCCCAGAAGTGTTGGAATATTTTAACTCACTCCCAGAAGTGTTGGAGTATTTTAACTCACTCCCAGAAGTGTTGGAGTATTTTAACTCACTCCCAGAAGTGTTGGAATATTTTAACTCACTCCCAGAAGTGTTGGAGTATTTAAACTCACTCCCAGAAGTGTTGGAGTATTTAAACTCACTCCCAGAAGTGTTGGAGTATTTAAACTCACTCCCAGAAGTGTTGGAGTATTTTACTCACTCCCAGAAGTGTTGGAATATTTTAACTCACTCCCAGAAGTGTTGGAGTATTTAAACTCACTTCCAGAAGTGTTGGGTTATTTACACTCACTCCCAGAAGTGTTGGAATATTTTAACTCACTCCCAGAAGTGTTGGAGTATTTAAACTCACTCCCAGAAGTGTTGGAGTATTTAAACTCACTCCCAGAAGTGTTGGAGTATTTAAACTCACTCCCAGAACTGTTGAGGTTTTTACACTCACTCCCAGAAGTGTTGGAGTATTTAAACTCCCAGAAGTGTTGGGGTATTTACACTCACTCCCAGAAGTGTTGGGGTATTTACACTCATTACCTGAATTTATGGGCGATTTACAATCATTCCTTGAATGTTGGTGTATTTACCCTGACTTCCTGATGTGGTGGATATTTACCCTCTCTCCCTGATTGGATCCTGTATTACTGGTGACGAAGTTGTACATATAATTGTTGATATTGTACCATTAAAAATTATATTCAGTGCTACATGAACAATTATTCAGCTAGACTGGCGTTATTTCTAGTATAACAGGCGTGAGGTGATTGGTTAACTTAAATTTATCAAAAAATTTAGTTAACTTAAACATATCTAAGATTATTTTTAATTTGTTAATATATTTAATTAATTGCCCCATACCTTATGTGCATGGAGTGTTGGCAGGATTGCAAGACTACGACGGTTCTGGTAATCTGTATTTGAATTAGACAAGATTAGTGTTTGACCCTAACCTGTAATTGCAAGTAAAGGACCATTTGGGCACAACAGCAATGGTCCCTATCCAGATTAGTTCTTATTATAGGATATATGCAGTAGTTAGATTTTCTAAAAGATAAAAATGTAAAAATTTTATTAAGTTTTATTACGTTTTATTACACTCATTACAAGATAAAGATGCATGGATTGTGTTGCAGAGATGTGCAGTTGATACATGTTTTTACAGATTATTTTGACAATCGACGATCATAGTTAATTAGTCAGCTGTTCATCCATTTATTTTAATTTATTTATTATTTTAATTATTACTACATAATTATACTACTTTTAATACACTGTATAGTTGCGTGCTTATTTATATCGGTATTTTAAGGGAACATGATTGTTTTTATAATCAGGAATGACTGAGTATTATATTAGCATTTTATTTTTTTATTTATTTATTTATTTATTTATTAGTAGTAGTATTATTTTAACTCAGTTGGAGTAATTATTGTAAAGCGCCCCAGAACAATTATTTGGATGGGGCGCTATATAAGAAATAAATTATTGTTAGAGACACTAAGAAATATTCAAAACGAAGTGAACATTAATATTCATGTATTTATATCATTAACAATAAATTAACAAACATTTCCATTGTGATTTTCATTAAACATCATTATTATAAATGCAATTATTAGAACAGTGTACTCTTTGCTAAACCAGTAATTTCTTCAGTTAATTGTTCACTGTTGTAGTGGATGTGACAATACACAGACCTCTCTCATTTAAAGTTATTATTGTATGTGCCTCAGAGACAGTTATTGCGGGCTTATTGAGATAACCTTTATTGAGATTACGAAATTTTTGAATGCTTCAATTGATTACCTGGTAGGTATTTTGGGAATCGCCTGACTGCTAATTGTTGTCAATGTGCAAGTTAAATTAATTGTGCAAAACACAAGATTAACTCTGAATTAATCCAGTAGATTTCTTCGCCACGCATGCAGTGTAGCATTTATACCCGGGGGACATTACCCAGAAGAAAGAAAGGAGAGCTGTTTTGTAATGTCCATTATGGTGACACTGACGTGGCAACTCATGTCATGTGTAGGCCCTGCGTCATTCAGGCATTGGATGTCAACAAAATTACAAAAGAAGCCCTATGCTTGACGTGGAAACTGTAGATTACCTCTAGCGTGCGTGACCTACATCATATCTCCACACAGTCGCATGGCTTCTTTGTGTGACAATAACATTTCAATGAACCTGTCAACACAGTCACAAAGATGACATATTCCCACGTCATTGACAGACATGAGAATATATCCTGTGAACAAATATGTAATCTCCAATTCCCGTCTTTGAGAATGCCGTATTGAATGTCAAATACCAATTATTGAGCACTCAATGTGAAATTGATGTGTGTGCAACTCGTACAGTTCATCATCAGTATTTGTCACAGCCCTGGTGGTCTCGTTCTGTGAAGGTCAGTCCAATGCAGGGGAAAGGTCGACCACTTCAGCTTTGCGGACTTCACATATCAGCGTAGTTTATGCCTCTCTTTGTTTTTGGTTCGTTCCCTTGTCATCCGTCTGATCCTGAGGTGTGAAAGGGTTCACTGCCGTGCCTAGATAGTTAGCGGAACTAGAGGCATCATATTGGAGTCTCCCGATGACATTCTGTGTTTAGTTCTCTTACTGCTTCAACGCACATTTACTCATTCTACTCTACCTCATAATTAACACTCGTAATGCCGACTGTCACATGTTCCTTGGTCCTGGTTCTAGAGGCCGTCCCTGTCACAGCAGCCGTAATAACAGTGCCCAACATAAAACACAGTCACAAGGCATGTCTGAGCACAGTAAATCCGTCAAAAAGCATGTTTGCCATTTCGGAAATGATGTAGGATGATGGCATTGACAGGGTTGATGAGACGGGGTGGTGATGAAACGGTCAGAGTCACTGCCCCTTGCTGCCATTACACATTCGTCACCGTTGACGCGTACCCAGCTATTGTCACCCAGGGAGACCCGCAGTGTTCACACTGCGCTTCATCAGAAACATTAACTGTGCTCTTAAAATATAAAACATTCATTGAGTCTTCGGTCAGTGCGGTGAGATACGATGGTGACCTTCAATATTGGTCAGTGTCACCATCCATACGCGATAGTATTTAATGAATATAAAATTATCCATTATTTTGTCAAGTAAATAATTATTAATAAACTTGAAAAAAATTGTGATCATGTAATATGTATCTGGATTACAACACAGTGGATGCAAAAATTCTAAAATGCCAAGTTGGCACATCTACTTCTCAAAATAGTGTTCTCAAATTAGTAATAATACACATTTAATTTATTAAAACAAAACATCTGGCTTCATTTCTTTTTTGGGTGGGATTGCATGCACAAAATTGCTTGATAATATGTTGTTATTGCTCACTTCCGTGTCTGAAATGGAAAGGTCTAAAGAAACACTAAAGGGAACTGTCTTAATTATAGAGAGGTGAAGCTTCAAACAATAGGACGGTGACCCTGACAGAGGAATGACAGGTGGCACCTTGTGCAGTGCTACAGGTGCAAGAAAACACCTTAAGACAAGGATTGGTGCATTTCCCAGATTTCATGAACAAAGAATGTATTTTTAGAGAAAATAATCAGTTTTGTGGTGAAGAGTGACAACATGAAGCCAAGTCAACAGTAGTTCTGCCAGATATTGGCTCATTTACCTCTAAATTGGTTCTTTTTGCAAGTAAAATTGGTAAACATGTTTTTACAGATCACAACAGCCACAACTAATAACAGTCTAGTGGCAGAAGTCAATTTGTTTCTACAGATATTTGTTCATTGTCAGAAGATCGCATTATCCCCCTCTTGCATGTTAACGTCGGGGTATTGATTCATCGTGACTGTGCATTAGTTTCTTTAGAACATTAAAATGTGAAAGCTAGCCATCTGGAACAAGTATTGAATGCCAGAGAAAAAGTCAACAATACAGAGGACTGCAGTGAATGCCAGAGAACAATCCTGAAGGTCTATGGAATTCAAGAAAAGAGATCATCCCGATCTTTTACAAAACTTATGCAGTGTCAGAAACTGTGTTAGACAAGGATGTGTTGTGTCATCATTTCTGTTCACTCTAGCCATTGCTGGTGCAATAAAAACATGCCCACTGTTTACCTGTTCAGTTCCGCATAGTACGGCATATGTATCCTACCATAGTTAGTGGGAAAGTTGTCAATTTTTCTACCATGAAGTATTTTCTAAGTACAAATAAACACATCTCATTGAAACAACAACATTGTGACAATACTCCAAGGCAGGAATATGCACTTATATGAAAGAAGACGGATACTAGATATATCCGATACAAACGCCACTTGTAAAGATTATGAGTTTTGGGAGTTGATTATGATCAATTTGAAGTTAATTCCAAATGAAGCAATATAGAGCGCAGTAGAGATGGACTGGCCAATAAACACAATTATTAAAGGAAGTGAGTGATTTTGATGCCGCATTGAATGGGATTTATCAACAATGAAATTGTCTCTCCACGCAGAGTAATTTCAACGGCTGACGACAGCCCCTTTATGAATACAGCCCCGTCATTTGTGAGCGGTGTGGGACAGAATGGGATACAAAAATGGTTCTTGAGGAGTGGGTGACAATAAAACGACGCCTTTAGGGATCACCTCAAAAACTTTTGGCTGATAAGATTAAACTAGAATAATGGATTTGTGAGATGGTCACACAACAGTGCCTGTGATGTCTAAGACTGTGTCTTCAATCCTTTCTGCTCATCGTAACTCTGGTTCGTGTGTCCTCAGATCTTTGGTGCGAATAGTTGCAGTTGACACAGCTGATGTTAAACTTGTTAACTGGCTAGATCAGATATTGTATCTTGCCAGAAGGTGAATAACTGGACAGAGAGTCTAAATGACAACTGCTAGAGTCTACTCTACACTGTGTTAGACATCTTGATTTGATTTGTTATTTGAAATGTGACATTGAATTTCATTTTAATTTTTAAAAATCCACTTTTTCTCAAAATGCGATATATCCAGGACAAATGGCAACTCAGTGCTGATTGGATGAAATCATGGATGGATTAGAAAACATAGACCATCTATGTTTTCTAATCCATACATTGTGTTTTCTAAAAAAAATTGCATGTCCATTAACTGGGATATAAATTAGCTAAATTTACCCCAACATTTTTTCCTATACATAAAGCAACAACAAATTTGTTTAATTTAACATTTCAATAAATGTTCTGGTCATTGCCCACATGATATATACTGACCATGGATTTTTCAAGAATTATAATTATTTACAATAAAGAATGTCAACATTAAAAAAGTGGCTACTATTTGTTAATGGTTGACATTTTGTTTGTTACCATGGGAACAGGAGTCTATCTGAAAAAATTCATCAGAAAGACCCATTGTATACATTGGAAAGGCAAAATTTATTATTGCATAAATTAAAAACAATCCTATTTACCTGCAAGGTCTTACTATATACCCTGAATTTTTACCCACAATTACGTTACCAAGTGATTTCAGGTGGGTCATCACGAGCTCCCAATGAATGTCTGAACATTCATTTTGTGTCACTTTCCACCACCAGATGTATGGGAATTGAATAATTTATTTCAAATATTACTTGAATTTTTATTATGGTGATCTTTCACTCTCCAAACTAACCAGGAAATGAAAGACATAAAATAATACCTTCATTATATTACAATTGTTATGTTATATAGCAGTATTAGTCACAATTATTGACTCATAAATAAGATAAAATAGGTTGTTTTCATAAAGCCGTCACATTGAGTGGTATTGTGAACGTTCCCTGTTTTGTAGAAAGACGTTTTCTAAGTGTTTTCTTGCCCCATTAAGTAGCCATGTTTATGAGAACCATGACGCTACATCAAGGTGTGGGTAGACGTTATTTGGCTACTCGTCGTAATTGGATGTGAAATGAGTGGTGCTGCGGCATCCAGTCAACACACTGTTTGGCTAATGGCTTGACCACTTGACCACTGCAGGAGGGTGACCAGTGCAGGATGTTGTAGCATAATCATATAACAGCTGTGTGTGTGTGACTCAGTCGTCCCCGGCAATAGTTGCCACATCAACTAGACGACAATCTCATTTCCTGGCAAATCTAAAAATACAATCATTAAGTTGCCGAGGGCTAATATATCGAATATGACATTAATGCCTGTCACGTCTCGGAGTGGGAAAGATGTGTCGCTGTGAAGATGGAGAAGGAACACTTGATCCCTTTGTCCTCAGGGAGGTGAATCCAATGAAGACAGTAACCCCATCTATAAATCATAACAAATGATACACAGAGTTTCTCTACAGAGTTACCTGGTAGTGAGAGTAAATAATACAACAGTGTCCCTCGGTGTTGATGTCATAGCTTCTCACCATATCGCAAGTAATAACATCCCTGCGACATCTTTCTAGCCACACCTGTCTCGAGTCGTCACGCGCAAACTGTGTATTCAGGAAGGACTGTACGTGTGCTTCTTGAAATGAAAGCAAAATATTGCCAGTACTTTTACAGGAATTGTCCATTGGTGAGATTTGCTACAGTTCCAGTGTAAGTAGACAGAATGAATGTTACTGATGCTCACTATGTCACGTAGGGTCACAATTCTTGCTGGTACAGTTAGTTAGAAATTAAATATTGTTGGTACCTTAAAAGTTCTAGTTGAAAAGCTGCTTTGTTGCATCATTGTGTCAACATCAAAGGCGTACACACGAGTGTGCCACCTTCCCCTAGTGTATGGAATGTGTGCTCCCAATAATGTTGGAAATTTTACTAGTAGATGTCTGCACTTTTTGTCACACCAGCCTCTCAAATGGCAAGAAACTAATGTTATTTATATGGCAGTGTTTTTTTCTGTCCCTTGTTGATGATAAAGGCTCCATAATAATTTATGGTCTATATTGAATATATTGTTCATGGCTCCAAGAATGGTTTATTGTAAACATTTTAAACTTACTTTGGAGCATATTGGAAGTTAAAAAAATATTTACAATTTATGGTCCGTCTTGCTCATAGATATAGATAGAATATACTGGGTCTATAGGGGAAGATTACTGATCTAACACTGTGGTCTTGCTAAAACTAATTATTCTCAACAATTTCCATGTTTGCCGTGTGTATGTGCTGCCCTCTTTTGGACATTTGTTCCACCAGAGTGCGCCACTGAGCAGCCACAATTGGCAGCAGTACATTTATTATTACTTTTAGTTTCATTGTATCATTTGGAATATTATTGTTGTTGTACATGCATTGTATGCCTTGTAATTATAATAAATATAAATTATAGAATGAATAATTGTTATAATTATTATTTGTGTCTGGTGTTGCTTATTTTTTGAGCCAGTAAAGTGTTGTCTTACAGTCACTATAATTAGAACACTGGTATTACTAATCACAATGTAAACAAATGTGTGTAGCATAAAATCCTAGATATATGTTAACATTATTAATCAAACTGCAATAAAATGTAGCACTCTACACCAGGCACCAGTGTCTCAGTTCACATGCGACGCTTCTGGCTGTGAGCAGTCTAGAAAATAGTTCTGGTTACTTATGAAATAAGCAGTCAATTTGCAATAATAAGTGGTAATTTTATATTTATTTATATTATAGATTTTGCAAGTAGGTGTGACTGTGTTCCGATACACAAGTCACGAACACGCGCGGCCATGGCTCATCTACTCACTGAAAAATGTCAAAGGTCGAGGGATCACTGATGCTGGTGATGTCAGCGAGGCCAACGAAGTCAGTATTTTTATTTTCCGTCATTGTTCTGTAATATATGTTTTGTCAACTGATGTCATTGTCTGTGCGAATGTGCTGTGTCAACTGATATCACTGTTGTGTCACCATGCAAACCTGCTGTGTCAACTGATATCACTGTTGTGTGACCATGCAAACCTGCTGTGTCGACTGATATCACTGTTGTGTCACATTGAAACCTGCTGTGTCAACTGATATCACTGTTGTGTGACCATGCAAACCTGCTGTGTCGACTGATATCACTGTTGTGTCACATTGAAACCTGCTGTGTCAACTGATATCACTGTTGTGTCACATTGAAACCTGCTGTGTCAACTGATATCACTGTTGTGTGACCATGCAAACCTGCTGTGTCGACTGATATCACTGTTGTGTCACATTGAAACCTGCTGTGTCAACTGATATCACTGTTGTGTCACATTGAAACCTGCTGTGTCAACTGATATCACTGTTGTGTCATCATACAAATCTGCTCTGTCAACTGATATTATTGTTATGTCACAATACGAATCTGCAGTGTCAACTGATAGTATTGTAGTGTCACCATATGTATCTGCACTGTCAACTGATATCATTGTTGTGTCATTGTGTGTAACGGTCACATCAACTGTGACTAGTGCAATGACATTGTTGGTAAGCTCACATGTCCTATGAATGTACACAGTACACTGAGTGTTTTGTATGGCAATAGCAGAAGTGCGAAATTTTATAATTGCCAAAATTACCGATACTGATTAACACTTTCCACTGGGCTGTATTGTGTTGTGTGCAATGTTTAATATAATGTAGTTCCAGCTGTATATGAGGTTGTCACCTGTTGTCACGGTGTCTGTCCCAGGGAGACGTCTTGGAGCTGCCCATGGGGCTGGAGCTGCCTGCCTACTTCCCTGCCAGGGACAGGTCTGCCAGTCAGGCAGAAATTGCCACCGCAGGATCTACACTAGTCAGCAGTGCCTCGGAGGCAGGTCAGCCAGTTACCACTGAAACCCCTGCTAGTGGTGTCACTGACCCAGGGAGCAGTCCCTTGGGGTCGGCAACGACAAGTGCCACAGCAGGGAAGAGGCAGGTGTCAGACACGCCACCAGGGGGCGCCCCACCACATAAACGAATGCACCTCGACTCTGATGTCAGTCTGTCTCAGCACAACAAAAATGTACAGGATGTGATCCCGGTTAGTTCTGTGGACATACAGACGGCACAGACAACTGCAGCCACGGGGGTGAAAGATCAGGGATCTGTATCCACAGCTGGAGTGACTTCTCACCTGCCCAAGTCACCCACTTCTACGCAGCATATAGTGACACACCAGCCAGGTGTCAGGTACAAGGTGACTCATGTCACGTCTGTCACCGCTTCCAGGGACAGATCACCAGCAGCTGTCAAGGTAACAGCTACATCTGTCACAAGATCACCAGCAGCTGTCAAGGTAACTGCTACATCTGTCACAAGATCACCAGCAGCTGTCAAGGTAACTGCTACATCTGTCACAAGATCACCAGCAGCTGTCAGTGTACCTGCTATACCTGTCACAAGATCACCAGCAGCTGTCAAGGTAACTGCTACACCTGCCATAAGATCACCAGCAGCTGTCAAGTTACCTGCTGCACCTGTCGCAAGATCACCAGCAACTGTCAAGGTAACTGCTACATCTGTCACAAGATCACCAGCAGCTGTCAAGGTAACTGCTGCACCTGTCGCAAGATCACCGGCAACTGTCAAGGTGCCTTCTACACCTGTCGCAAGATCACCAGCAGCTGTCAAGATACCTGCTACACCTGTTGCAAGATCACCAGCAGCTGTCAAGGTGCCTTCAACACCTGCTCGCAAGATCACCAGCAGCTGTCAAGGTACCTGCTACACCTGTCACGAGATCACCAGCAGCTGTCAAAGTACTTGCTACACCTGTCACAAGATCACCAGCAGCTGTCAATGTATCTGCTACACCTATCACAAGATCACCAGCAGCTGTCAAAGTACCTGTTACACCTGTCACAAGATCATCAGCAGCTGTCAAAGTACCTGCTACACCTGTCACAAGATCACCAGCAGCTGTCAATGTATCTGCTACACCTATCACAAGATCACCAGCAGCTGTCAAAGTACCTTCTTCACCTGTCACAAGATCACCAGCAGCTGTCAATGTATCTGCTACACCTATCACAAGATCACCAGCAGCTGTCAAAGTACCTGCTTCACCTGTCACAAGATCACCAGCAGCTGTCAATGTATCTGCTTCACCTGTCACAAGATCACCAGCAGCTGTCAAAGTACCTGCTTCACCTGCCGCTAGATCTCCAGCAGCTGTCAAGGTACCTGCTACATCTGTCGCAAGATCCCCAGCAACTGTCAAGATACAAGCTATGCCTGTCACAAGATCTCCAGCAGCTGTTAAGCTGCAAGTTACACCTGTTAAAACATCAGCAGCACCTGTCAACCTCCCAGTTACCCATGTCACAAAATCACCAGCAACTGTCAATGTACAAGCTACACCTGTCACAAGATCTCCAGCAGCTGTCAAGCAACAAGGTACACCTGTCTCCTCTCAACATATGACCTTGGATCCTACTATTTTGGATGCAATTACAAAGTCCGGCATACGTGGTCCATTCCGTCTGCAACTGCCAGCTAATCTGACGCTGCCTACAGCTGGATCAGGTCAAAAGGTCAGATTCAGCGTCATGACGAAGACAGAAGCGGCCAGGCTTGGTATCGGGTGTGCCACGACAGTCACGATGCCACTACATCAACCACAGATGGCAACTTCACAGTCGATGACGAGACTGACACCAGCAAGAATGCCGCCACCACCATCACGTCTGGCAGCTACCTCTTCCAGGGTTATAACACTTCCCTCAGTACCAGCAACACATCCTTCCACACCATCACCAAGACATCCTACAGAGGGCGCCTCAGTGCTCAGCATCAAGGCGAAATCACCGGCAGAAGGATCTGGACAGAAAGATGACAGCATTCCTCAGCTAGACGGCATCACAGATGGCCAGATAGATGATGCTGCTGTTGTTGATGACGAATCTCGACAAGATGCTTTCAGTGTGGACGATAAACTGAAAGCACATTGCGATCAAACAGTCGTGGATGTTGTTGATGAGTCACACTGTCGCAGCCCTTCGTCCGGTCACGCTTCAGTGATTCCACAGTTGGATGGAACTGTAGATGGAGAGACACCAGACCCCAGCAACAAGGGTGACAGCGTCACCACACAGTCTGGCGATGTCACCACACAGTCTGGTGATGTCACCAACCAATCTGCTGATGTCACCAACCAATCTGCTGATGTCACCAACCAATCTGCTGATGTCACCAACCAATCTGGTGATGTCACCAGCATGGAGGAGAGCCAAGGTGAAGACCTGACAGTACAGACAGAGCGGCCAGACAGGCCTAAGCATCCAGTGAAACTCGACTTGGACAGTCAAGACACCAAAAGGTATGTAAAGATAACTCTCTTAGCTACCTTTTGTTTCATTGATAGTTGCCCAAAGTTTGCAGAATCTGACACACATGTCACATGTCACCTGTACCTCGGGTACTGGTCTACTGATAGTTCTCAAGAGTCGTTGCTAAGTCCCTGATACAACTCTACTGAAAGTTTTCTAATTGCAAAACATTGTGAACAGACATGGGGTCAAATTGATTGAAATATATTTAAATACAAATACTCTTGAGGGATTCAAATATAATTACAAATACTTTTAAAAGCAAAAGTATATTTATAATAATAATAATGACTTCTTTTGCACCAATATCCACGGAGATCAAAACCAAGGGATTAAGCAAACTCGTAATCGTAAAACAATGCGTGAGTCGTCAATGGATGGATGAAGAAGCTAGGAGGCTAAGGAGGATAGGCAAATGCAAAATACACTGGAAAGTATTTCAAATACTTTTTCAAATACTTCTAATTTTCAGGATATTTTAATAAATAGGTAAAGGAATGGATTTTGTAAAAGAAAAGCAACTCATATATTGAGACATTTAGTTTATAGGTCATAATTAGTGTTTTGTTCATAAAATGACAGGCAGACCAGTGTTAGGGGGTCTTATTATTGCTAACTACATCACAGTGATAATTGGGTTTTAAAGAAACCTCTATCCACAGAGGTAAAGGCCATAATTTTGTTTTTTGTTAAGTTAAGCCAGGGTCCATAATAAAATAGCCATGTTGCCCTCAGAAGAGACAGTACAAACGACTGATGTCTGCTAAGTAGCTGATGAAAAAGTGTGACAGCTCAACTTGAAAGACAGCCTGGAGACCAGAATAGCCTGGTGCCAGCCTGACTAAAGAACAAAGGGGGTATTGACCTATGGTCACTGTCAGATGCTAAACCATCCTCTGTCTCTGAGCAAACAGCCAGGGCCATGGGAACACCTGTTAAATTAAGTGTCTTCATCAGTAATTAGCACTGTTGGGTGAAGTTGCAGTGAAGGTAAGTCAGTTTGGCAGGCTTACATGTGATCTTGAAACAGAAATGTTAGTACTGACAACGTATTTGAAAATGTCAACTACTTTAGGAAAGTATTTAAATACAAATGCCTTTTAATTCCTAAGCGTCAAATACAAATACTTTAAAAAAAAGTATTTAAATTCTTTCAAATACAAATGTATTTGACCGCCATGACTTATTGTGAAGCTAAATTACTTGAATGTTTGTAAGAGTGACATGGCTACACATTGGCCTAGATATTGACTGATGCTACTCCCAGTTTGAGCTTTGATGCTGGTCACAGTGGGTGCAATCACTGATTGGTGCCCACTTCAAAATGACTGCATAATATATGCCACTTTGGAACCTGTCTCGATCCTATACACACTATTCTCACTTGTTCAGTGTTTCCCTGCATAAAATGAAGGGGTGTAGGGTGAGCCTGAGAGAGCACTGGAGAAAATACAATGCTGTGGCATCTTTATGGGGACATGCCCCCAGAACAATTTTTTTAATAGCTTCAAAATGATGCATTACAAGGTGTGTTTTAACCTATTCCCCAACTTGTAGTTGGGAAAGAAAATGACGAGTTAACATGTAAACATATTTACAGCATTATTTGTAAACAGTCCGCAGGGACACAGGAAATAGCTCTGGGGGGCAAGTTTGGGTGAGGTGGCTTAAAAAACATACGGCAAGGTGGCCCACGTCACTCATCATATAGCAGGGGAATCACTGCTTATTGCACCTAATGTCACATGACACTGCACTGGCCAGGCAATCTCTGATGATGTAGTAAATTACAATGAATCACTTATGTAAACGGTCTATTCCACACAACTTGTGATGTCAAGGTTGTCCACCAGGGCTTCGTCCTGTTTCAGCAACTACCGCAAAGTGCGACTGGTGGCGCGGCCCTGGAAGACACCAGAGGGTACAGTGAATCGCCCCACCCTCAAAATGATGCTGGAGGCAGTGATGATGTTCATCATGACAAACCCCGGGGTGACGAAGGCTGACATCGTGGCCAAGTACAACCCCCTCCTGCACCCCGTCCTCCTCATGGAGCTCACACAGGTGAGAGGGCGACTGAGAGGGTGATAGATGGGTGACTGGGTAGGGTGATCAAGGGGTGTGATTGGGTGGAATTGCTGAGGTGATCAGTTGGTTTGACTTGATGGAGGACTGACTGATGGTTGACTGGATGGGATAATAGTTGACTAAGCAGCAAGATAGGGGTGACTGAGGGGTGTGCTGACTGAGGGGGTGCCAGGGTGGGCTGGTAGTGTGGGGGGAATTCAGACGATTAGGAAGAGTAGTTGAGATGTGAGAAGGGGCTGCTGTATAGTGTGGATGTTACTGTAAATGGTTCAAGGTCAGACAGATGACAATTTGAAAGAGGAACTGGAGGGTGAAATGAGGGGTGGGGGGACACAGAATCAGGGCAGAAGTGAATCAGACGGCAGATCATTATCCAGATAGGCACATTATGTGTAATCCTTTGGGGATTTTGATGATACATTGCTTGTGACCCATCCTAGTTGTGAGTGACCACTGTCCACCCTCACAGTTGGTTCTTACTCCACAGATGCTGCAGGAGCTGGGCTGTGTGAAGCAGATCATTGTCGCACGCAGTCATAAGACGTCAGTGTTCGCACCAAGAGCGACGTTGTCACAAGGTAGGAAGTGTTCGCAGTTGGACTGCCCCACGACATCTCAGACTCTAGCTGTTCATCATACAAGTGCAGCGAGCCCAGAATTCCTATATTTTATTCCAGTTCTTAGTTCCAATATTTAAACAGAAATTCCAATATGTTTTAAGGTCATAAGAAGATATCACATACAGTAGTTGGATTGAAAAAAAATTGTAACAGTAAAAACATTTAACAGATGCAAATTTTGATATATTATCATTAGTGCCACTTGATATGATAGCTAAGATATTTCTGTATTATTTCTGCTTACTTTTTATTACTAAATTCATTCAAAGGTTAGACCAAAAGTCAACATTCCCAGGGAAAAACTGGCTTGAACAGATGTTTGTATGACATATTTTAATAGACATGGAATGCAACTCTTAATACACCACTCAGTGACTGTGTTGATGGTTTGCAGTTGCCATGGATACAGGAGAGGAAACAGTGACATACATCCCCACCGTCGACTGCATCATCAAACTAGGTCAATTTGAGACACAACTCTCCAAGTAAAAGATCTCAACAGAGCATCGTGCGTGATCTGCATGTCATTGCTGCTCAGAGCCGTGAACTTACCAAATTATATTTATTTATCATGATAAACAATTATGACATCATTAATGCCATGGATATATGCAGCGAAACAGACTTGAATCATAGTGTAATGAACTACATGTAGTATTTTAACTAAATAAATGCATGTGTAAAGAAATCATTCTTGTGGTGTTCAATGATTCAGGAGTGAAACAGTTCTGTGATGCATAAATAAAAAATGCAAACCAGTAACTGGCCAATTCACATTCAGAAGTGATGTGACTTGTGTTAGTAGGCAAGTTGCCAGTGAGGTAAACATCAACTTCCATCAACCATATGTGTGACATGAACAGATCAAACTACACAACTTTATTGACATCTTAAAATGCTACAGAGGTCGCTGTGGCAGTTACTATTTATCTACATACAATAACAACCGTACATAACACTACATGTCACAAAACACAAATATTATCTAATTTGTAAAGTAATTTATTTGAATTCAATAATGTGGAAATCATAATGTTTGAGGTTATTATGGCAATTAAATTTGGAAAAACTATGTCTATACTCAATGTGAGCAAATGCAGGTTTATTTATTTTACCAAGCACAAAGAAAACTGCTATAAAAGTTTCAGATACCAATATTTAAAAGATTACCCTTGGTAAATGTTGTAATAAAAATCATAGTTTAAATCAACAACACATCAGTGCCATGAAGAATCTTATATATAACTTTCTTATTATACTTATTATTATCATCATCTTGAAGACACATTAGTTTGTGATAACAATAATGATGTGAAATTATGTGCAGGTCTTAAACTTCTGTAATCAAACTTAGAATGTTCAGGGGATTGTGGTTCATGACGCGGTGGCCTCCGTCAGGGCTTCCTTCACCTGTCCTTGACCCCTGTTGACATCACTGATGCACACCCAGCGTCCATCCAGCGTCTCCTTCCACATGCTCACCTGGGACGGTCAACAGACAACGGTGACATGTCGAGTGGTCCTGTTTATGAAAAGGCTGCTGGACAAGCTACAACCGAAACTCCTTTTATAGTCACTTCAGTATTATAAATGTAGCCATATTATTTGTGTAGCTGTAAAGAATAGGAAATTAGTCCTGCTGATGCCTTTTGTCACCTTTCTATACAGGTCACTCCAGCTCAGTCCTCCTGGTGGTGACCTTAATAGTGAGGTTCCACATTACATTAATTTATAGGGAAGATGGAATAATTTGTTATCAGTTCACTGTGCTTGAAGTGATTTTTTTATTTTTGCAAACTAATTTAGCACCGAGCCTAGAATGGCAGTCATGAGACACAAACAAACTCAAAATGTTTAAATTTTAACAAAATGTTATCCATAATTATTATACAACAATAGTTTTGTTTTTTGCCCATATCTCCATTACTTTTGTATATGTGTGTGATGAAGTTTTGTGTGTGATCTAGTGGGTTCACTGGGTTGAAAACTGATGTAGATTTTTATTTTCTAGGGGTGGGTATCTTGGGGGGCACCATTTTAAGATAACATTTATCTCTATCGGTTTTGCATGTATGCGGCTGAGGTTGTGAGGACCCATTACATGCCTCACAACTTATCTTTCTGACATCACACTGACACATGACGTACCTCAGGTATGATACTGAGTTTTTATTGACATGTGACACCTCTCTGACACGACGACACATGATATACCCACTAACACATGACATACCCACTGACACATGACATACCCACAGACACATGACATACCCATTGACACATGACATACCCACTGACACATGACATACCCACTGACACACGACATACCCACTGACACATGACATACCCACTGACACATGACATACCCACTGAAACATGACACACCCACAGACACGACATACCCACAGACACATGACACACCCACTGACACATGACACACCCACTGACACATGACACACCCACTGACACATGACACACTTACTGACACATGACATACCTTGTTGTCTCCCCCTGACACAGCCAGGATGTTGCCAGTGATTGACCAACTGACATGCCATACGACGTCATTGAACTTGTGTAGAATCTGTGGCTCCCATGAGCCACTCTTGCCATCATTCATCCAGATGATCACCCGGCAGTCCTGTAACATCCAGAGATGGCGTGATTACAATACAAATGTACAAGTGTGATTATTTTACAATGTAATCATGAATATTTTCATGAATATCCTGTTTCTACCATAAAGGCGACAATTTGTGACTCTTGCCAGGTTTATTGCATTTTACTCAGAATACGGTTACTACACTAACTACAGTCTGTTAGTGTCATCAGCAAACAGCATAAATTTCAGCAACTGAGACAATTTGCACATATCATTTATATACAATTTAAAGAGCTTAAAATTAGGTGCTAATACACACCCTTGTGGTACACCACATGAAGTACTGAACAGGCTAGATCAGTGTTCACATTTTTTACAAATTGTTTTGTCTTGTAGGTAACTTTCAATGCTTTTTCTGCTATCCCCGAACACCATAGAATGTTTGTGTTTCTATTAGTATAAAATGATTTACTGTATCAAATGCTTTTTAAAATCAAACGAAGACACCAAATATGTGCTTCTTTTTATCTATTGATGTACTAATTTATTCCACTAGATCAATTAATGCATGAGAAGAAGACATTGATGATCAAAAGCCATATTGGCTTTTTGAGAGGACATTGTTATTATATATAAATTGTTCTAGTCTGTTATTATGCAACACATATTTTTGAGAACTGACACAACAGAGCTATTGGCCTATACTAAATTATTAATGAATTCTGCTCTTGAGCCAATTTTTAATATTGGAATACTTTTGGCAGTCCCATAACAACCAAATGTGTCATTCACAGTTCGTCCAGACAGGGTTGGGTTCAAATACGTATTTGTATTTGAATTCAGAAATCTTATGTATTTGTATTTGAGAATTAAAAATCACAAAAGGGCATATATTTGTATTTGATTTGTATTTGAAAAGTATTTTCAAATATAATCAAATATAATCAAATATACATAAAAAATACAAACAAAAAGTAAAGCATTGTCTGACATAAACTGGCTCAGGAGCCAAGACAGACTGTTTTTGACACGTGTCGTATGGTCAACATTGTGATGGCAGCACTGAGAAAATGTACCTACAGTGAACACAGGTTTTCGGGAAGAGCTACCCACTAGTTGGTACAGCAGTACAGATCAGGACAGTCTAGTAAACCTGCCTGCAGTCAGTTGGTCAAGCCAAAGACAAAACTCCACCCGCTATGATACACTTGAACTATAATGGAAACCCAGGCCACGTATTTGAATCATATCTGAATAACATCTCAAAAATGGCAATGTACTTGAATTGTATTTGAATCAAAAATGGCAGTGTATATGTATTTGAATTGAAAATTTGCATTTGAATTGCAATCTGGCAAAGTAATATTTAATTTGTATTTGATTTGGCTGAGTTTTATTTGTATTTGATCTCAAAATGTATATTTCAACCCAACCCTAACTCCAGATAATCACCCGACAGTCCTATAACAACCAAATGCCTCTTTCACAGTTCGTCCAGATGATCACCCGAAAGTCCTACAATAACCAAACATAGACATATCTAAGGGGTTCATATCCCCATTTTAGAAAAATGAATATCCACTGCAATTGCATGTGTCGGGGACAAACGCATTGCCAAAAATAAAGCAATCTAGAACTTGTTGCTATGTACTAATTCTTTTGTAACAGTCGACATTACCAGCCACCTTTCTATATATATTGTGTCCAGGGATCCTCAAAATAACTTGGCATCATCAGTTGTGTCGCTCATAGATTCACCAGATGCACACACACGCCTACCACATGTTTGATCATGTCTTCTCGCAAAAGGATGAATACACTAGGCCTGGGAGTGTTTGGCTCTCGAAGGTGGTAATTTGATGAAATCACTTGCACCAGTTCTTCATACCAGTTTCAAAACATTATTGACATTTTACAGGTAAAACTTTCAAGTACCATGTTGACTCCAAGTTTTCAATTATCCATAACAAATTATCAAGTTTCACAAAATCAGCCATGCCTTCAGAGTCGGCTTCATAATTGCATAACACCTACTACAGTATGTATGTGACCTACTTGTGAACACGACGCGATGACACTCTTTGGCAGGCCGACTGATGGCGCCCATGCAACGTCTCGCACCCAGTCACTGTGACCCTCCAACTTCTGCTCCTCCACCCACTGACCGTCATCCTCCCTGAAAGACACCTGTCAATCAACACCTAGTCACACCCACTAGCCACCATCCTCCCTGAAAGACACCTGTCAATCAACACCTAGCCACACCCACTGGCCATCATCCTCCCTGAAAGACACCTGTCAATCAACACCTAGCCACACCCACTGACTGTCATCATCCCTGAAAGACACCTGTCAATCAAAACCTAGCCACACCCACTGACTGTCATCATCCCTGAAAGACACCTGTCAATCAAAACCTAGCCACACCCACTGACTGTCATCATCCCTGAAAGACACCTGTCAATCAAAACCTAGCCACACCCACTGACTGTCATCCTCCCTGAAAGACACTTGTCAATCAACACCTAGCCACACCCACTGACTGTCATCATCCCTGAACGACACCTTTCAATCAAAACCTAGCCACACCCACTGACTGTCATCCTCCCTGAAAGACACCTGTCAATCAACACCTAGCCACACCCACTGACTGTCATCCTCCCTGAAAGACACCTGTCAATCAACACCTAGCCACACCCACTGGCTGCGATCCTCCCTGAAAGACAAGTTAACAAGCATACTGCCACAAGTACAGCACAAACTCTATCCATAAAAGGTCTGAAACACATTCGTGGTGGCAGTACTGAAGCTAGCTAGAATTCAGGACAATGTGTCGCTAGTCCCTCAAGTATAGCATCCCAAAAGTATAAGCACTTGGATTGTGAACCCCTTGAATCCTGCAGCCCACCTCTTGGGCCTTATATTTTTATTATTATTACCAGGACTTCTAACAGCACTGTGTCTCCGGGACCAGCCTATTCACAGGCATGTACACATATTAAGGCATTTATGGAGTCATACAGAAGTTTAAAAAAATGACATCATGGTAAATTTGATATTATATTAAAATAAGAAAGACTCTATACTAAGTAATTTATATATTTGACATAGTTATTAACATATTAAGACAATTATATAAATATAATGGTAAATTAAAAAGGAAAACATTAGAATTATTATATAAAAAATTCATAATAATAAATAAACAACTATGAGCAGGGGAATTAGGAGCAGATGCAGATCTGCAGACTGGATGTTACGGCTTGGCGAATAGGGTGTTACAATATTCTGAATGCATGAGCCTGTGTAGGGCAGAAAACACAAGGACCAGTAGTTTATACTGGACACGCCAGCAAACTAGAAGACTTCATCAAAACTGCTGAATTCTGTTCCATCTTGTTCATGAGTGCCTCTGTAATGCCATACAACACTGTGTTGCCGATATCACTAGGGCATCTTTGACATTGCGTAGAGATGGTAGTAGACAGATGTATCATGCCAACAAATCACATGTCTGTGTCTCACACTCACCTCCAGATCTTGATCAGATTATCGCAACCGCCCGAGACAAACTTTTTAACTGTCTTATGCCCACCAGATGGCTCCAGTAGTGCCCCAGGGTGTATCGCGGGACCCCAGCTGACTGCATTACAGCCAATCTGATGCAATAACAACATGCACTTAGCAGTGAAGTATATGATTAGTATAGTATTTCATGACAAGGTTATAACAAATTGCTAAGTAACAGTATAACAAAACATATAACAAAACACTACATTCCTATTAAACCAACGCATATAAAAATCAAACCAAATTTCACACCTGTTCAGTTGTGATGGACCTGACATAAAACAAATATTAAGCATGTCATGATGCCTGCTTTAGTTAGATGAATAACATTAGCATTATGCAATTATGAGAATACTAAATAGTAAATAGTAGCTGTGATTGTGGTGTGATGTTGTTGAACTCACAGTGTGTGCATTGTTGATCTTCTTCATTTCCCATGTGCCATCGCCTGTCAACAGCAGACCACGTCTTGTCACAGTGATGACCATAACAGGTAGTCAGGTACATGATTACATTCTACAGTAAAACCTGTCTTGGGCGACCTCTGTCATGAGCGATTGGAACATGTTAGCAGCGGCCGGAACCGTTTCATCATCGGTTTCGAGTTCACTAAATAGCTGTATCATTGATTTATCTGATTGGTAGATTTATTTGATTGGAATATCAAAGTGCGCAAGGATGAGGGTACACGTGGAGGAGATGCCATCACCGGTGCCGCTCATATTCCAGCAGACGGCTGTACATCTATGGGCACTGTGAGACTTTGCCAACGTTCAATGCTTCCATTTGCCAGGCAGAGGAATTGCTTGAAATTGCACAATGCAGAAGAGCACTTTTTTAGATGCACTTTTTTTAGGTGAACAGTGTTCAAAGAATTTTCAGCGGACAGAAATGTAAATAAGATATCAGCAAAGATGAACATTATATATACACTAACTTGTAGCCCAATGTGTTTGACCTTATCTTATACATAGTTCTAAATACTGTTCAGTCTTTAGCCATGAAGTTCACTGACAATTAGTAGAGGAACCTAAAGGATATTGTCAAAGAGTCAGGAAAGTTTCTTCAGCAGTTGTAACCAAAAACGATATCAAAATTAATACAAACAACATTGTTTATGTACAAAGCTTACTATAGCTGTTTGCCATCAAACACAGCGTATCTTTGTTAAACGGGAAACAACATATTCACCGAGAACCTGTCACGATATAGAAATAATACGTGTTCATTCCACATTGAGATCGATGAATTACTGTGTATACGGAATGCAATTGTGGAATTCTCTGAGTAACGACACAAAAAAGATAAATAATATAAATGCATTGAAATCAAAATACAAAAGCGTCTATTTTACAAATATGTTACCGAAGAAATGTGATTATTAATGTTATCGTACTGAAATTTGCTATTTTAATATGTGTTAACTGCTGTGTCTTATATTTATATAACATGTATTGATTCCAATATGTAGAAAGTGCACATGTGGCAACTATAATATGTTTACCTTAATAAGATTGTCTGGGGTAAATTTACATAAAAGTCAGCGAGTTCCTGTTTGCCCCTTCAAACATTGTGTATACAAATATACGTATGTATTTTGTATAATGTATTCAATGTTTTGAAAAAAGGAACTACCATACAACAGAATTCAGTGGTGTACACAATGAATTACAAAACAAAAGTTGATACAACAAGACGGATGAACAGGCGTAGAAGAAACACTCACATGTGCTGGAGACAATAGATATTGAGCCGTCGGAACTGCCACAGGCTAACATCAGTCCAAACTCATGTGGCGCCCAACAGATGGAGTTCACTGAAAACATATGGCATACATGAACATGTAATGTTCAAGTGAACATAAATGAACATGTGAAGCTTTTCTGTGAGCAGACAATGGTCAGGTTCTAATTTTAGCGTGTATCCATATAACTATTTCATAACTAATTTGTTTTTAATCAACTTTAGAAGCAAAGAAGACGGAAAATAAATATCACTAATGTTATAAACTACTGTGAGGAGTGGAATATCATGAAGCAGTCATGATGCGTGTTACTATAATAATAATATGACGGTTAAATATATTTCTACTCAGTAACATTCTTAGTAGTCACGCCTTGTTGTAATACATCTCGTTAGTCGTGGACCGCAAATTTCTGCCACCAGGGAATTGGCTTTGGTCGCATCCATGGCACTTTGGAAGGCAAATAGTCTGTAGCGAGTTTGTACGCACCATGTTTATAATGCATTTCCATTTCGTGGACCCTGCCTATCGCACTAAAACAAGGCATGACTGTATACACTATTTTCAACAGTCAAGTCACATTGGTGATGCTGTCAACACTTAACAGGATTATAAGACCTGAGTGAATGTGACATTACAACTGTATGGCAGTGTGTGTTCTTCTGTAACGTGTCTGCACTGTCTCTTACCTGATGAGTCGTGATTGCTACACTCGTTTAACTGTCTCTAACCTGACAAGTCGTGATTGCTTCACTCGTGTAACTGTCTTATCTGACAAGTCGTGATTGCTACACTCGTGTAACTGTCTCTTATCTGACAAGTCGTGATTGCTACACTCGTGTAACTGTCTCTTATCTGACAAGTCGTGATTGCTACACTCGTGTAACTGTCTCCTACCTGACGAGTCATGATTGCTACACTCGTGTAACTGTCTCCTACCTGACGAGTCATGATTGCTACACTCGTGTAACTGTCTCCTACCTGACAAGTCATGATTGCTACACTCGTGCAACTGTCTCTTACCTGACGAGTCGTGATTGCTACACTCGTGTAACTGTCTCCTACCTGATGAGTCGTGATTGCTACACTCGTGTAACTGTCTCCTACCTGACGAGTCGTGATTGCTACACTCATGCAACTTGCTCCATATCCCATTTGTCTCCTTCCATATAATCACACGCCGGTCATAGCCGCATGATGCCAGCAAACTGTTGTATATAGGATGGGACCAGGCCACCTGCCACACTGGGCCTTCATGGCTGCAACAAACCATCAATATCACTACACAGAGACCTCATGGCTGCAACTTACCATCAACATCACAACGTCACGTGGACATCATCACTAATATTAACATCTGATCAATGTTATTGCACTATCTAGTATCTATACATGGCCTGACAACATAGCTTTATGTAGAGACCCGTCCACCATTAGGACGGGTAAAAGAATATGGATGGGCAGAAATATGGTGGAGTAGGTGGACGGGTAGTGGACGGGTAAAAAATGTAAAAAAGTTCTTCCAAAACCATAGATATTATTAGTTATGCCTTGAAAGTTAGTGAAAATGGTGTCACATGTGTGTTTGTAGTCCATTTCAGGTCATCAGACACATTTAAAAGTTTGTAAACTGGCTTAACAGTTCACATCCATGTGTCCACCAAAACATGTGTGACCTCGAACAAAGGACACGTTGTAATCGTAGTAAACACTGTTAGTTATGTTGTGGTCTATGGCGAGTTATGCTTATTAATGCACCTGAAGCAGTAATATTGGCTTTTATGTTGAATTCATTTTTTGGTGGGATAAATAGGTTTGTGGTGGGACAAGTAAACATGAATTGGTATTTGTCCCTTCGGTTAAGTGGTTTCTCAGCGCTAATGAGGAGCCATGTGCAACATTGTCATGACATCAACAACATCACTGTAGCTGTCATAATAGCAATGATTTTATGATCAAGTGACACCCACCCTCTCAAGTCAGCCAGTAATGTCTGTTGGCCGCTTTGGACATCAAAGATCTTTAGAGATCGGTCAGATGAACACGTTGCCAACTTTGTGCCATAGTAATCCATTTGAGCATCGTGCTGCAAAAATACACAATAGTAAGTAAATTTACCAGTCATACAGTTGTAGAACATACAAGCCACCTACTTGGAATGTCTGGCTGTATTGTGATGACTATCACTGTTCAAGACACTTATGTATGTTTTAGTATTATTAAGCAAATATTCAACCTTGATCTGATCATCTGATATCTAAAGGTGTACTTACAATCATGTCCTCATGGGCTGTATCCACCGTGTTTATCACGGATACCTGAAACAAGTGTGAAAGTGGTACTGCTGTAAAATTTACAAACCATTACTACTTTACCAAATAAGATTAAATGCAAAATAATATTTTTTTAACTGTGCCCATTTTATGTCTTTAATTCAATAACACTTATGCAGGACATTCAGACTTATTAATCAGTTAATAAGTAATTTTGTTATTGTAAATGAAGTTGTAATGCTGCGGGAAAATGTTCGGAATGCACCAACTGCCTAGGCCTAGTCACAATGCTCCAATCGCCTGGCATCAGTTTTATGAACTAGGCGCTGTACTGGTCTTAGCTAACAGCGACTAATTGATGTAGTCTACAGTCAGTTTCATGAGACCAATTTAGCATTTGCGTAAGTAAATCAACTTAGAATTGACCCAATTAGATCACAGTGTGGAATTATTGCATTTGTATTGTCTCTGAACACCCTTTTTCTCCTAAGCTGCTGCCTTTGCAGTTTGTGTACCAAGCTATGACGAAGGATATAAAGTGTAAACATTAAAAATAATCATGTTGAGAGTGTGGGCATGCCAGAAGTGTCAATGAACTTGGAGAGCATCCTGTAAATATTTCAACTAACGTCAATTTACATCTAGGCACAGCTATGAGCAACTATGGAGGACACTCATGAAATGCAAGTAGCGTAACTTGACAACATTTTAGACTTTCGATGAGATATCAACCGCTAATGATGTCAAGAGATGGTAAGTATGCTTCATACAAAATGATACATGTTTCACATGAAACTGGTTCCTGGTTGAAAACCAATGGCAATGTCCCATGATCTGCCTGGTCGCAATGCACCAGTGGGGTAGTTGCGATGCACCACTTTCGGTCGAAATGTTGGTGATAACAACCTGGTCGCAATGCTTCACTGGTCTGTCTTTTTTTAACAAACAACTATCAAAACATTACTGTAATTCATCTAGTATAACTTCTTTTATTATCGCTCACGCGTATTTGCGACTGCTGGACGTCTCTGAATTGCTTCTAGACATTTAAATCTGGGAAAGTTTGATAGTTTGTTTAATTTAGAAAATATGAAACAAAACTATAACTACCTACAGCATATATTCCAATTGAAAAAGCAAATCAATAACGTTAACTTAGAAAATATGTTGCTATTATTTACTATTTTAGCCGGCTACGTTCACTTCCGTTTCAAATATTGACGTTAAAACAACGTAATTGCGGGTAGGTGGTTGAGTTGCTGTATTAATATCATAATGAAAACTCTTCTTACCATTGTGATGTTTAGTATGGTTGCACTATGACTTTAATTAATATAAAGTGTATAACAATATTTCGGTGAATTTCGAAACGACACTTCGTCCAGCGTGGCAAACGCAGTGATCGCCGACAACTTCTGGAATCACCATCCCATAATTCCTTTTCAGTAAACAACTCCACGTGGCATTCCCTGGTGACAATGCATGGGTTTAATTTGTCTCTTTTTGATCTATCAGTCAGTCAAAGTGTTTATTCAGACAATTCAAACACGTTATTTGTACAAATAATGACAAATAAAATAAGGTATACCAATTAACTCGATCTATGTTAGGATAACATCCCTTCAATGTTGGATGTTATCCTAACAAATAGACCGTCCCTTCTGTTTAACATCACAAATTCCACATGCGGCATTAGTGATTGGCACAATATGATTTCCTGTGTTATTAAAGGTGCGGCTCCTCCACCAAACAAACGAAAAATTAAGTGTCGCTCATACAAACATTTCGATGAGAGGGTCTTCAGTGAGGCAGTGGGTGTCATCCCTTTTGATGTTGCTTATGTTTTTGATGACGTGGATGACATCTACTGGGCTCATGAAGTTCTCCTCACCGATGTTTTAAATGAACATGCCCCGATCAAAGAGAAAACTGTCAAAACCAAGCAAACCCCATTTATGAACTCCAAACTTCGAAAAGCAGTCTTTAAAAAGTCAATGTTTTTCAACAAATACAAAACATGGCGTACTCCAGCCAACTGGGAAGCTTACCGTATGCAAAGAAATCTCTGTACAAAACTAAAACGACAGTCAATAAGACATTATTTTTCCGAGAGGTGTGCCGGTGGACCCAAGTCTAAAGACTTCTGGCCCACCGTAAAACTTTTTAAACAAAGGGCTCTTAAAAGACCCTGTAATAATACTCTCAGAAAACGATAATATCATATCAAACCAAATCTCTGTTGCGAGTACCCTGAACGAGTTCTTTGTAAATGCCGCCCAAGACATATCATCTGTACCTATCCCGGATGACATATTAAACCACCCCAGCATCCAAAAAATAACAGACCACATCCCTGCTCCTACTGCTTTTGATTTTAGTCCCGTCACCTCTGAGATCATAAATACATTCATCACTAAATCTAACTAAAAAAAAGCCACTGGGGTCGATGGCATCCCTGCAAAAATCATAAAATCTTGTAGTAAAACAATTTCGGAACCACTTGCAAAATTAATAAACCTCTCATTTGCGACCTCAGCCTTCCCAAACAGACTTAAAGAAGCGCAAGTCATCCCGGTGTATAAGAAAAAAGATCCTTTAGACAAGCAAAATTACAGACCGATTAGCATTCTCCCGTTCATCTCTAAGCTATTTGAAAAGGCCATCAACTCCCAATTAAGCACTCACTTTGAGAATAGGTTCAACCCTTTCCTCGGTGCTTTCAGGCCGGGCATGGGGTGTCAGTCCACTCTATTGAGACTAGTAGAGGATTGGCGCAAGGCACTTGACAGCCATAAGTATGTCGCAGCCATTCTCATGGACTTGACAAAGGCCTTTGATTGCCTCCCTCACAGCCTGCTCTTAGGTAAACTCAGTGCTTATGGCCTTTCTGATAAATCATGCAGTTTAGTTAGTAATTATCTCAGCAACAGGAAACAGCGAGTGAAATTAGGACCTCACTACAGTGAGTGGGCTGACATCGTCAGAGGTGTACCCCAAGGCTCTATTCTTGGCCCTCTTCTTTTCAATGTTTTTATTAATGATATTTTTCACTTTTTGGATAAGTCCTCTCTCTACAATTATGCTGATGATAACACCCTGTCTTATGCTCACTCAAATTCTGACACTCTCATTCACACCTTGCAACAAGATTGTACTTCTACATTACAATGGTTCAATATCAACCAGATGAAGGCTAACCCATTCAAATTCCAAGCAATTAGCTTCGGCAAGAGGGGAACAAGGGACATAACAAATTTTACTTTTGAAAACACTACCATTCACTGTGAAAACTCTGTTGTCCTTCTCGGCATTGAGATTGATCATTCGTTAACTTTTAACACACATATCGCTAACATCTGCAAAAAGGCAGCTAGACAGTTAGCGGTCTTAAAACGTCTCGGTCATCTCCTTACTCGACAAGGGAAACTTGCAATTTTCAAATCATTCATAACATCAAACTTCAACTACTGTCCTTTGATCTGGCATTTTTGTAGCCAATCTAGCACCAAAAAACTTGAAAAAATTCAGGAGAGAGCACTTCGATTTATTTACAATGATTATTCATCCACGCATCATTACCTTTTAAAGACCGCTAACACCGAACACCTCCACGTTAAAAGGATAAAAGAAATGGCATGCGAAGTATTCAAAATTGTAAATAATATTGCTCCAACTTTTATTCAAAATCTCATCATGCTAAAATGTTCCCAGTATTCCATGCGAAAGGATAACACTGCAGTTGTCCCTAAGGCAAACACGTCTAAATATGGACTTAAATCATTTGTTCATGATGGGCCCCGGATCTGGAACAGCCTGCCAAATGAAATGCGAAAAATAGTAAACTACGGCGAGTTTCGCAGACTGATCCGGAATTGGGATGGCCCATCATGCAATTGTTCTATATGCAGGTAAACAGCTAACAGCTAACATGTTTGTCGCTATGCCAATATTATGAATATAGCTTTCATTGTATACATGCAATATGGATATGTGTAAAATATTGTAAAGCCTTAATTTAGTCTATTTATTTTAATGTTTTAAAGTATTTTTTATTTAATAAGTTTAGTCAAATAATCACAGAAATATATTTTAATGTCTTAAATTATTTAAATTAGTTTTATATATACATATCATATATTCTCTACATTTTAACTTATACGTATGCTAATGTCTTAAATTACATATTATTTTACTGTATTTTAACTAATATACTTTGCATGTTTTATGTACCATTTTCAATCGCTATGATTGCCCAAAGTGAAAAAACAAAACAAAAAAACATATTATTATTATACATGCATGTATTATTTATTTTGTACTCATTACACGTGTTTTATATGTTTTATTGCTGTCATTTTAAATACTCTGTATGTTTTTTTAAATGTTTTATGTCTCGTTGCTTTACACTTGTTTGTCGGAAAATAGCTCAGATGAGCTAATGTTATCAATTCACATGTAAACCGACGTTAAATAAAGCTTCTTGTATCTTGTATCTTGTATCTCATACACGTCTCGGCGGCGCCACCCGCAGCACATGATCGCCGTATGTGATAATTATTATATTTATAACTAGTCGAGTTGCCATTTTGTGAACCTGGAAATGGTTGGCCGTGTAAAGTTTTTTGCTAAATCTCGCACATGGTGTGTCCCTCAACTCAAATCCGTGGGATGACAATGCGCCATCCTTGGGCAACTCGTGGGAACCAGGCAAATCCAAGATGGCTGCGGTGGTTCTGGTAAATTATAAAATATGTTCATATTTACACTATAGCATGCTATCAACATATTGTTTGTATCTATACACGCATGCTTTGGCGTTGGAGGAATTCAATGGAACCATATCTAATGATGTCTGACTATGTTCACTTGACCAAATTTCAAAATGGCCGCTATTAATTTTCACATAGAAATTGCCAATATCGGGCAGAACTTGATTGCACGACTTATGCTATATTGACATGATATTTGTATGTTTGCGTACACTCCTATGTTTTGCCAGATAATTAAATGAACCATTTCCAATTATGCTCGCTTATAAATACCGACTAATATTCAAAATAGCCGACAACGAGTAGTAGTTGATGGGGAGGTTTCAAACTGGAAATCGGTTTTGAGTGGAGTACCGCAGGGATCAGTACTGGGACCTATTTTATTCTTAATATACATCAATGATTTGGATGATGACATAACAAGCAAGGTGTTGAAGTTTGCGGACGACACAAAAGTGTTTAGGAAAATTAAAAGTGATGCAGATAGACAGCATTTACAAGATGATCTTAATAAGTTGATAGAATGGTCTGAGAAGTGGCAAATGCTGTTTAATTTTGGAAAGTGTAAGTGCCTCCACACAGGACATGGGAATGAAGATGCACAATATACAATGGGTGGTACTGTACTAAATACTACCTTAAAGGAAAAGGACTTAGGGTTAACTATTAGTGCTGACATGAAGGTATCAGAGCAGTGTGGAATTGCAGCAGCGAAGGGAAACCAAATTATTTAATTAATTAGGCGAAAGCTAGTGTACAAAGAAAAAGAACTAATAATACCGCTGTATAAAACAATAGTTAGGCCTCACTTAGAATATTGTATACAAGCATGTAGCTAGGCCATATCGCAAGAAGGATATTGATATGCTAGAAAGAGTACAAAGGAGAGCAACCAAAATGATACCAAAACTCAGGAATATTAGTTATGAAATGCGTCTAAAAGAATGTGGTTTAACAACACTAGAAACCAGAAGATTGAGAGGAGATCAGATTGAGGTGTTTAAAATATTGAATGGGTATGAAAATATTGACATAAATATTTTTTTCACAGTCAAGGAAGAGAGAAGGACTAGAGGACATGGAGTTACATTAGCAAAGAAGCAGTGTAGACTGGATATTAGAAAATTTTCATTTTCACAAAGAACAGTAAACGAATGGAACAGATTATCAGCTGATTGTGTAGGTGCTAGTAGTGTTAATATATTTAAAAATAAAATCGACATATACTTAAGACGGGCGGGGTATACTTAGGTAGATAGGTTGGACTCTCGATAAGCCAAATGGCTTCCTAGTCCACCTGCCATCTAGAGTTGAATCTCTAGGTGGCAATCTTGTTAAATCATATTAACCGAAAATATGCACGAGCCACGACTTTGGGTATATTCCTAATATTAAGTTTTAGCATACGGGCAAGAACACTGTACTGGTAAACAGTTATACTGTCTTAATTATAAGTGAAATAAATATTATGCAAATGCATTGTTTCAATATATGAGGAATTCAATGTAATCATTTCCAATGATGTCCGATTGTTATTCAATTATTTTGTATGGGTGTAAATTGGCAATAAAACATTTGTTAAAATTGTTACGTCTCCATTCTCTCTTGACCCCTCTTTTATTTCTTTGTACTGTCACCTTCATCTTCATTATCATATCTAACTTCAATCTCGTCATGTTTGGCGAAAGGATAGAAGCACGTGGCTTCACCAACACAAAACCAATACGGTGTGCACGAAATCATGCAGAATGACAGTTATATGCATGACTGCTGCAACTTTTTCCAACAGCTTAGCACTGACAATTGATTACGATTACGAGTAGCACCCTCTTCACCGAACACAGTGTAGAGGCCAGAGTGGTCGGCAGACTTCAGTACTAGCGCCGTCGTTTTGCCATGACCAAATGGATACGACGCAATATCGCAGCCTGACACTGCATGCCTACCAATTACCAAGCAGTTAGAGGGATTTCGCACCAAGAAGGGAAGTACTTTCATTGATGTTGAGAATATAGTCCCACACCATCGATCTAGCTACATACGAGCTATCACCTGCAAACTCAACAACCAGAAGATAAGCAGAACAAAGACGTCAGTGTCGTCGCTGATCACTCGTACAGAGTTTTTTTTACCATTCTTCACAGCCTCCAGGAGACTAACTAATAATAGTATAATTACTGATGATAATATCTGCTTCATCGCGGCTATACATGCTCCCCATCTTCTAACCATCGTCACGTTGTTGCTCAAATTGAAAATAGAGAAAACTCTGACGACAGCCTTCTTATTTGCCTTGCTCTTTACGATGGCATCGCGATACCGGAGCTGACTTGATGTTGTGATATTATAGTCAACAGCCTCTTCACGTGCAAGCCGAATTCGCTCATAAGCTTTTACTGACGTATCATCATAGCGATCGAAGATGACCAGCACTTCTGTTGATTGGTACTGACTGAGTCTGACTTTCATACTGTTGGCGAGATATGTTGATTGGCGGTACCAAGTCTGTCCCTCACACTGTTGGCGAGATATGTTGTTTGGTAGTGACTGACTCGGTCCTTCATACTGTTGGCGAGACCCAGCACATGGTCAAACAATTATATGATATAAAAGTTGTTGGCCATCGACGATCACTATGTTTGGAGCAGCTGGTTGAAGATCATCCACTTTACTAAATGGTGAAGCCAATTATCATAGAGCGTCTTACCACCTATGGCCACGCCACATTTGATTGATTCCATGGTTTTGACTTTTCTTTTCAAGGGATCATGGAAGCCATCACGCAATGACGACCTGAAGTCTAGGAAAATGCTCTCATCTATCTCGAAGGCTTCCTAGAAGTTGACAGAACCATTCGCCATTTAGTTTGAATGTGTCGTTTTGAGAGGATGGGAATTCTTCATCAATTCTTTGTAAACATGATTTCTGTCATCTGGATCGAGTATGCGCTTCTTATTCCTTTCCTCCTTACGTTTTTCTTCCTTCGTCTCTTCATCAGCTGAGTACATGCATGGACTCTATGGCAAGTGTGACATGGGCACATATGGGGTAGGTCTCCATCCAAATGGCGACTTGGTTTCCTGACATTGTTAGTCCCTTCAACCCACCTGGCATCTTACCCTCCTTGGTGTATGTTTGCTCTCTAAGCTTGTCTGCAGACACATAATTCCATCAGCCTGGCTTATGACGACACAAACGAGCACTTTCGGAGAGGTCCATCTTGCCATCATCTGGCAACATGTGCTGCATTTCCATCATGTGCCACGTAATATCTAGCGTATTGCCGGTGGCCAGTGTTGCTGCAAAAGACAATCACATTCGACTTGCCTGTAGTGCACACACGTCAGTGAATGATGGACCATACCATAATAGGGGGGTTCACTTTTGAATATTGGTCGGTTTTCATAGGCGAGCATAATTGGAAACGGTCCCTTTGAATTTCTGATATGGCAAAACATAGGAATGGACACGAAGAAAAAATCGTATCTATATAGCATAAGCCAGTCAAGTTACGCTCGATTTTGGCTATTGTTGGTGAAAATGGCAGCCATTTTTAATATTGGTCACGTGAACATAGTCGGACATTATTAGAAATAGTTCCATTGAATTCCTCATACGCCAAAGCATGCGTGTGGATACCAAAATTGTGTTGATAGCATGCTGTAGTGTAAAGATGAATACGTTTTGTAATTTACCAGGATAACGGCAGCCATCTTGGATTTGCCTAGTTGTGCATTTGTGACTCCAAAAATTGGGGTACCTGGACCACCCTCGATATAGCAGACTGCGAAGACTAAACACAGATGCTGCTCCATCTGTATTCGCATATATGTATGAAATGGCTCTAAAACGCGAGGCATTCTGGAGACGACAACAAATGAAGGTACCTGTTTTGGTCCAACGCGACACCATTTTGACACCATGACGGTTTTTTTGGTAAAACAAAGGTATGGTCTAGTTTATTATTTATTATACCGTACGACAGCGCATATTAATTGATAAACAGACAGGAGTTCTTTCAGTATAAGTCTGTGCAACAAACGAATGTTACTAATTATAATGTTGAGGTTTGAGGTCAAGTTTAGTTTTCGTAGCCATCATTTCCAGCTGCATTTTCCCTCCGGACGCGTCGATCTTTGCGTCTCCCGTTTCATTTTATTGGTAACAATTGATTGCTCGGAAGCGTATATCAGCTGTAACTAATTCTAAGTTGAGGCTTCGCTTTATAGTAATTTACGTCTCATTCATTGCAACTTGAGTCTTGACAGTCTTGACTTGAGTTAAGGGTGCATGCACGCACGCACGCACACACTGGCTGTCCTTCGGTTTAAAACGATGTCGCTGCAAACGGGACATGAAGACTGGCAGCAACCCAGCAAACTGGGAAACCCAAGCCGCAGACCGCAGTAGTTGGAGGACTGCTATCAGGACATGCACCCGCACGAGTGAGAGGCGAAGACGGGAGCAGTGGGAGGAGAAAAGGGAAACAAGAAGCAGGTGGCAGAAACAACCGCTGAGCCAGGTGCGAAGGAACTGTAACAGAGTCTGTAGTTCAAGGATCGGATTGTACAGTCACAGCAGGCGCTGCAGCAACCCGGACTGACTTATTATGGGCGCACAACCCATTGTCTCTCGAGACAGGAGGCCAACAAAACAGGGAAATATATAAATAAATATTAAGTAACTTTAATTTATATATATATAGTATATATATATATATATATATATATATATATATATATATATATATATATATATATATATATATATATATATATATAAAAAGCGTATAACAACGAGCAGCCTGAACTTTTAACTTGAATCACGTTTTACCTTTTAGAATATGAACCTGGTCACATATATTCACATTTTTAGCCATTAATGCAACTCTAGCTTTCTGTAATAACATAACTTTATTACTTATTAGTCATGTTAATTAATAGTAACTAGTCCTATCGTATAACTAATTAAAAATCGTGGATATGGTTATAACTTATATTATGTCTATTAATTATCGTTACAAATAAAGTGCCATATTATTAATGACATCCATGATTATATTAGTATAATTATGCCACTCTGTGTTGAAATATCGCTAAATTAGTACGCGTTAAAATTTTATTTTATCTACACGTAGTTGGCGTAGCGTCGCGCACCGAGCAGCTATTGTGTCACGTGCGTACGTGCAGTCAATAAAGTCGGCGTCTGTAGCGGTTTCATGCATTCAACACGAGCAAGGTCAATGTGTATTCGTTTGTGGGATGTAAACAAAACCGACAAGTGTTAATGCTTAACTAGGTTGTTATAATAAGAAAATATTAGGGATTACAATCCATTTCGCTGTAGTTAAGCAATAAAGAAATAATATTGGGAATCGTCGTAGCCTCAATTTAAATATTGTAGCGAACAACATTCCGTGTGACACCGTAGCACGTCGCGATTGAGAACGATTTGCGGCGACGTCTTGTTAATTTCACTTCGCTTTTCTGTTGATTTCACCATTGTCAGCGGTGCTTACATTATAATAAGTTTGTTGGAACATGTAAGTATCACAGTTCAACTATGCATTGCGTTGCTATTGTACTGATGTCACTGATTTCAAGGCGCCGGAGCAAATTTACTCCAACGTGACAAAGTGTAAGCGGTGCGCGCCGTTTTTGGAGTCAATGATTTGCAGTGCAGCGTGACCTGCTTATGCGAGCGAAGATGGCGGACGCCAAATTGTATACTGTCGCGGACATTATTCAGACAACCAGCGACTTGTGTTAGCATCGCTCGTCAAGACCACCCGTTTCATCTAAGTTTATCGTATATTCTTTTTGCCACACGCCATCTGCCACTTTGGATATTCGTTATCTTGGACGTTGTGAGCGTCGATGTTGCGAGAGCCAAATATCACGTGATAACATTGCGACACTGGTATTCATGCTAATTAATAATGCTATTTCATGAAAGCCTACAGTTATGTAACTTATAAGAATCTAGATGATCATAATTATAGTACAATTAATAGTATAGTCAAATGTAAAATTTACGTGGCCCAGTAGTAGTGTTGTATAATTCGTAGCATAGGTTATAATTTGTTTTAGTTGGAAATTGGAATGGGGTGGAGGCTGAGAGGTTCACGTTGGGTTACTTGTTTAGATATATTGGAAATCAAGTATGTAATTACTCATTCAAATCGATAGCAGGTTATTGTTTGAGTAAAGTTTGAATTATGACCATTATATGGTAAAGCGTGTTGGTAGGATTGAATTACTGGGAATGTGTCATTAGCATTAAACTATTTAAGATAATAATGGGAAATTTAAAATTATCCACGTTTATTTTTTTAACCTTGATATAACATACTCATATACGTCATGCATTTCACCTAGACTTAGGTATTAGTGGCATAAGTGATAACTTATTATATAGTATTTAGTGGATGAAAAGTGAATTTAATAAAAATTAAACTAAATTTTTATTTTGGAAAAGTTGTCAAGGAATCAAAGGTAGGGAAAGAAACATCTTATCAAGTTTTTTTTTTGAGTATTTAATATGTTTTGCTATCGGCTGTTCCACAGTCAAGTTACCAAACTGAAATATTACATTAGATGCAGCCATATATATTAAAATCCAGCTGAATGTCACTAGTTTCAGTTGCTGCTATGGTTGGAAAATGAAAAAGCACATATTTTATGGCATCACTTTGTGTCACCAGTTCGCTGTACGTCGTTAACTTCTATATCTTAGAAATCATTAAGGATCTATTCTTCTGTATCTTAGAAATCATTAAGGATCTATTCTTCTAAATTAGGATAGACACATTTTAGCACACTGCTACTATGTATACTGCTAGTATGCACAATGCGACTATGCCCTGTAAACATTCTGTTAGCCAATTTTTTTTCGAAACTCAACTTTTCTCAGGGCTTTATGCATGATCAAATTTTTGCCAGTCACATATTTTGGGTAGACACATGGATGTCAACTGTCAAGCCAGTTTACAAACTTTAAATGTTTTTTTTTTAACCTGAAATGGACTACAATCACAAATGTGACACCATTTACACTCATTTCTAAGGTATAACTAACAATATCTATGATTTTTGTGCTCCTTTTTTTACCCATCCACCATCCGTCCACCCACAATTCTACCCTTCCAAAACAGGTTTTACCCACCCAAATGACGGGTGGACGGACCTCTGCATAAAGTTATGCTTAGGTTATATAGGTAGTTCACAAGAAATTTGAGTGTTCTATGGCATGTCAGGGTCTTGCAAAACCTAGAAGTCCATGTTTTCTTGTGTATGCCTGGGCAGACTGTGTATTTGAGACTGCTCCACCACCCCAACTCTGGAGGCTAGGTGGCCTGCCATCAGGGTAGGCTTCAAATACACATTTTGGAATTAAATACAACTCAGCCAAATCAAATACAAATACATTGCTTTTAGGTATTTCAATTCCAATACAAATAAAAAATTCCAATAAAATACATATTTTTGAAATTTGATTTAAATATGATTAAAATACTGGCCTGTGTTTCCATTATAGTTCAAGTGTATCATAGCGCGTAGAATTTTGTCCTTGGCTTGATTGACTGCTATAGACTAATTGGCAGGCAGGTTTACTTGACTGTAGTACTGTACCAACTAGTGGGTAGATCTTCCCATGCACTGAAGGAAACCTGGTTCCTTTGTCTTAGTCCAGGATGTCTATACAGCAGGATTCTTTGAAGCACACTCCCTGTGAATACCTTCCTTTATGGGTACAGATAAGCTTCACTGGCTTCCCATTCATTCATTGATGCTAATGTTTGACCAGGTTCACTGTAGGCCAATTTTCTCAGTGGTGCCTGCCCACTCTTGACCAGGTGTAAAAAACATTCTATCTTGACTCCTGAGCCAGTTTATGTCAGGCAAAGCTTTACATTTTGTTGGTAATTTTTATTTGATTGTATTTGCAAATACAGACCATATCAAGTACATGCCTTTTTGTGATTTTCAATACAAATACATAAAATTTCTGTATACAAATGCAAAATATGTATTTGAACCCAACCGTGCCTGGCATAAACCATGGATAATGGGGTTCCACGGTTTTTTAATGTAAATTTTTCAGATTGCAACAATAAAAAGATAGAACTTAGTGTTAAATGAAATGTTTTAATTGTGGTGTCAGTCTGCTAATATAAAATCTGCTAATATAAAATCTGAGGCGCCATTTGCACTTTACAATTTTATTTATAGAGTCCTACTACCAGGTACATGGATTACTACATATTACGAGAAATTTAATATCAACTTCAATGACAACAGTCGGTCTTCTATCAGTGTTGTGTCTCTTCTATAAATCGCATAATAAAGTCAGTTTAAATTTGAAAAATAACGTAAAACAAAAGCATAAAATTACAATATTATTTATTATAGCCTTCATTGTAGACCATTTTATGAGCTCGGACATTATAAAAAAATCATATTTAATATTGATAATTGATTTACTCATTGACACTTTCTATTAATATTTTGTATTGTATAGTTGCTCTGAGGCAAGCAAAATCGGCGAAGTCAAATTCACGGCTTTGTCTATGTTTTGACAGGTACACAAGGGGAGGGCTTGGGGCTTGAAACTAGCTTTCTGTTAAAAAAAACATTTCTTGGTTTTTTTTTGTACCTGAAGTCTAACACTAAAACTGTCCCAGCAGAATCAGGCATACGTGATACAGGGGTAGAACTACCCACTAGTCAGCTAGTCTGTACACTAGTAAAGATAAGGACAGACTAGTAAACCTGCCTAATAGTCTGGTTGTCTAGTAAAGGTCAATGTGTCATCCACCCCACCCTACATCAATCAATCAAGTCTTTGTAGTCACAATAACCCCAACCCATCTCAGGCTGGGGGATGTAGCTAAATCCAAGTCATTAAAACATTGATAAGTAGTTGCCAGTGAGCAACTGGCTACAGCAGCTTCCTTTACTGATAAATGATGATACCAGCTATGAACTTGTCTGGACAGTATTTGTAAGATTAACTGTTCTTTGATGTCAAAAATATTTCTAGTGTGATATTTTTATTTTCCATTAATATAGTCCAGTAGAGCATTTTTTCCATAACACTAATGTGAGGTAAATTTCCAGAATGATTATAGAAAATTCATAATGTTAGGGTGGTACTACCGGTCAATGAGCGCAATTGGCGTTCTTTTTCAATTCCACAGGTTTTTAATACAGATCATATCTACACTTTTTAATTAATAACTTGTTATTTCTGTATTATTTCTTTGTTACCTTTATGAAAAGTACATTGTTATGTAACTGGGGATGCAACAGTAAGGATTACTGCAACAGGGCTAATACACCTTTTGGCGGACTAGTAAACTTTTGACTTTACTAGTCCCACTATCTAGTAAAATAAATGTCGAAGTTCTACCCCTGTGATACCATGATAAATTAGCATTTGAATGCAGATAACACATGCTCTATTTAATGACAGGCTAGCCTACGACTATGTAAACATCGATTTAGCAGTGTGAACACTGTCCAAAAGATTGTTTTACAAAATCCAGCGCTGCAGGAATGGTCTTTTGCAACACTTTCAAACGTTTGACAGTATAACAAATTGCGTAGATGTCTTTCCATTACAGAATGTGCAGTAGCGTTGTGTCATTCACACAGACAATAACGATATCACCTACCATCCATAGCCAACAGCAACATGTAACAATATCACTGATTGGGTGAATAATTAATGATTCCCACCATTCGGCAATCATGCAGGCATTTACAAAATATGAGTTCCACAGTGCTTAGAAGTCTTCGTGTACGCACAACAACATTTTAGATGGAGTTGTGTAATAATTAAAATAAGTTATAAATGCAATGTAACAAAACGAACATTAATAAAAAGACTAATGTATTAAGGTCATACTATTTTTTCTGTGAAGGGTCAGGTTACGGAAACGTCGACAGTGCTCAGTCTGATTGAAACCAATGAGCCAGTAGAATTAGAAGTGCTGATATGCAACTAACGTGGATTTGTTTGCATGTTGCTAAGCTGCGTTTGTATTGACTTCCACACAAAACACTTTATGAAAAGCAACTGGCTGCCTGCCCACCAATAGACATTGCTGTTGTTAGCATTAAGCAACGATGCCACAAGCATGTTGTGTGCCTGGATGCCCCGGGAGAACGGGGCACATATTCCCGTGGTCCAACGAGAAAAGAATGGAAGCTTGGGTGACTGCGGTGAATAGAAACCACTGGCAACCAACGAAACACAGTGTCGTCTGCAAGCGCCACTTTGATCACAATGACTACGAGAAGAAAACAACCTATGGTAATTATGTGATTGTAATATTTTTGTATGCCCTATCGATGTGGCGTGTGCATTTTCAACATGTAGCTTTCAGTTTTATGATTAAAACGGTATGTGGCTGCTACAGTAGGTAACAGCTAGCCTAACCGTAGGCTATAGACTAGTGTCATGTCGTCTCCCATCTGAATAGTGTATGATGTAGCCTATTGGATATTCTTCATAAAAAATTATTTATTAGATTTATTTAAGTCCTGTATAAATATGTAAATAAAACCACAGTATATAAATAAGCACAGGGTAACGCAATAAGCATAATTGTAATAAAACATTTAGCTTTATTTTCCTATGTCATGATACCCGCCTATGGATATCAATAACATAATCGCCGATTGAACATACCATCCACATCGTGGTATATCCTATTAGTTCATAAAAACACAAATGTGACATATGCATATCTAGTTCTGCAAATATTCATTGCTAACACTATAAGATTAAGTTAATAATTTGTTCAGGCACTGAGCCACTGCAACAGAGGCTGAAGAAAACAGCTGTCCCACATGTATTGCTGTGGTCACAACAACCAGCACCAACTGCAGACAGTCAGAGGAACTGGGCAGACAGTCAGAGGAACTGGGCTAGCAGGAGGCTGGTGCTCAGGGACAGTGATGCTCGGCACAGTCAGCGTGCATTTGAAAATGTTGAGGCCGAAGTAACTTCTGAAAATACAAGTTTTACTGGTACGTGTTGCCTTCATTTATTAATGCGTTAAAAATAGAAGTAGATGTTAGATTGACAGTTTTTAATATCCTTTGAAATTGTGTGTTGGGTCACTTCAGTTGACCGACTTTTCTAGTAACTGAGGCCTCAACGATAATTTAATACAAGTACAAAGCCATTCAGTTCCAGTTGTAACATATTCTGTATTATCATAATTGCAGATAAGTTATGCATGTAGTTGATTGAAAATATAAACATCAGCTTTAAAGCACTGGCTGATGTCCAGTGTATTTGTTTGGTTTATGTTTATAATCTCATTATCTGCTTGCAGACCAAGCACAAGTGGAGATGGCGTCACAGATTGACAAGGTGTGTCAACAGACGGTTGGGACACAGCAGCAATATGTCAGCTTTAAGTGCAAGATGATTTGCAGATGAAGCTCCTGGAATACATGTTTACACAGAACTTGAAAACTATGAGAAATTTATTGGAGTGTTGCACATGAGTTAAATGATCAGCTTTGATAGAAACATCAACCTTATATGCTATTGTCTTTCTCATTTCGGCCCACACTGTTGTTGATATGAACAGTTTCTTGTCGGCTGTGGTAGTTTGCAGACACCTGAAGAATCTGAAACAGCGCCCGTCTCAAATATTAACATGAACCAAAAATAAATGGAGAAGTTAGGAAACAGTCCTAATACAATTATTAATCAGTCAATCATCTACAATATCCAACAGCACAATGGATGGGAACTATAATTCACTGACTGCAGTGTCACTATTGAAGCAAAAGTATGCAATACGTGCTTTTCAATAAAACCATGAAATAAAAATTAAGTCACATCTTTGAGTCACAATACCTGCCTTCTTCTTTTGTACTGGAAGTGATGTAGAATGACATTCCAAACACAGCATATGACAGTTATAGGCTACTGTCAGTCATAGGCATACACATCAAAAAGTTAGTAAAAATAGGTTTGAAAAGACCAAGATAATTTAGACCAGTTAACTGGAAGATTACCTATTATTCACCCAGTGTGGAGGCATTTTATAAGAAGAAAGCGGACGTTACTCCATTTATTAAAGAACTATTAAATGCTACGGTGCTGTCACCGATAGTATAAATCCATACTCAAAATAATTTTATCGCCCAACACATTCGCCCAGTTTGTCTTGGTTTAGTAATAAGGTTACTTACCGTACTGTGAAATAATTTTTCGTCCAGACAGCTGGGTTTTATGTTTCCTCAATAAATGTTTCGGCTGAATCAGCGTCATATCACCACATCTGACATGACCACTGAAATGCACTGGCGTCTCAAATCGTCAAGATTACGTAAATGACAGCACTAAGACCCTAGTTGCGTTAAAGCGCCCTCTGTCAGATTAGTTATTGGTGGTACCTCATTAGTAATTGGCAGTACCTGTGTGTCACACACCAAAATCCCAATTGGCCTGCTTGGAAAACATATGTACTTGGGATTCCATCTGTAGCAGGCTGAGTAGAGTGGAAGTAGAAAACTTACCAGTCCAGTTGCTGCATTCACACAATTTGGCTGTAATACTGGTCATCTCGTAGGAATAACCAGATAAAATAAAGGCCAATTACGTGATTGTGGTGAAGAGATCGGGCAATGGCTGTGATTCACCACAATATGTTCCATTCATGACTACAAATTATATAGTCCAACACCAAACAATAACTACAAATTCATTATAACAGGACTTCAGGGCATCTTGGCCCATTTTTATTTGTTTTTCATAATGCTCATATTTTTGGCAATACCTGGTATGAAAATGATGACTGAATCTTGTGTGACACCCATTTAAGAAATCGGAATGTGAAACAGCACCTCATGATCAATTCTTTGAAAGTGTGACCTAATATATGTTCACAGTGTGTTGTGTTCGGCATTACATTACGTTTTTTACAGGATAAAGGATCCCATCTTTAAAAACAATCTGGCACGTATATAAATTATAATTTGACATACGTGCCAGATATGTATATCAGTATAAGTATTGATCATTTAAAAAATTGATCAATCATCAAAGTTGAGCAAGATGTGCACAATTATTGTCTATGTTGAAATATGAGATGCATTGTGTTGTGACGCTTTTAAAAAGGAGCTATAAAATATGTCTCTGTCCCACCACAATAATACTTTTATCAATCATACCACAACTGTTAGTAGTAGTTTGAATAACAAATTCCAATATAATGTTTTTGTTTGTTCTACTTTTTAGGCCAAGATGTCAAAGAATGCGAAGCCATCATTCTCGGCATATAGGTGTCACTACTGTGCATACAAAGCATCGTCATTTCAGAACGTGGTCGGTCACTGTGTAGGCAGCCATGCCGAGTCCTGAGATTGCTGTCTGTCAACCTGTTCTGGATCATTCCACAGGACGGCTGTTGACGAAACGCCAACGGTTTGGTATCACACCAAAGCAACACCTGAAGTCGGGGCAGAAGATTGTGTGTTCCCTCGATCGACTTGCTCTTGGAGTGATCGACATCGATTCAAACGTTGGTGTCCAGTCGATCTGCACTCCCACAGAGATCGAACAGCCAAATGTTAGGAGTGACACTGGGTTGACAGAGAATGAGGAAAAGGCCTGTGAGATTGAGAAAAAGTGGTTGGAGAGAAATCAGAATGGTAGGACCGCAGGGAGTGATGACAGCCAAAAGAGAACGGTGTCTGACCCAGAGGACAAGACGGAGGGGACAGGGCTGGAGAATTCACAGGATGAAGAGTTGGGTGATGACAGAAGTTCAGAGAAAGGGAGTGACAATGAGGCAGAGGAGAAAGCATCTTTACAGGTGTGTACAGGTGTACGCGCATTGTCATTGCAGTTATACATTGGGTCATTCTATAACAAACCAAAAAGAGACTGAAATTTTCCACATCTTTTAAAACTTACCATTGTCAGATATTAGACACGTTAGTAAATGTATCCATTATTTAAAATGTGGCTATTTTGGCAGTAGCAGTGCCATAGTGATAGCATGCTCTTCAGAATATTGTTGAAGAGAGTTGGTAGGTATTTGATATTGCTGTATTACATGTTTCTTTTATTTGCTGTGTTGTTTCCAGTTGTATCTGCCGGTGTCTGATTGGCTGTCGGATGATGAAGGTAAAGGTGCTAGCAAGTGTGACTTGGTCATAAAACAGCCACAAGGTGACAGCATGACCGGTGGCACAGTCAACAGTGGCACGCCTCAGCCTATGGGGGTATGTCTTGTCTCTCTCATCATTTGGAAATAAGTAAGAAAGAAAGTTTTGCTAGTAAGCAATTCGCTGGATCAAGTGAATAGATACGCAACTTACTGTGGCTCTTTGGTTGTGCACACGCGAATGTATTATTAATTTTTCAAGTCTGCCATATGCCCTCTTTCATTAAATGGCAGAATAGAACAAGTTGAATGGTTAAAATTCTTTGTAGTTGAACAACAGTTTCAGGAGGTAATAAATTTTGTGGCACAAACATACTGTGCATCACAAAGCAAGACGCCATTGTGAAGGGTGCATCCAAACTCACTGGCCACAGGTTATAATTAAATTAGTGTCTTGGTCAACATGTACATGTATTTATTCCTGTGTGTGTGTGGTGTGCGTGTTTGGCAGGGGACAGGTATAAGTAACAGGTAATGAATGTTCAAAATTAATGTATATTTGATTGGAAAATGGAGAGAAAAAATTCCATGTGCATTTTTAATGCTATCCGGCAATAAACCGTCATACTTTTAATCTTATTTATAATTACTTCACTCATTCCTGTGATGGAATATTGCATATGACTGATATCATCTGTTACATTTCAATCAATACAATAGGTTCACAATCAATACAATAGGTTCAAATGTGGAATATTTATACACACGTTTCATTATAACACTTCAAATGTGGAATATGTTATACACACATGTTTCATTATAACACTTATAGAAAAGTTAGTTACACAACCCTTGAATAGTGTTTTTTGATAATTGTAATTCTAAACTTTCTTACGTCACTTTTGTTTAGGTAACGACAACTGTTAGCATGGTGACAACTGCGAGCATGGTGACAACTGCTAGCGTGGTGACGACTGCTAGCACTGTGAATGTCCTCACTCACTCTGACATTGCTACAGCAGTGTCGGAATATAACACAAACATGTCAAGTAACTACACGAGCCAGACGCTGAATGGTATGATGCCAGTTGGACAGCTGACAATACAAAACAGTGGCTGGGCGAGTCAGTTGACGCAGTGTGTGCCAACGACCGCCAGCGACACGATCCTCGTCAGTGACAACACGTACATGAGCGGGGGAACTGTGAAACTCCTGCCCGAAAACAAGGTGTGTCTCGTGCCAGTAGATGTCTCCACCGGTCAGATCGTTCAGAATCTGCCCAAACTTCTTGTTCCTCTGCAGCAGCGTAAGTCGGTGCAGACGCAGCAGTCAGTGGTTGAATCAAAGTATCCGCTCACCAGGAAGCGCCTGCAGGTGACGACTATCCCTGATGATTGCGCTAGCCAACATCTGAAGATTGTCAACGTGAAGTCGCTGGCAGATGTGGCGGAGGTACCGCAGGAGGCCGACCCTGAGACCACGCAGGACCAACAGTTGACTCTCACGTTTCGACTTCCAACGCCAGACTCTTCCAGTCCGACGCTTGATAGGGTCAAGTCATCGACAGTAGCAACATCAGTAGCTACGAAAGACCACTGTAAGAATGCAATTGTGCAGCTGCCGTACCCAGGTGCAGCACCAGTGGACACTAAGCGGATCTATGCCATTCACCAGGAGCCGACGAGTATGCAAGTGATGAATCACGTAACGGAGGTGGATCCACCGAACATGCTAGAGATTGGTGGCGTCACTGTTGAGAACAGCGACCTGCTCAGTCAGGCAGTGTGGTTCAAAGGTGGGGAGCGAGCTGTCAACTGCATCACCTACTCGTATGATACGTCATGTCACATGACATCCCCCGGCCTCATCATCACGCCACGCCTTCAAGGTGGTGATGTGCCTGTCGATTCGCAAACGTGCGAGATACGAACGCGTCGCTTTAAGAAGCTGTTGGAACCAGGGTCGGATATATGCAGTCTGCCTCCGAAGACAATCCCCATGTTGGTGAGTGAACAGAGTCTGCAACGGTTCGCAGACATGAAGAAAAAACCACAGAGATGTGTTCCCAGCACCCTCGGTGTGGAAGATGAGGCTGAGGAGGAGGAGGAGGAAGGGGAGGATCCCGAGGATCTGCCTACTAGTAGTGCTCCTGAAGATGGTGGGCCAACACAGAGTCCTGTGAAGGAACAAAGTGATGCAATGAAGGAACAAGTCGCTACAGATATCAACGATGACATGTCGGTTGATCCTGTTTGTAACACTAGTGAAACAGAGCAGCCGTCAACACAAGAATGTGTCACCAATGAGGCACAAGAATCAGCCGCAGGCAGCGAGAAGGATACTAGTGATATTGGCGTGGGAATACTGCGCAAGATGCTACAGAAGGCCGACCACGACAGTAGCACGAGCGACGACGACGTTGCCGGTGCCGATTGGCAGAACCAGTATGGTTGCTACCTGTGCAACTTCATTTCGTCGAGTGTCGACGGCGTGACGCGACACTGGGTGCGTGTACACGTGTCTCAAAAGCCGTACCTCTGTTCCTACTGCAATGCTGTGTTCAGTACGAGCTACAAGGCTCGCTCCCACATACAGAAGTTCCACGGCGGGCGGGATATCACCATAGGACTGAAGCCGTCTGAGGTCTATCGCACACCACTCATTTTTGAAATAGAGCGGCCGGACAACAAGCCAAGCAACAGCTGCTGGTTGGAGGAGCCACGCCGAGGTGGAGCAGCCGGCTACTACGAGGACGATGAGGAGCAGCACCAGGGACAGTTCTTCTGCCGCAAGTGCAACTTCTCCTGCGGCTCAACGTACATCATGAAGCGACACATTCGCGAGCAGCACCTGCAGTATCGACCATTCTCGTGCACTCTCTGCCACGCAACGTTCACCTGCACGTACGACATGAAACGCCACCTTGCGGCAAAGCATGCCGATTTGAACGGGGACACCATAGTGACGGAGGGACCGGGCAGGGCATTGGGAAATGTCTTCCTCGTGAATCCGTACCGCATGGGAGAGGGGTGGGAGATTTGTACTACCGGGACGACTACCAGCATGCTGTGTCGACGGTGCAACTTTGTGACGACGACGCGGCGTGTCATCTATGAACACGTCATGGAGAAACACCCGCGGCCCGACTCGATAGCCTGTGTCTGCTGCCAGACCACTGTTCAGACAAAGTTCAGCCAAGCTGGCAGGTCACTTATTGTCCGGTGCACACGGTGTGGTGCCAAGTTGCAGCTGTGCACTGACAATGAGACACTGCCGTCAACGGCATTGGTCGCTGGCCAGGGTCATGGTCATATCGTACACATTTGCAAGATCTGCGATTACAAGACACGCGAGAAGTCGGGCATGACACGCCACATCAAGTACAACCATACACAGTGTCGCCCGTACATGTGCCCCTACTGCTCATACGCCGCGGTTGAACGACCAAAGGTGCGCATCCACATCGCATCGAATCACCGTGGCAAGCCGATGCGAGTCAACAAGTCAGAGCGTGCCGTGCAGGAATTCCGTGACAACATAACGGCCCTCTTCAAGCAACTCACGTTCACTGTCAACGACAAAGAGGAGGTTGACCTCTACGAGGGTGAAGGGCAGGAGTATGGTGCTGACCTCAGCGTTGACCCAGAGGGTGCGACTCTGATGGCAGCTAACAACAACAATCAGAGGGAGAAGCGTCGGGTGACCACAGTGCGAGAACTGCTGCGTGCTAAACGTCGCCGTATGAAAAAGATTAGTGAACCTGACAGCGACGAAGATCCTGGTGACGAAGACACGAGTAACCTGAGGCTGAAGCGTTCGTTTGGCTACAAGAAGAAGGCCGTGGTGCAAACCACAGTAACTAGAGATAAGGAGTGTACGTGGAAGTGTATCGTGTGTCAGGCGACGTTCCGCTCCCCCGCAGCCTGCTGGAAACACACGAGTGACGTGCACAACTTGAACATGCCGAACCGGGAGGAGCAGGAGGACGAGGAGGAGGAGAAGACAGGTGGGGTGAGGCGACTCATTGGAGAGCACTTCCGCTGCAATCTGTGTGGCTATCGCTGCCACGACCGTTCCTGCATGGCCAGACACATCAAGTACATGCACCTCTCCGGCCGACCGCACTCATGCCCCTTCTGCGAGTACACCAACGTTGAGAAGACCAAAGTGAGGCTGCATGTGCGTGCGGGACATCCAAACAGGCCACAGCGTGTCAACACCGACGATCGCATGCTTGTTATGTTATCGACAGAAGTGAAGAAACACTACTCAAAAGTCAGCCACAAAGGTAAGACAGAAATTAATTTTAAGTATGTTGTATCTGCAGAATTGCTGTATGTTTTCATACTTAGTTTTGGAGCTTTTGCGTATTTTTAAATGTCTAACAGTGAAGAATGACATGATCTGTTATGTGATGTTTCTACGCATTGTTTTGGGTACAAATTGGTTTTACCAACTATTTTATGCTTGTTTTAAATTGACTGTCTGGTATGTCTAATTATTATAATTTAATTTGTGCATTTGTTGGCAATTCTGAGGCATTTTTTATAATGTAATAAACTTTTTATACATCTCGTTAGAGGTTTCAGAATTGATCATATGGTTTTTTTTTAGGCTACCGGGTGTACACATTTCACAAGATTTTTGTTATCTCAGACTTATTCAACCAACTTTTTGTATGTTCTAAAACTGTTTTGACTATTTTCGACTGACTTGCCACATTTGTCTTGAAAATATTTCATGCGAGTGATACACTTGTGTGCCAAATAATAGGATAGTGCCAAGTAAACATAGGACAGGCAATTGGTCAAATATAATAAAAACAATTATAGTGCTAAATAATAGTATAAGATGGCAAATAAAAAATTGAAATGGTCGTGATTGGTTTGAATCTTAATATTCTGTGGTCAGTGAACTAAGGATTCCAACCAATTTACCTAAACAGATATTAGAAACATAGATATTGGGGAACAAAATCTACAACGTTGAAAGCCTAAATGATGCCACATGATGCTCAATCAATCCAAGGATTTAGCGCAAGAGATCAATGGCTGTCCTAAATAGTTCCATCTTAGTGGTGAAAATCTCAAAATCTAATGTGTTATAACGCTAAATAAGGTTCACTGAGTTCATAAACATACTGGGATGTTCATTAGGCACATAAGAGTAAAATTATATAGTAAATTGCCAGTACCTATCAAGAAATTGTTTTATATTTTCTCCAATTCACGTGATCATCATTGGCAGGCATATTTGATCATTGTTTTCACAATATTCACCAATACCATTGGTACATTCTTATGACAACAGCAATGACCAAAAGATGTGTGATTGATGCAGAAGCTGACCACTTCATTTCTCAAACTCTTAATGTGCATCTGCTTACAGGTAAAATGATGCCGGAAAAGATATGTAGGAAGTCTCGCGTTATATATGCCCGAGCACTGCAGGCGAAGTACAAGCGCAAACAGTTAAAGAGCTCTCACACTCTGAAACTACCGTCAGCATCCCATGCACCCCCTCAACCCCCACCCACCACCATGTCTGCCCAGACCTCGTTCCAGGCGGTGCCTCGTATCCTTGTCATGAACGTCCACTCAGAGGAGCAGAGGGTGAAGACGGAGCCGGAGTCAGATGACGACGTTGATGTGAAGCAGGAGCCTGTTGACGGACCATTGGACACAGAGCAGTCGTTTATCATCAAGCCTGAGCCCGTAGACGGTGGATACGAAGAGGATGGTCCTGTGGGTGACACAGAGCCGGGATGGGTCGACACCAATGTCGTACACATCCAGCCAACTGACGAGTCGATGGAGGTCGATCTTGACGTCACAGGCGCAGCAGTAAAACATGAGGTTGGGTCCAGTGATCACGGGGCCAAGTCCAGCAGTAAGTCTACAGCCGTCGCTGGACGGCCTTGGTGCAGCGACTGGACAGTGGACTATGTGGATTATGATGACTCGAATGCCAACAGTGTCCGCTGCAGTTCTGTTGACATAAACGACAGCAAGTTGAAGATGCGTCCAGTTGTCGTCTTGGAAGACATTGTCGAGAAGATTCTGTCAGCTAGCTATACAGCGCCACATGTAGGCACGGCACCTGTTGGCACTGATGAACAAAATGGTCTCATGTGACTAGCAAACTGAGGTGCCATATCTGTGGCACAATTTTGTGCTATTGGAATATTTCAAAACTATGCATAATAGTTCTACACTGTGTAGTTTTAGGATGTGCTTTGCAGAGCCATGTTGAAGACACAATCAGGTTAATCTTCTGTGTTTTCTTTCACATGATCGTGAGATTCATCATTGGGTAATTTGTCTTCCTATGCTCATCTGTGTTGTCACATGACAACTGCCTCTCAGTAGTAGTTCGATGTTTATGCCGATGTATGCCATTCGAGCGCCCCAACACAAATATTGTTTCCTCCATCTGTCACTTGAGTAAGCTTTGGTGGGGTGTACCGGGACAGTCGTGGTGTTCAGTATAGGAAAAATGTCATTGGGTAACTTCCTGGGGGTGTGATATTTCTGCAAGCGAACCAACAACTCAAAAGATTTCTGTGTGAAATCGGACAGAGAATTAGATTATTGCAATTTTGGCACTGTCTGTCAGTGTAAGTCTAGTATCAAAGCACGTCAAATGGTGATCGTTTTTCATTGTTAGTAATGTGTGTAGGTTGTGAATATGGGTGTACATACATGCAAGTGGGAGGTCACTGGGTCGGTGTCACTTGGATGCTAATGAAATTATTTACTGGAGTAATGGCTAAATCAGAATGTATACATTAGGAAAGCCTGCAAATGGTTATGACCGCGAAGAATCTTTACTTTTGCTCAGCACTATGTGATCTTCAGTTTCTCCCGTAGAGGACAAATGCTAATGTTTTAATATTATAGCCTGACTGTATGGTAGTACGTGATAATCATATTTTAATGGCAGCTTACATGGTTGCTTTTAATGCGAGCTGCTTTTCATATATCCATGTCAGTTTGTTCTAATCTAGCATAGGCATATGTATTTCACAATTGTACTTTTATACATTATTCACATTATTGTATACATTATATATATATATATATACACGAGACCCAAGTGGGTTGTATTGTTTGCACACAAACTCAGTTGTTAATTACAATGGTTATTAACCAATTTTGCTTCACCTGGCTCTAAGTGTTGAGGCAGAAGGGGTAAATTTATAGTATAGTTATATCAGAGCTGTGATTGAAAGTATTTAGTAAAAATAGGGTTGATATTTTCTTTGTTCAGTTGCCAAGGTCTTTTCAACATGTCATTGAAAGTATCGATTTCACTAGTAAACTTACTTGCTGAAGAAAAGTGTTCTGTGTGTTTTTTGTGAGTAGATGTTGATTAACAGTGTTTCTTGATAATTATTTCAATATGGGCTATACACTGTACCAACAAAACATTGTGAAATCTAGGCTTTATTGACAGCTCAAAAGAGTACACAAAAAATGGTTACAAGTTTTAAAACCTGTTTTCTAACAAAGGTGTAAGGCGAGATTGGTAGTGTGATTATTATGAAGTACAATTGTTGCATAGCTGGAGAAATGGTTCTCCAAAACACACAGTAACAATCCTAAGTTGCCAAAGACCCCAAACTGTATTGCTTGATAACCTTGGTTCAAATGTTGAAACCACATAAAAATGATACAGTCCGTTCAGGAAATCTAAAACTAGAATTTGCTGTTATTAAAATTCAACTATGCTGCTGGTACAAAAGTAGACGTGATTCAGATTTCTTTGTAAAGGAAAAGTTCTTATGTATCGATACATAAAATACTGAATTAAAAACCCAGAGAGTCAAACAGGCAGTTTACTGTAATGGAAATTTCTATATACATGCCTAAGATCTAAAGGAATGTGCTATTACATTGCTGCATATATACATAAACACTGCGAGGAATTAACACACTGCACCGTGATCGCAGCTGAACAAAGCTGTGACGTCATTTGCATCGAGTGCTGCCCACTATCCATGGCAGGAAGTTGGTGGCAGCACCGTCATATGTCGACTCACAAAATGTATCGGATGCAATTATAAGTGCAACATGTTGCCGTCGCCACAACCATAAACAGCGGGGATGTTAACAGATCTAAGACATCTAGCAGGCGGTGAGACTGGCCAGGGCACAGTTATATTGTTCAGTTCCAGGGTGGTAAATACAGTCCAGCTACCAGTGGACGGTACTTGTTCAGTTGTTTGAAATCAGTCATGATCAGGGTACGTTGAATAAACATCCGCTGTAGAGGTTGTGTGTGTTATATATTGTTGCCACCAGGCGGGTCTGGGTCACTGCCTGCATCTCGACTGGAACGATTCCTCGTTGCAGGGTCTGATTCTGCAACAAAATAATGTGTAAGAATAATTAACAATTATAACTGCTGGTTTAAACGTAGAGGAGATAGTTGCAATCGACCTAATGACACAATCATGTCACAACTGACCTAATGACCAGTACGTACAACCGACACAGCATGAGACTTCATAACTGACCGAGTGACACGCTGGGGTCAGTCACAACTGACCCAGTGATTTGTTAGTCAAACAATGTGACAGTAACACAACAGTATATGTAAATATTATTTTAATTTGTATAAAACAATTTTTTTTGCAAAACAGTCCATAGAATACATTCTGTAAATGTTTGTTATGGATATTTGTCACTGGAGAATTCTATGCAAAATAAATGACTACGAATATCCCATAGAAGTTGGCATTATCATTTTTAATGCACTATCAGTTTGGTTAGAATTCAACAAACATACCTACCAAGCTGAACTTTGCTGTAAAAGTCCTACAAATGTCCAGACATGATTTAAACTGCAAGAGTGACTTACCCGGCTGCTTGGTGGTGCGTGCATTACGGGGCCGGTGCTCCATCTTGCAAGCACGCTCCGAGATGGCAGGCACCTCCTTAGGGTTGCTGCTGCATGCGTTTGAGATCTTCTCCCAAACGAAGCTGCAGGCTGCAAGAAAGCAAACAGTAGCGCATCAAAACCAGAATAAAAACAGTAATCCTCTTACATGGCATGAGGATGGCAAAGTGGTCTCTTATACATACAAGAGTGAATTAATGTACACTATTATGTCTGGAATTATTATGCAACTGGGCAGCAATGTTGGTTCTGTAATTGACCCATGCTGTCTACCTTGGTTCATCATTGATTATAATAACATTTAATTGTAACTTGTATAGTTATTGTAATTGTATATATAAACAGCACCTCACTGAGAAGATATAATATACACCACAATAAACACATACAACTTCTGAAAACATTTATAAAAAAACCAGTAATAACTATTTAGTGGTCCAGTCAACAAGCTCTCGTTTTAATTATGTTTTAATGGTGTTGATATTTTTGTTATTGATTTATTTAATATAAAATGTAAAACATTGTACACATATGCATAATATATAAATACAAGGTACATTTAAATATTAAAACACCAAAAGGGCACGCACTTATTTCCATTGTGGTCCTTGAATGATTACACAATAAAATTAAAGGTGCCCACAGATTATATACAGTCATACGATGCAATAAATGGTAGCCATTGCTAATATAGTTCGATCAATGGTTCCTTTATGTCATAACCTACTTTTCTGTTTCTTATATATCGTATATTTTATAAGTCACTAACATTTACCTAATTGCATAAATACACAAACCAGAGCCTACATAAGTATCAAATACTGTTTGTAATTACATAATATTTGTATATTGGAATCTATGTTAGCTGCCCTGACTATTTATACCCTGAATAATCAATTTACTATGACATACATGTCAGCTAGGTTTTATCCTGTCACGACTGTGAGTGAATGTCACAATGACCCTCCCCCTAGGCAAGGCCAAGGGCTGCGCTCTGCCTCTGAGCAGTGACGAAGCAATTTTACATTCAATCACGAGTGCAGCCTACCTGAAATTGATTTTGCGCAACTAACGTCATATATGACCGCTGGCAACTGTTGTAAACAGCCATCTAATATGAAAAATACTTACTATTTGGTGTAAGAAGGATACTATTCCTAGATAAGTTGAATTGAGTATAGTATCCTGACCTCTCAGTGGCAAGCGAATGACGTCATAACCGTGAATGATACTAGCTAAGGCCTAAGCAAAATACTGTCAATACTATCATGTCATGTAGATAGAATACCGTCCGTGAGTATGACCAAAATCGTTATGTTCAACACCAATGGGATTACCTACATAATACATGTTTCCATAACAAATATCACCACGGACAGTAACTCGTGATTATCGCATTAGCATTGCTCCAAAAGTTAGACAAAGATTTCTGAGCCGAGGTCAAGTGTCAAACGGTAAAGCCAGGATTTCTAACAACACTACGACCTGTTTAAGGACACACCTACCAAAAACACAAAATAACTATGTATCGTCCAACACGTTCTCGATACCTTTTTTTCATTCAACTTACCGTTGATTATCAGTCATACCATGGTTGAGGTTGGACAAATGTGCTAGGCGATACGCCTCAAATAACCATTCAACAACGGGAACTTGCTAATACACAACCTATTCGAGTGACAGTCGCAGCGCGATTGTTGCATTGATGAGCCTCTGATTGGTGGCGCCATCTAATGTTCTGCAGGTTTTATGGTTGCCTGCTAATTCGCAATGACAGTGCTTCTATGTATTGATCTCAATCAGAAGACGAAGATTAGTGTAAAACTGGATGGCTGAATTTAGATCAAGAATACTATTTATGTGTTAGATCCTACGCTGAACCAGCGAAAATATTACTGGATATTGATTTATTTTAATCCACCAGATGGCGATATCATTGCTTAGAACGGAAATAGTTTTAGTTGACAGGCGCATGCGCGTATAATACACGTTGTTGTGACAGGTTAGCCGGTGCGGGAAGTGTTATTAAAACATTCGTTTTGTTAAAGAATCGCTGGAAAATGGTACTGGATATCGAATTATTCCGTGCCGACAAAGGTGGTGACCCACAGAAAGTGCGCGAGAACCAGGCAAAGCGATTTAAAGATGTAAAGTTAGTAGATAAGGTGGTTGAAGCAGACACGCGGTGGAGGAAATGTAAGTGAATGATGCAACTCCGACTATCATCTAGGACTATATCTATGAGTGTAACAGTGCGAGTCCACTCACTGAATGTATACTACAGCTTTAAAACTGGGTGTCATACATGTGTTTGTAGTTTAACATCATCATGATCATGTGTCTAAAAAGTTGTGACTGGCCAACAATAATATATTATAGGAATAATAATATCCTGCATACTGTCATAATCTTTGATACAAATCTTGAAACACTGGTTGGGATTTTTTTTATTCTTGGCTGTCTTTAAACAGTTTTTTTGTGGTACATATCTATGCATATTGCAGGTTTTGCCTTGATTTTAATGGTATTTTCGGTACTCCAAGCACCCCTAAGTCTAAGACGGAGTGATATTGCAATGGACTACGTACCAGATTTGATGCTACAGAGATACGGCCAGATTACCACTAGTTCTAATCAACCTCACCATTCTTTATTTTAACAACCCTATCTGAAGGTGTCAAAGGTGTCACTGCCAATTGCAATTAAATAAATCGGCCACTGCCACACGTTTTTAGTGTCTTTAAAAGAAAATTTACTTTTACACTTTTTTTGTTTAAATCAATTTGATGGATTACCAGATTTCTCGATGGATTACTGAATCCTACATGTTAGTAATCCATATAGGATACCAAACGTTTTACCTTAAAATCGAACTCTGATGGTAAATGTAATATTAGTTATAATTGCTTAGAATGTAGTACAGCTGTAGTAACATGTTCCATTCGGCAATTAATAGTATGTACTATAATAGTAGTATTAATTAATTAATTAGTAAATATGTACCAGAGCAATATTAAGTAATTAATAAAAAATGTGGAATACTCTTATTTCTTATCTGTGTGAACAGAGAGTTTAACATGCTTTGTTTCTTAATGCAGTACGATTTCAAGCAGATGAACTGAACAAGCTGAAGAACCTGTGTACACGCTCAATTGGCGAAAAGATGAAAGTAAGATGTTTATGAACTTTTCTGATACCAGAGCAATGCTATGTTGTTTTCATCTATAAAATTGGAATGGACTTCCAGAGACACAAGTGTCTGCGCCAAGCCTTGGCTGCTTCAAGGTTAGAATTGCTGACCATTTCAGTTCTCTGTACGCAAAACCAGCACTCCTGCCCACAGCACTCTCCTGCCTCTACCCAGCCATATTTAATGATCCCCTTCTTCTGCCAAACCAGCCACAAATCATTTCTTCAACTGCAAGCTATCTTCTATCTATCTCATGTCTTCCTACTCTGAAGCTAATCCACTGTGAATACCAACAATGCTTGTCATAATGTTGAAGTTGGTTGGTTGACTGGAAGAAGAAGAAGAAGCATGTTAGTTTCATTTTAGTTAGACTGTAATGATTTTAAAATCTTGTCCCATAATTGTAGTTATAATTATTTTATTGACATTGTTTTGTAGAAAAAAGAACCTGTTGGTGACAATGATACACTTCCTGAGGCAATTTTAGACAACATCACTGGCTTGGATGCCGAGGCTGTGAAGGTGGGTGCATAGAGTTCTTACAAGTTACAGCACACTAACTATATGCAGCTTGTCATATATCTGTATTATGACAACGCTTGACACATTAAATCATGTTGATTTGATAACATTTCATTTGCAATCAATCATAATAAACACAGTAACTGTTATGAAACAATTATAAAATCCACAAGACATGCAGTCGTAAACATGAAGTTGTAAACACATATTATTTGGTAGGTAAGATTGCATGTCCAACTGACTAATATCCCAGTATGAAGTTTGATAATAATTGGTATTTTATTATAACGATAAATATTGTCATATTTTATCCAAACAACTTCATTATAATCAAATGCATTGGCTGTGTAGAAAATTAGTAGTTGTAAAACCCTTGGTTGTAAGTAGGTGTCGCATTAGGATGAGCTATTGTTCTGCCAGGCATTCAACGTGAAGCAGCTGAAGAAACTGTCCCAGCTGACAGACGGCAGCATCAAGCAATGTAACGAAGGGGCGGGTCGGAGCCGAACAGGAACGCAGCAGCTTCCTTGGACAAATTGGCAACATGCTGCATGCGTCAGTCCCTGTCAGTAATGACGAGGTGAGGTTTCTCTTGTATGACATAATCTTTTTTTTGAGTCGGTCCCTGTCAGTAATGATGACGTGAAATTGCGCATGTACAACATGTTATTAAAACTAATTTCCTGTGAGTAATAGTGAAAGTGTGATTAAGTTTTCTTTGGAATAGCTTGATGTCACTTATGAGCATGCCCTTATGCAGGATAATACTTTTGCCAAACATTTTGTGGTAGACACGTGCATGTTAACTCGCATACATACAAGTCAGTTGAGCTGTGGTTTATGACCTGAAATAACTATAAACACACATGTGACACCCATTTTTAAAGCATACTTGATAATATGCATGATTTTCAAGACTGCTCCTAATTTTTTTATCTATTTTTTATCCCGTGCAATATTTCTACCCGTCCAAAAAACGTGTTGATGGGTCTCTACATAAACCTATGATTATGTGAGAACTCTATGAAGTAATTATTTATCTATTAATAATGCTAAACATAAATTAGATTATTACCATCAGAACACCAAAAAAATTTGGTTTGACAGTTGAATACATGTCAACATGGTCAAACATGATATTCACCAAGGCAGTGATTGTTTGGTACATAACACATGAATTATGGATTTTTTTAGGTTGTATTAGTTTTATTCTAATGCTAATATTGTGATTTATGTTTATTATATATAAGCAACATCTAGGGTGTATTCATATTGAACTAAATATTTTGTTAACTAGTTGCATACTTGTTGTCATGGATACATCCATGTTTTGACTGTCTAATATATAATAAATAATAAATATATAACTTTTTTGTCAGCAAGACCATTCCACCTGTTAATGTAATAAAAATATGTACATATCACTTATTACACAGGCAGAAGAATGTCACAGAGAAGACATTTGGAGACGTGTCCGTGGAGAAGAAATATTCACACGTTGATCTCATCCATATGATTGATGGTGTCGAAGCGGAGAGGGGAACAGTGACAGCAGGAGGGAGGGGTTATTACTTGAAGGTAAGATGCTAATTGTGTACATAGAGACATGTTGCTACCATCTACTGTACCAGAAATAATGAGTTGGTAATGTGGCTATTTTGTGTTGAGGTTAGCATTGCACTCTGCTAATACAAAATTAACAATGCACTCTTATCTACATTAACAGTAGTACTTTTGAGAGGCACTGCACTGTTAACTACAGAAACATTCAGCTGTTTCAGCAACAAGGAAATACAAAATATTTATGGAAGAGTCAAGCAAGTAGGTATTAAAACATTTGATTGTGATAACGCCATTATTAAAAATGATGTTGACAAATATTCAACAACATAAACGTAATTGCTATATTCTACCACCAGGGTGCAGCAGTGTTCCTGGAGCAGGCATTGATCAACCTTGCGATGCGGACGCTGTATGCGAAAGGCTTCACAATGCTCTATACACCTTTCTTCATGCGTAAGGAAGTCATGCAGGAGGTCGCCCAGCTGAGTCAGTTTGATGATGAGCTCTACAAGGTACGCTTGCTGGGGGTATGTGGGGGGACCCCCGGTGGTGTATATACTGTGGGGGTCGTCAACAGTTTCTTGTCTTGCATTCCAAGCCCTTATTTCAAACCAGTGAATGCGAGTCTCCCTGTCGCCTCATTCCATGTTTGTGTACCCAGTGCATCCACTCATTCGCTCCTGTGAAAACATTTGACACCTCTGGCTGTGGACTGCAAGAATTTATACTTTCTTTGCGCATTGTTTTTTGAAACTTGCAACATTTTGGCCCACCTGCTGTTGACCTTTGTCACACACTGTAAAAACATATAATCATGAACAATATATTTCGTATTGTATATAAAATATTTGGAAACACCCCAAACAGGTCACTGTTTGGTGCTGGCCATATAATTTTTTTAATATTATAGTCTGCTTTACAGAAAATCGTATTTGAGAAATTCTATTCCAATCGCTTGTAATATGCTTAACGTTTTATTTGTACTTTAAGATGTGTTCACAATCATGTTCTATCAGATGTTACTTTAAAAACTCACTGTTGTCACTCAATAAGGAATTGGAATTGAGGGTCAGTTGTGGAATGGAACTGTCCCTGTGGTAATATCAGACACAATACTTTGAGTATTCTGGCCTGGCTCCATCCAGTGATATTCTAATGTAAGTAAGTAAATAAGTAACTTTTATATCCCAATGCAACATGTACAAGAAAAAAAGTAAAGTATGTATTAAATTGTCAGCGTGTTGCATTGCATGGATGTCACTTGGCTAAAACCTGTCTTCCAGTGACATCATCATCATTTATAATAACCATCATTAATATATATATATATATATATATATATATATATATATATATATATATATTTGTAGTTTTACAACAAAATACAACAACAAAATTGTCACGATCAGAGTAAACTTATTGCCAGCCGTCCCTAAGTCTGTACTACTAAACATGGATATATAAAGTAAGTCGTTTGTTAATATGAACATAGTTTCTCCAGTGTCCTCCACTATATTGTGACGTCATGTGACATGTCACTGGTCAGGTGGTGGGCAAGAGCAGCGAGAATGTGGAGGACCAGGGAGTGGATGAGAAGTATCTCATAGCGACATCTGAACAGCCAATCGCTGCGTACCACCGTGACGAGTGGCTCGCGATGAAAGACCTTCCGATTCGCTACGCCGGCTTCTCGACCTGCTTCAGGCAAGAGGTCGGGTCACATGGTCGAGACACGCGGGGAATATTCCGAGTACATCAATTTGAAAAGGTAATACATCTATACAGTTGGCTGTAGTTTACTAAGGGCTATTTTGGTAATATTATAAATGTATGGGATAGGCACTTTTATATGGTAACAGAGTCCATTATGTTTTCATCAAATGATCATGACATTTTTCTCATTTCACCCAAATATTTTCTTATGAATTACACATTTCTAAAAAACTTATTTAATTTGTTTCAATTTTGTAATAATGTACATAGTGTGTGTATGTATGTATGTATTATCAAAAACACCATATTGAAATGGAACATAAATGTGTGTCATTGTGTGTGTGTAATAAGTGTATTATATATATATATATATATATATATATATATATATATATATATATATATATATATATATCACATATATTTATATTCTACGTGAATTTCAATATGGATGTCTTGGGGAATACAAACAAACACACACATAATATATGTGTGTGTGTTATTTTTATTTGTGACATTTGTGCCTTTGTCCACTAGGTGGAGCAATTTTGTATCACATCTCCACACGACAATGCATCATGGCAGATGTTTGATGACATGATCTCAAATGCAGAAACGTTCTATCAGGACCTGGCTATACCTTACAGGATGGTGAACATAGTCTCAGGTATCACCAGATTTATCAATGCCTTATGTGCATGTATCAGTTTGATTCACGTATACTGCAGCATTGTTGTTCATGAGCAGAGGAATGTCTGGTTGTCTTTGGTTCATTGCAACTTGTCACGGTCATCATGGATACATGCGGTTTATAATTGTTTATGAAAATTTTATTTTGTACTGCTAAACAGTAGTTTCAATCAATCATGATATGGTATAGACAATGGAGGAATACTCAATGAGCTACTTCCAGTTTTGCCAGATTGACCAGAAACAGATAACATCACAAAATTGTCCCTAGATCAAGAGTATTCTTTTTTGCAATTTGATGTAAGGGTAGAGCCCCCCCCTCCCCCCCACTCCACCCAGGGTGAGGAGTCATTACGTAAATTCTGTTAACTGTCACAGAGAACATGATGTCTTCTGCAGGTGAACTCAACAATGCGGCTGCCAAGAAGTTGGACCTTGAGGCATGGTTTCCTGGCTCAAAGGCATTCCGGGAACTTGTGTCGTGCTCCAACTGCACGGACTATCAGGCTCGACGTCTGCACGTACGGTACGGACAGACAAAGAAGATGAACCAAGAGGTAAGTTGTCACATTGTTAGAGTCATTGCTAGGATTAAGTTACCATTTCCCCTCCTGGTGACTCTCATCTGTAGTTTATTTGCCATTACTTCCTCTGGGTGTGCACCAAGTATTAATGGGTCATAAACTGGACATTGCCATTTGAAAGCCTTCCAAAAAGTGTAAATTAATAATATAAAATTATTATTTTAAAACTTTAAAAAACTTATAATAACTGTTTGTTTTCAGAAACCTAAAGATAATTACATTCGCAGCAGTCCTAAAATTAGACCCTGTGTCTACCCAGTATTCGGATACATGAGAATAATACATGTAGATGTACAAGAACATACAATACAAGATGTAATTATTGTATATTTTTAGGGTGTCCGTAAACAGACATTGTCCAGACACATACATTATGGTGTGGTATATTTTGTGACAAAAAATGTGACCTGTCCCCTCATTCTTGGCATTAGTTGTACTACTCATCGTCTGCTCTGACATCATTCTCGTGGTTCCTGCAGACAGAGTACGTGCACATGTTGAATGCGACCATGTGTGCCACGACAAGAGTCATCTGTGCGGTCCTTGAGAACTACCAGGTCGAAGACGGCGTCATCGTTCCAGAAGTCCTCCGCCCCTTTATGCCTCCTGGTAATGGTCTATTCATTGATTACAGTTAGCATCACAACTCACAAAGCGATAATATATGTAGTGGTTTAATTCAGAAAAATCATGTTAATTAACATGTTTAAATAAATGTTGTTCTGTTGTTTGTGGTATGACATGCTTGATATCGGAAGGTCGGCTGGGGTCAAATGTTCCAACGTTGATCTCGGTATTTGGGATTAGACCATTTTTGCAGAGTTAGCTTAAAATGGGGCTTGTTTTTAAAATCATATCTGTTTACCTGTCAATTCATGTGTATGTTTTGGCTGCTGCTGAGAGCAAGATTATTATCAGCTGTACTATTTTATTGTTCAGATCGCATCATCAGACATGGTTGTAAACAATTCCGTCACAAACTATTTTTGATTTCAGGCCTCGACGAAAAGATTCCGTTTGTGAAGAAGGCGCCAATTGAGCAGGAGGAATCAGCAAAGCAGAAGAAACAGAAGGATGGTCAGAAGAAGAAGAAACAGAAGGGAGAACAAGGTCAAGGCGACCTCACGGAACCCGTCCAGAACATGAAGCTAGACAACTAGATTGGTGCTGTTCTTAGGTGTTTTACAATTGCTATGATACGGTGTTGTCTGTTGACAATCAATGCCTCAAGGACACAGTTCTGTGTTGTTTGAATCAGGCTTAGAGATGACAGCAGGTGGTGGACAGGTGACATGTGACAGTGGTTCAGGATGTTATTTAAGCTCACAAAAGATGCATTGACATTGCTTTTACAAAGTATAAGACTAGCAATATTTGCTAGACCAGTCATTCAATGCTTTTCAGTACAGTTTTGTCCAGTACACAAGTCCATGGTTTGACGTGGTGTTGTATAGCTTACCTGCATCACTTGAAATAAGTTACATCAAGTAAATGTAACGTAACATTAGTAAGGCCACCCTCACAAGCAAGTCAAAGAACTCAAGTAGTGGCACATCAATATTAGTGGGGTAATTGTCTTTACTGATACATGCATAAATACTTTCCTAGGGTGACCAAAATTGTGAGATGTTTGTATTACTGAGGTGACATGACAGGCATGACAGTAGTTATCAAGGTACTGACTTTACTTGATAATTGGGGATATTTTGTTTAATTACGAAGTAAGATTTTTGTATATATCCTCATTCATGGGTAGCGAAGTTTTATTGTGAGACAAAAATATTGCAGCAGCATTTATCAATTGTGCACAGTGCATCCTATTTCTGCAGCATTCTTGTCAGTATAAACTCTGTATTTAAATGTGGACATGTTGTATCAGTGCCTCACAACCATGCAGACTTTGCCTCTTCATGAAGACAAAATATAAGTGACTTCTCTGAATATTCACTAAACATTATCACTGTCTACTTTGCTTGTGAACTTAAAAGCAGCCATTGATGTATAAACAATCGCCAATTAAATAAAATGTATAAAAATAAAAAATGTCTTAATTATTCTACTTGAGAATCTACTCCCAGTATGTATAGTTATGTTTCTGTTATTCAGCAGCCGTATGTTTCAGAAGCCAGATGTGGAATGTTTATTTATAATACAGGAATCCTACCATCTTTTGGCTTCAAAATTAATTATTTAATTTACTTCACCCATTAAAACTCTTTGATATTTACAAAATATATCCTTTCAGTTCCATTACGTTGTCGGTGTATACTACGCTATGGAAATGTGCATTATTCTGTAAACTGAATTTCCTTGTAAGCTACGTGGTAATTTCAAAACTACCCCTAAACAACATTGCATTTTATAATGCCATATATAAAAAGGGAGTTGATAATGAAAGAAAAGGAGAAAAATTATGCTTGGACAACCAAAAATTGAAGTATCCAAACAAGAAGTGAGGCTAGTAAGTCAGTAGTTTCTAGAATAACAGTATCATTGCATTTACATTTAATTGCAGTAACCCTTTTGATATATAGCCAATGAAAAATTAGCCTTGATGCCTGTTAACTAAAAAAAACATGGTTGGGGCTGGCACTTGAGTCATGTGTGCCAATGTCTGTGCATGTGAGATGTGTAGTTACGGAGTGTGTACATGTGAGATGTGTAGTTACGGAGTGTGTACATGTGAGATGTGTAGTTACGGAGTGTGTACATGTGAGGTGTGTAGTTACGGAGTGTGTACATGTGAGGTGTGTAGTTACTGAGTGTGTACATGTGATGTGGCTGTGTGAGTTTTTTATTGTGAGGGGATACGGAGGTACGGTCTTTTGCCCGGTAGGGAAGGCTTATGGTGATGTACATAACTACATACCAAGAAAGTAGTTGTTGAACCCAACATAACCATATTATATTAAATAAAATATAATTTTTATTTGCTTTCTTTGAGCAATCCTAACCATATGATTGGATTGTTTTATATTGCAAACAACCAATCTTTATTTCAGACAAAACAGCATAATCCTAAATGCATTGTTATAAGAAACAATAACGGCTTTTCTATAATGAGCTCACTGTGAACATAAATATACATGACTACAGTAGGAAGTGAAGAGGTTGTTCTTCACCTTCTCCGAACAAAAGTGAAAATTCCTGAATAGTACATTTTATATTATTTCTCCCATACAGACTCCTTTCTTTCTTTATATTTCACATCCATTTGATCTGACATCATCACATATTATATGCCCAAGACATTTGTTTATTGCTACTGCACTCATAACTGCATTACGAAACTTTAGATCTATCTCAAAATTGTTTTTTGTTGTGTTAAAAAACATCCATGACTTCTCTGTTAGACAATGTACCATTGTCACATCCATGGTTGTAAGAAACATCTAGCAGTCTTTGCAACCCTTTGAAGTTTAGCCGATGGAGCCAGTAATACAAAGTCATCAGCACACAAAGGCAGGGAAATGGACACACATTGAGGATGGAGCCAGTAATACAAAGTCATCAGCACACAAAGGCTGGGAAATGGACACACATTGAGGATGGAGCCAGTAATACAAAGTCACCAGCACACAAAGAGAGGGAAATGGACACACATTGAGGATGGAGCCAGTAATACAAAGTCAACAGCACACAAAGGCAGGGAAGTGGACACATATTGAGGATGGAGCCAGTAATACAAAGTCATCACCACACAAAGGCTGGGAAATGGACACACATTGAGGATGGAGCCAGTAATACAAAGTCATCAGCACACAAAGACAGGGAAGTGGACACATATTGAGGATGGAGCCAGTAATACAAAGTCACCAGCACACAAAGGCAGGGAAGTGGACACACATTGAGGATGGAGCCAGTAATACAAAGTCATCACCACACAAAGGCAGTGAAGTGGACACATATTGAGGATGGAGCCAGTAATACAAAGTCATCAGCACACAAAGGCAGGGAAATGGACACACATTGAGGATGGAGCCAGTAATACAAAGTCATCAGCACACAAAGACAGGGAAGTGGACACATATTGAGGATGGAGCCAGTAATACAAAGTCACCAGCACACAAAGGCAGGGAAGTGGACACACATTGAGGATGGAGCCAGTAATACAAAGTCATCACCACACAAAGGCAGTGAAGTGGACACATATTGAGGATGGAGCCAGTAATACAAAGTCACCAGCATACAAAGGCAGGGAAGTGGACACACATTGAGGATGGAGCCAGTAATACAAAGTCACCAGCACACAAAGGCAGTGAAGTGGACACACATTGAGGATGGAGCCAGTAATACAAAGTCATCAGCACACAAAGGCAGGGAAATGGACACACATTGAGGATGGAGCCAGTAATACAAAGTCATCAGCACACAAAGACAGGGAAGTGGACACATATTGAGGATGGAGCCAGTAATACAAAGTCACCAGCACACAAAGGCAGGGAAGTGGACACACATTGAGGATGGAGCCAGTAATACAAAGTCATCAGCACACAAAGGCAGGGAAATGGACACACATTGAGGATGGAGCCAGTAATACAAAGTCATCAGCACACAAAGACAGGGAAGTGGACACATATTGAGGATGGAGCCAGTAATACAAAGTCACCAGCACACAAAGGCAGGGAAGTGGACACACATTGAGGATGGAGCCAGTAATACAAAGTCACCAGCACACAAAGGCAGTGAAGTGGACACATATTGAAGATTGAGCCAGTAATACAAAGTCACCAGCACACAAAGGCAGGGAAGTGGACACACATTGAGGATGGAGCCAGTAATACAAAGTCACCAGCACACAAAGACAGGGAAGTGGACACACATTGAGGATGGAGCCAGTAATACAAAGTCACCAGCACACAAAGGCAGGGAAGTGGACACACATTGAGGATGGAGCCAGTAATACAAAGTCACCAGCACACAAAGGCAGTGAAGTGGACACATATTGAAGATTGAGCCAGTAATACAAAGTCACCAGCACACAAAGGCAGGGAAGTGGACACATTGAGGGTGGAGCCAGTAATACAAAGTCACCCACATACAAAGGCTGGGAAGTGGACACATATTGAGGATGGAGCCAGTAATACAAAGTCACCAGCATACAAAGGCAGTGAAGTGGACACATATTGAGGATGGAGCCAGTAATACAAAGTCACCAGCACACAAAGAGAGGGAAGTGGACACATATTGAGGATGGAGCCAGTAATACAAAGTCACCAGCATACAAAGGCAGGGAAGTGGACACATATTGAGGATGGAGCCAGTAATACAAAGTCACCAGCACACAAAGAGAGGGAAGTGGACACATATTGAGGATGGAGCCAGTAATACAAAGTCATCACCACACAAAGGCAGGGAAGTGGACACATATTGAGGATGGAGCCAGTAATACAAAGTCACCAGCACACAAAGAGAGGGAAGTGGACACATATTGAGGATGGAGCCAGTAATACAAAGTCATCAGCACACAAAGGCAGGGAAGTGGACACATATTGAGGATGGAGCCAGTAATACAAAGTCACCAGCACACAAAGAGAGGGAAGTGGACACATATTGAGGATGGAGCCAGTAATACAAAGTCATCACCACACAAAGGCAGGGAAGTGGACACATATTGAGGATGGAGCCAGTAATACAAAGTCACCAGCACACAAAGAGAGGGAAGTGGACACATATTGAGGATGGAGCCAGTAATACAAAGTCACCAGCACACAAAGGCTGGGAGATGAACGCACATTGAAGATGGAGCCAGTAATACAAAGTCACCAGCACACAGTCTTCAAGATTCAAAAGACTTTATTGTCCATTTAAAACATCACATTAAAAACGGAAATTGTTCTTCAGTTTCACAGTAAAATGACAGTAATAAGATTTGTGAGCCATAATGTATATGGTTAATAAGACACATAAAAATTGTAATAATACTAATCAGCACTAATATTGGTAGAGTAAATAGATAAATTAAGTATATAAATAAGTACTCTAGATAATAAATAAACAAGTAATATTCCTTAAATGGTTCTTTGATAAGACACAATTTGATAACATTAATAATATTTACTAAAATTGGTAAATAAATAAGATTAGATAAACCAATACAATTAGTGTATGGAATAAAAGAAGTATACAGTACATTAAAATTTAGCATTAAAAAATTAAATGGCAGAGGGTATAATTATAACCGATTTCTTGAATAGGTTCTTTTTAGCTAGTGAAACTTTTTGACGTCTCCTTGACGGAAGTTTCTGAAAAGCGTCATTCAGAGGATGGGGAGTGTCGTACAATATTTATCTGGCCTTCCTTTTCAGTGCAGCATTGTATACTTTTTGTTCGTTACCAATCAACTTGCTAGCTGTGTTGTGTCTTGTGTGCTCTTCTAAAGGAATAAGAGTCATTTCGTGGCTGTCCCCTGTGGCGTGATGGCGTCTTCGGCGTGAGCGAAGAGTTAGATGTAAACTACACTACTCGTAGACGGGAGCTTCGAGAACAATGGTGTCTATGATGGGAGAACGACGGAAGGCGAGCTGCTAACGCGGACGTCGGCGACATCACAGAACACGCGTCGTTATCTGATCAGATAAGACCTGAGACGGCGGTGTGACCACGGCCGGTTGCTCCCCCGCAGACATCGTCAGCACAGCAGCCCTTCTTATACCGCTGCGTTTACAACCCTGTCCGTAGCGCTGTCACGGTCGAGTGTCAAGTGCCATATTGCACCTCCGTCGAAGGCCTAGCTAGTACTGTAGTCTTCCTCGTTGGAATAGTCTCATTTCACCCAAGGGTCGCGGGCATGTTTGTGGAGTATTCAAAATAACACAATTTCCTCAGTGGAGTTAACGGGAACACGGATTATATGATGGTGAAGTCTGATGGAATATGAGGTGTTTAATTATGATCAACTATGATGCCTGCTGGCTGCATTCAACAATTGTTTGACTCGCAGACCACACCTATCGCCCACCAATTCAGCCGATCGTGTGTTTGTTACCAAAGTAGTTGAGATTTGTGACGAGTGAAACAAGTAAGTGTCTGTATCCGCTGTATGGGCGCTGATTAGAGAACGAGTTCAAATCGACAGCTATGGGACCACAGTAAAGACGCGTGTGTATCTAGCTCAGTGACCACGTTTATAGTTCAGTGATCACATCGGGAATCTCAAGAGTGCAGTGTACCTACTACGTATAGTTATCACATAGTCATCACTATATACATGCAGGTGAGTGGGCTAGAGTATTAGGGATATATAGCTGCTCAGCACAGTCTATTGCAAATTGATGTTCAAGGCGAATTATTTACATTATAGAAAGTTAAGTAATGTTTCTTATGGGCAAATATTCCACAATTATTTAGAGTGCCAACATGATTAGGGCGATCTTTTACTTTCTGATATAGTATGGAAACAACTTACAGCCACCACGCACATCTTACATACATACACTAGGTTACAAAATAAAATATTTACATTACTTAAGCAAATACAATTCACAAAGCAAACTCGCCGACAACTCGACACCAGCGGCTGTGGGCCTAAGCCTAGCGTAAGAGTGATTCCCGAAATATCGGTATCGTCTATCGGTAGGCCCTATTGTGTCTCTAGGCGGAGAGAGAGAGAGAGAGAGAGAGAGAGAGAGAGAGAGAGAGAGAGAGAGAGAGAGAGAGAGAGAGAGAGAGAGAGAGAGAGAGAGAGAGAGAGAGAGAGAGAGAGAGAGAGAGAGAGAGAGAGAGAGAGAGAGAGAGAGAGAGAGAGAGAGAGAGAGAGATGTAGGAGAAAGAGAGTACAATTGTATAATTATCATGATAACATATTTATTCAACGATCACTATATTTCCATTTGGTTAGATTAGGGTTATTTAGGGTTAGCATAAAACAGGAATTTTTAAGCTCATTTATGTAGCGGCGCTAATATTATTATAATCGCCGAGCTACGCGAAACTGCCGCAGATCATGTGTTTTGCGCGAGTGTGTTTTGTTAATTCTATTCTTTACAGGGTTTTTAAATTATTTTATTTTGTAACTTATAGTCTATGTATAAAAAAACATCGCCGTTCCTGCATTCATAACCGCGTATGAGTGCTTCGTTTGAAGGACGCGACGGTATGGACGGACGCAGAGTGAAGCCAGTTCATGTTTCCCGCCCATTGGACAACGGCGCAGACGACAGCGAGCGTCGCGTGACGTATGGTGCGGAAATTGACCTTATAGCGGCGTGTTACACGACTGTAGCTCATGACACCAAGAGAACAATCCCGAACACAGATTACGCCAAACGCGGCGTCACATCCACACGCAGGGCCAAGTGTCGTCGACAGTCGGCCAACGTCCTGGAGCGCGTCCGTGTCGAGCGCATGAACTCGGCCATGGAGGACCTGCGTCGGTGTCTGCCGCCGCACGTCAAGACGAGTTTCAGTCCGCGCCAGAAGCTGTCGAAGATCTTAACCTTGCGTCTGGCCACCAGCTACATCGCCGCACTCGGGGAGATGCTCACGGACGACGAGCCAGAGCGCCGGCCCTGTCACGTCCGTCAGTCCTACCGCAGGGCACTCGGGCTGATGCCGCGGGAAGGAGACGGCCGCACTTGTCACTGTCCGTCCCAACACCAGGCAGACCCAGAACAGGCCTGGGGAGTGAACAAACTCAGATAAAGGTTTACGGTGATTAAGAACAGTGTAAAGAACAGTTCAACCGTCAACGTGTCCATCATCAGAGTCATCTAACAATCGATGTGCGCCCATTTGTAAGTCTGCGGGTAGGCCTTCCTATATGCCTACGCGCAGGTGGAAATATTGTGATCCTGGAATAAAATTGTAATATGTTATCATGATAATAATACCACTGTATTCTCTCTCTCTCTCCCTCTCCCTCTCCCTCTCCCTCTCCCTCTCCCTCTCCCTCTCCCTCTCCCTCTCCCTCTCCCAGCCAGATACAACATCACAACGACTGTTAATGTTTAGTTTTATAAGTATCTTTTTACTCATTGTTAATATTCTACTTATAATTATATTAGTCCTACACAAAACACTCACTGAATATGGACCTACCATGCCACGAGAAGAAATATTGGTGTCATCTGTCAATCCCACTAGCCTGATTGTTTGGTGTACACCTCATACAACAACAAAATACATGATATGATAAATATGATCTATAGCTATACACTCCGATGTGTATGTCAACACCACTCAGAGAACGTCTACCTGGGATAGCGATACAGTCCGATCAAGACAAGGACATTCAAAGAAAACTTATGGCCGATTGGACAGCAATCACCAGGGCTTGACAAGACAACTCAACAACTCGTGCTTACTTCCCGCAATGGCACACGACGTGGAAACATGGACAACGAGGCAAAGAACAAGCTAATAGCCATTCAAACACGGGAAGAAGTATGTTAAACATAACATACGGGACAGAAAAAATGCCTAGGTAAGCGAAAAGATAATGGTCGCATACGTGATTGAAAAAGCCGAAGGCTGAAGTTGAACCTGGGCAGGGCACGTCGGTAGATTACGATATAACCGATGGGCATCATGTATCATCAGCTGGAAACTTCATTAAGGGAAACTAGATTAGAGATGACAGCAATAATAATAATAATTATTTCTTTTGCACCAATATCCTCGAAGATCAAGCTCAGTGGCGCGACAAAACCAAGGGATTAAGCAAACTCGTAATCGAAAACAATGCGCAAGACGACCGAGACAGGTACTACACTCCAGGCATATAGTACAATCTAACAGCGGATAAGCAAAACAGGTAGATCAGGAAACAGCCTGCTAAAGCCTTCGCCCGACCAACGGACTATACGGCTGCACAATGTTGATGATAGGTAAATTATATTTCCACATGGACAAATATAGCTGTGTTTTTAATACACTTTACAGGTATCCAATATAATACAAATGTTCACAATACGAAAGTATTGACAACATATGTTTTATGCTTACCATTATGGATTCTAATCAACAACAAATATAACGTTTGGGTTTATCATAATTTTAATTGTGTAATAAAATTATAGTTTCCTATAATATTTATATACAAGAGAGGAAGCATGATGATTCACAAATCATCACAAAACAAGAGTATTTTCAATTACACAAGTGTTTCTATATATTTTTCAATTATACATAGACATACATACTGACATATATATTTACACAAATATATATTCAAAATTAAAACTTCCCTTTTAGGTAAACAAAGCCACTGTTTCCTGGTCCATTGCCGACTTACTTGGATATGTCATCATCTAGACCAAGTAAACACAGATTACTGGTAGACATGATTAAACTGATGTTTCCGATTGTATCCCGCAAAACATTCCACATGCAAACAATAACCACTGACGATCTTTGTGTGCTGAAATGAAAGCAAGTTTTGAAGCACCAATGTACCTACTTAAATTCCCTAAACTCCACAACTCAACAGCTGTTGTGTTTACATGACACATTCAGTAAAAACTAGAATGACTACATTTGATTTTACACACTGCAAGTCCTTAAGGAGTTGTGGCATACATGGGGAGGCATGTAATATAAACTGTTAGTCCGACTCCCGACTTCATCCAGATGATGTGGCCTTTCTAAAGTAGTACTTTTCATTCACAAATTATGAAACTCAAATGACAGTGGAGTCACTTGTCTGAAAACCTGTCTTCATGAGTGTTACATGCCATCTAGTACAATACACAGGTGACAGTGGGACAAGCACACAGGAAGGGACACCCCCAGCATGCATGTGTTATGGTCAATTACTTACACAAAACTTGTACAATTTACATTTAAATGTTGTTTGGACCATTGATTGCTTATACAATTGCTGTGTTTGTTCAATTTGTTGTACAAGTGGCATCGTGTGCACTTGACTTGTATGGCCCGGAGCTGTTGGCAGTGATCCTGACTGGAAGCAAAACTGTTGAAACATCACCTATGTGTTGGAATATGACATGATCCATGTATTTACTGTAACTTTACACCACCAATGCAGTAGAATCATTCACCGGTAACATGGCCCATGCTTTGTCATCTTTGAAGTATCAAAAATTTAGACCCATACAAGATTGCGCACCGTAATTTCACATGAACCATGTCAACATTGTCGTGTATTTTAATATTCCACGACACCTGCATTATTATATAGTAAAGTGTACACTGCATATTCACATGTATTACAGGGCATATTGTTCCGTCACATGACACACGTATTGCAGTTACTGTGTCTTTACAGGATTCATGTACTGTGTCCATTTGCCACGAGGGTGGTCTACCCTGCTGAGCGGGCAGAACCCCCTATGCCAGCCACAAACGTCCTACTAGAATTCGCTCATTTCCACTCACACCCACCAACCTTCCTGTCGCATTCACACAACATAACTTAAACTTTCCTAGTTGTTGTGGTCAAGGGCTGGTCAGTCAGTCAGTCGCGTTGCCATGGCAAGTGCGACACCGCAATATGTCTTTGTATGTGTCCAGCACAATCTCAAATTTACCAACATGAATGTTTGTTGACGCGACCACCAGCTCAACTGCAATCGTAATGGTCACTTTCTCAAAATGTGAGAGGCCAGTAGTGTCTGTGTTGAATGAACTGACCACTGCAGTCAGTCAGAGGACAGTGGTGTTGTGTCTATTGGTACTGGGTTGAGGATGTGTACTGTGCTCCCATACTGCCAAAAGTCGGCGCTGACTTCGGAGGTAACTGTGAGGGGTCGTCTTGTGGAATTATCTGTTGATTGGCTGAAACAGAGATGAGAAGAGTTTAGAGTAGGGGATGAGACACAACATGGTGTCATACACTGGAACCACCTGTAGTCAGCAAGGATGAATACTTCTGAATTGTGAATGCTGAATTGTACATGTAAGCTGCCAACATGTAAGGGTCAATTTATACACTGATGTACAACACCTTGCAAAATTAACTTTATCATCATGATATGACATCAGACATGGGGTCAAATATTTGTAATTGAAAGTATTTAAATACTTTTTAAAAGTATTTGTAATTTTCAAATACTTTTTAAAATACATTGTCAGTATCAACATTTCTGTTTCAAGACCACATGTAATGCCTGCAAGACTCCCTGGCACTTGTCTACCTGTCTTGGAAGTAACAAAACACTAATTATGCCTACAAACAAGATGTCTCAATCTATGATTTGCATTTCTGTTACTTATATAGTGATATATCCCTAAAATGAAAAGTATTTGGAAAAATATTTTCCAATATATTTGTATTTAAATACTTTTGCATTTAAAAGTATTTGTAATTGTATTTGAACCTCTCAAGAGTATTTGTATTTAAATACATTTCAATGTAACAGATATATGTATGATATTGATATGTGTGTACCCATGAAAACACATTTTGTTGCAATTCATACTGGCGCAGAATGCATTATTCATATGCAGCCAGCATAATGTAAAATGACATCAAGGATTCAAAGTCTGCACCAATACAAAAAGTTGCGCAGGAAGATAAACAACATTTTGTGGAATACATGTGCTGGTTATCAAATCAGTTGCTATCTCACAGCGTGCTCAATCAATAAAATCGGTTTCACAATGCACGACACAACTCATTTGGTAGATGTTGAAATGCACAGCGTTAAACTTAACTGAACAACTGATTAGTATATTTTGTAAGTACTGGTTTACATGTAGCAATGATCATGACATTAACATTTAAAGATGGCCTACCTTGACTAAACTGGTCAGCTGACCACCGTGTGATGAGGATGCCAACGCCTTCTATTAATGCCAGTAGCACTCCACCTGCAAGAGAATGTCTTATGTCAGAATACTACAACAGTAGCTGTACACTACAAGACAACGTCTGAGATCAATAGACTATTCAGTATGACAGAGATACTGACTGCAGTAGAATATCGGAACTGGCACACAGTTTATGACAATATTAGCCAAATTGATGATAGTGACTACGCAAAATTGTATTTATCCAACTGCCAAGTGGATAAATTAAACAATTGTACAGTACAAAACAACTACAATTATAGATGAATTGTCATCAAGGTGATTTTATTTTTTATGTAATTTACTCAATAATAATATGCCACGTATAAATAAATATTATGTGTTTGTCTAACAAATTTGTGTACAAGTTACAAATTTACAAAGAGGTAATATTTTCAGTACATACCAATGACAGCTGAGCCAGCCATTGCTGCTGTACCATCTGAAAGAAGGAACAGCCATATATAATAGAAGCAATCAATGCGGACATCTATCAGATGTGGATATCTTGCTATGACTGTCTGATTAACAAGTTGCATAAGCACACACATCATGTCATGAGTAGTTGAACAAACGATGCCACATGTCTGCGACAGTCTCAACAGTCATTACATTATTACGTTTATATAAAATCATCTGTTCTGAAGTGTTTATACACACACATATATATACTGATTAAAACCAACAAAAAACTAAAACCCAGTGTAAATTTTCAATACAGGTTCTTGTCAATTCAGTGCATATTGCGTTAAACATTTCCTCCACAGTGTACCACGGTAGTATCTACGTTACCACATGTTACAACCACGCGTGGTTCTCCACTGATGGTTTTGATACGTACTTCGCACTGACAAGATCGCCCCAGTGAGGGCACCACTTGTGATTGAATTCCACGGGTCTTCCTTTTTACGTATGTAGACCATGGTGCAGTCAATGGCCGAGAACAGACCTCCCCACACAGCGAAGTTGCCTGTGTAGAAACCATAAAACACCACTCACAAGATAACAAGTGCATACTATGTTTGTGTTGATATTTGATACTAGACAACAAAGTAACAAGTATGTCTATGCAGTCGCCTAATGGGGCTGCTTTCTTATGTCCTAATCATAAACCAAATGTCTGCCATCAAGCCCTTCGGGGTTAGTGGGAGGATGGTGAATCACATGACAAATGGGAATATGCAATTTTTTCACCAACCGACAAAATATCCATAAAATCATTCAGTGTTATCTCTTGGATTCTCACCAGAAAGTCAACATGCAAGACACACTCTCTACCAAGTGGCATCCAAACATACATTACACTTTGATGAGTAAAATATGCTCCAGTTACAGACAGTAGTAAGCCTATTTTGCCTGCCAGCTATAAAAAGATACAAAGTACTAACCGCCTGTGATTGGTGCTCGTTCCTTTACTGCCAGCATGCAGCCAATCAGTCTTCGATATTGCCCCTAAACACACAAATAGATTTTTTTAAATTGACTTCTTAATTACATTTATACATTGTATATCACTTATATGCTAAACAAAGAAATTAAATTTTTTATATCTCATACTAATTCCAATTAAAATCCATCTAGTACACACGAAATCAGGTAACAAAATATTTTAAAACATTTTCCATGGATGAAAAAACATTTAAAAAATGCAGCAAACTTACACTGGGTGCATTTCTGAATCCCTTTATGGAGTGGAATACACCGCCTCCAATGGCACCCATGGCAAAGGCCCCTCCACAGTCATCCACAATACGCCACGGGCTGCAACAACAATACCTTTCCATTCAGTACACACATAGTTGACACCATTTTAATTTCACTGCAATTAGCAGAACAAAACAATCAGATGGTTGCTCAGTTTGGTGGTTTGTATATGATCTCAAATCAATTCAGAAACTGACTGATCACAAGATTGTTGACTGAACTGAAGAAATGATTCATCAATTAACAGAGGTGACGTTAGATTTAGACAAAAAAGCACATTACAATTGTAAAAAATGCTATTACAGTGGAACCCCTCATTTAAGACCGCCCCCCAAATCACATTGGGGGCGGTCTTAAGAGGGGTGGTCTCTCGTGAGGGGTTTGCAACATTCAACACTAGGGGGCGCTTACAACGACTAATATCAACATTAGGGGGCGCTTACAACCACTAAGTAGTAAAATACACAATAAAAAGTTGAAAATTAAAAATGAGATAACATATTAACAACAACAAATTTATTCTGTTTATTTTATGTGTGACACATTTCAGTATAAGTTTAATTTGAATCGTTTTTTTCTAAATAATATCTGATAAAAGTATCCTCATTTTGAATCGTTTTTTAATTATATCTGATAAAAAGTATTCTCATTTAATTTATTTAAAATTAAATTTTGGTCTGAGGGGCTAAAAAGTGCTGCCACCTCACAGCGTCTGAGTAAACGCACCGCGGTCGCCATTTTGTTGTTCTTTCCAGCGCCGCAAAACGATCTTTAACTTTCTGATCTAATCATGAAAACGACCTCTTACAGCCGCTAAACGTCCTCTCTAATAACTCATATTACATATATATAAGCTAGGTCATAAAATTAAATCATTAAAATTGATGTGAAGAATAAAATTCATAAATCTAAATTGTGCTAACCTAAAGTCGACATCGCCTATGCCGTAGATTACTGTGGCGTTACATCGATATAATTATTATCGCGGTGTCGCTAAATCTGGATTCCGGTTTTATTTTAAACTAACCTAAAACTTAGCTACGTTTCTCAACTTTAATCATACACAAGTTTCTAAACTTTTACTCATACACAATATGGATATTTAATCACAGAGTTAGCGTAGCCACCGACGGTGACCATGCCCGCCATGAATGATGTCTTGCTGGCGAGTTCTTGCGCGAGTTTGTTTCGTGAATTTGATTTGTTTCAATAATGTAAGTGATTTAATTTTATAACATAGTGTGTGTTTATGAATATATAAGATACATGAGGAAAGTCTAGCGGCTGTTAGATGTCGTTTTCATAATTCGGTCAGAAAGTAAAAGATCGCCAAAATGAATGGTCGTCATCAGGCGATTTATTGTTTTTATGGCATTACGCGCGTCCGTGCGCGTTAGTCATGCATTTAATGAGAGTTCATTGCGATATTTAGGTTAACAAATGTGCTGGCCACCTATCAGATGGTCGTTCGTCAGGGGTAAAATTCAAATTGCCATGGTCGTTGGTCGCGTCTGCCGGGTGGTCGTTGGTGAGGGAACGTCAATGAAAAAACGGTCGTAAAAAGCGGGTGGTCGTAAATGAGGGTGGTCGTTCGTGAGTATTGCAATGAGCAAAATATTTCAGCCAAAAATCAACTTTTCCCATCAGACAAGTCACAAGTGTCCTGGACAATGTATTTGCCAGATACAGGGAATTATTTGTTGAGGATACACATGTGTACTAAACCAACCTATGGTCTTTTTTTGTCAAAAATGTTATAGACGGTACATCATCAATTTTTGCATTTACAAGAGGTTCTAATTATAGTCATTAGCACATCCGCCTGGCACAGCAGGTTCAACACACGGTCAGGAGATGCATGGTACATTTTGTGTAAAAAAAACTGGCTGTCAACACTGAGGACTGTGTATTAAGGATGATACGGATTTGGAATTTCATTTGAATCGAATCCTTGACATTTCGAATACAAATCGAATATGAATATTCAGTGGCTTTAAATTTGATTACAATACTGAACAGTGTTGAGATGTCTTGCTGTTTTGTTTACTTTCTGGCGTAACCATGAAAATTACTTCTTACAGCCGTCAAACATATTCTCACATATCTTATATGCATACATAAGGTTACAATATAAAATCATTTCCATTCTTGTAAAGAATAATTTTTTGAAAACAAACTCGCACAAAACTCGACATGACTTACGTCGGCTTCACAGAGCTTGGGGCTTACCGTAATATCAGTAATTTATCGCAGGTGTCGCTCAGACATGGGGTCAAACACATTGAAATGTATTTAAATACATCTTCTCTTGAAGGATTCAAATACAAAATACTTTTAAATGCAAAATACATTGGAAAGTATTTCAAAAAAAAAAGTAAATCACAAATCGCGACATCTAGTTTAGAGGCATAATTAGTGTTTTATTCATACAATGACAGGCAGACCAGTGCTAGGGGATATTGTTATTACTAACTACACCACAGTGACAATCGACTCAGAAACCTCTATCCAGAGAGGTAAATGCCGTAGTATGTTTTTTTTTAAGTTAAGCTAGGAGATCCATAATAAAATGCCTATGTTTCCCTCAGAAGAGACAATGCTAATGACTGCTAGGGATCTTGTGAGGAAGTGTGGCAGCTCAACTAGAAAGACAGCCTGGTGCCAGACTAAAGAGCAAAGGGGATATTGACCTATGGTCCATCCTCTGGCACTGACCAAACACTAGTTGTGGTCACTGCCAGGGCCATGGGGAACACATGCTGTCAAATGTCTTCAGTAAATAGCACTGTTGGGTTAAAGTTACAATCAATAGGTATTTTGAATGTTGAAATGAAAACAACTTGTTTGGTGAAAGATGATTTGCAGTGAAGGTAATCAGTTTGGCAGGCATTACTTGTGATCACGAAACAGAAATGTTGATATTGACAATGTATTTGAAGATAAATACAAGTACTTTTCATTCCTAAACGTCAAATACAAATACCTTGAATACAGTATTTAAATACTTTCAAATACAAATGTATTTGACCCCATGTCTGCTGTCACTAAATAAATGACGTACACAAATTACTGTTTTATGCTAACCCTAAAATAACCGTAATTAAGCCTAAGCTAATTTAAATTAATCCTAAACTTACTCGAAACCTTAACCTGACACTGTTAACAAAAGACCCCTCGACACAATACCGATATTATGTTAAGCTAAGCCACCACCGACAGCGATGACACTGCGAAAATATTCGAGCGATATTCGTCTAGATAGCTTCAAATTTTCGAATTGGGGAACTTCTGAATGTTCGTAATTTAGAATACGAATCGAACATTTGTCCCATCCTTCCTTTGAATCTGTTGTGAATCGGAGAATCATGTTAATGATGGCTCCATCTCAGTTTGGGACGTAAAAGAGTTTAATACAAGATACAGATTTTATCAGTTACAATTTTTGTGTGGACAAGTCGATGTTGGTTGGTATACCTCGATGTTAACTCACAAGTTATCATCATGACGATGATACAAGCCATTTGGCACTTCCAAGCCCAAGCAATGCAAGGTTATCAATTTGTTTGTTACACTTCATTTGGGATATATAAACTACAACGTAACAGCTGTTGTGGGTCAATAAGCGAATGCAGACAACAGCTTGACCAAAGAATTGCGAAACTAGCATACTGAAGAACAAATATTCCATTCAGATTCAGAAGTGCGTGAGCCGTCAGTTTGCGTGAAATAATCAAATTATCGCCCGTCACGACCTTGCACATGACGACACGATCGGGATAAGCTTCCTTTACCGTTAGATGTCTAACATTCTGTTAGAAGAAATAAAAATAACTACCACCGGTATCAAACAGCCCTCACAAACATATCCTGACTAAATGTAAATACACATAGCATTCTAAATATAACAAATATTGCAAACATACCAAGGTTCACGTGCATATTCTTCCATTTTTGTCAACGCCGGAAGTCACAAAAGTACAACTATCCCATAATGCCAAATCGTCCTTGACCTATCATGAGCTCAAATGGCGCGAATTTAATAAAATCGTAACTATAACAGCTGTCTTGTGCAGCTGTGTTGAGTAATAGATAGTTGTTTAATTTTGTATTACTACGACAATTTGTTATTGACAATGACTACTCCAAGCCTTGTCACCAGTCCAAGCGACTGGCCTGAAACGTTTCCTCAACTTAGAGTGAGTTACTCCCTCTGGCGCTGACAAGGATCCGGGAATAGCGGTATCCATGACCTAGCCCTAGCCTGGAGTACGCCTAGCCTAAATCCTTCTGAAGCTAAACGAGTAATCTTCCAGTTAACTGGCCTAAATTATTAGGGCCTTTTCAAAACGGATTTGACTACCTTTTTGGTGCGTTTGTACTGCCATTCTACATTACTTCTGGTATAAAGAAGGCATATTATTTTCGTTATTAACCGTTTCGGTCGTTTATAAATTGTGTTTTTAGACCAATTTAATTCCGTTGAGTTGATCTAAACAAGCCTATGCCACAGCTACGCGCAGCCCACATGCATCAGAACAGCAAAAACAATTTCTGGTAATCTTCCAGTTGGGCATTTCCATGAAAATTTGGAAAATGGTCTGAAATTTTATTCATTGAATTTCAATGGAATATTACATGTTTTTGATAGGACATAACTTAAAGTTATAGGAAAGAATTTTTTTCAATATTTGCACAATGCTTTATGTGAAAATGCTACACTCAACCATTAGCACTGAAATTATAACATTACGCTCGTCTAAAATGTCAATAATTCCCTTTATAGCCCTATTTTCTGTTACCTTCTTGGTTTGCTCAATTGCTGTTATTTGTTTAAGCCTTAGTCTCATGTATTATGACAATAACATTTCTGAGTCTGTTCTGCATTTTTCAAGACATGCTTCTACACTGAGGTAGTGATTTTTGCGTAACGCGAGTCACAAAATTATAGATTTTTAATTTTATACAGCAGCCTTTGGTAGTCTGAGACTGTCCATTATAAATCTCCTCCTTTTTATAGCTTATTAAATGATACAAACTATATCCATATCTAGTGAATCTATACTGTGATATTGGACACGTGTAACGCGAGTCACATGTAACGCGAGTCACGAAAAATAAGGTATTGTAACGCGAGTCACAATGCATTTGTTAGATTTTTCTCACTTCTTCTAAGACATATATCAATTTGTTGCAAAAGCATAATATAGACTGCAGTATTAATGTTTTATTAATGATAATTCTGCCATGAAAATAAATTTGTTTACTAATATATCCCATAAGTCTTTAATGGTCCAGTTTATTATTAAATCACATGCTTCTTTAAAAAACAAAAGATTTTGAATCTGATTTCATCTATCACCAGTGAATCTCTTTTCCAACATTATTGAATAATAAGAAATTACTTATGTTCATAAAAAATTAATAAATGACAAACAAAAGGGTTCAAATTGACTAGTTAGCTATGTACATTATCCCCACACATGGACATGTGCTGAATGCATGCCAGGCTCACGTATACACGATTTATTTTTCTACTATTCAGATAAATGTGTTCATGTTTAATTTCCATTAAGTTTTTACATATTAAAATATTTAGCTTTGTTTTGCTAGATAGCAGTCAGTGTAGGAATTATTTAGTAAGATTAACTTCTTACCTGTTTACCTAGGTAGGTGAAAATATCAGCATGAATTAATGACAGATGTTAAATTGGTGATGAAAATCTTTCATAAGAAGTTTAAGATATTAATTGCTGCTCTTAAATAAAACAACATTCATAATTAGTTGTTGTATGTTTATTGATAAACATTTGACATATTCAATGGAACCGAGTTCAGGTTCTTTCTCGACATTCACAGCCGCTGAAAGACAGTGAAAGAGACTTCTGAAGCTCTGTACTCAATGTAAATATAAAGATTACTGCAAACATCAGAATGAAATGAGTACAAAGAGCCATGATGCAAAGAAGGCAAGGGAACATAACCGGCTTTTGTTTGAACAAAAGAGTCAGAGGCAAGAGAATGTGAGCAATCGAATAGCCAAATGTCGAGCCCGGAAAAAGGCAAGAGTAAATAACAATGCCAGTTGGCAAAAGCAACAACAAAAACAAAGAGACTGTTTTGGATCCGTCACTCCCACCAACTCTGAAAGGGAGGAAAGCTGTCATGCGAAAACTGTACAGCACAGTTCAAATTGAGGCATCACCTGATCAAAAACAATCTTATCTATGACAAAGCCAGATGAACACAAAGGTGCGATTCCTGTGGTCCACATTGAAGCAGTCACGTTGTTCTATGCTAGCAATAACAACATGTTTAGTTAGTTTTTATAATAAAACTTGCATGTAAGTGGTCTTGCAAAATAATTGTAAAGGTAACTTTTATGAAAAACAATCACCTTGTGTATTTCTTTTAAAACTATGAAATCTTTCTGGAATTAAAACACCAAGTTCAAGTATGCATTACTTCCTTTAAAATTATACAATATTTTAGGTTAATGTATTTTTAAATGTAATATTGTGTGTTACGTAAATTACAGACTGAAACATTGAATTCCCTCAAGATAAAATATGCATAATGACTTATCTGTGATAATGGATTTCATGTAACGCGAGTCACAGTAACGCGAGTCATGCTGATTATCTAATATATTTGTATGTTATTGATAACATTTCAAATCACTAATGCCATTTTTTGAAACCTTATTTATTTGTGTTTCACACAAGGGTATTCATTGTTTGCCATTATTTATACTTTGAGGAGAAACTTGTCATGTATCAAGTGACGTTTTTGGATTTTCCGTTTGCTGTAACGCGAGTCACGCTAAGATTAGATTCAAATAAAAATCATACTATGTAATCAAATTTTTATTTGTTGGCATCATTTAATACCTTATACCTTTAAGTTCCTCTATGCATAAGTTGAACTTTTAAAATACATTATTATAAGAGATATGTCAAAATAGTGTTCATGGAATGGTCAAAATATGTAACGCGAGTCACGTGGAAATGCCCAGTTAACAATAACGCCTATATTATTAGGGCCTTTTAAAAACGGTTTTACCACTTTTTCGATGTGTTTGGAATGTCATTCTGCATAATTTCTGCTAAAAAGAAGGCTGATATTATTATTGTGTTTTAGATAAATTTAATGTCGTTGACTTGACGTAAATAAGCTGATGTCACAGGGCGTGAGCAGTTAGCACTCCCCAGACGCATCAAGACCGCAAAGGCGATGTCATGCAATTTGCAAATATGTCCCCAAAAGTAAGGCTACATCGTTAATTTTTATTCTGTCGAATGCAGATTTATTTGTTTTAAGCATAAGTTTATAAAATATGGCTGATTGTTTTTTATTTCGCAATGCACACACAAGATATCGCCTTAGTGGTCGTGATGTGTCTGGGGAGCACTAACTGCTCACGCTGTGACATCGGCTTATTTACGTCGAATTGACGGCATTAAATTGATAAAACAATAATTAGAAAAATATGTCTGCTTTCTTTTTAGCGGAAGTGATGCAGAATGACATTCCAAACACATACATGTACATAAAAAAGTGGTAAAACCGTTTTTAAAAGTCCCTAAAAAATTATGCCAGTTAACTGGAAGATTACCCAATTTCTTACCATTTTTTCTTGTGGTTAGCTTGTCACTATGCTAGCCACATGTTTGCAGCTATTTTTTTTCCGAGCTTGGTTTTTAGAGTTGTCCTCTTGAATGAGTGAGTTGACTACAGTTTATACATTGATCCAGTATGTGGGATCTTTTACATCCCCTGGGATAGACACCAGATAGAAGGTACCACCGGCTTTTAGTGTCTCTTCCGAAAGACACAGGCAATGAAAGGTGAAAAAGATTGCCTAAGTTTTGAAATGGTGGCAGGTGGGATTGAACCACCATCCACTCGATTGACAGTCCGTCACTCTACCACGCAACCACTGCTCCTCGCAGGGGATATTAACTTATTCTCGGCAATGCAGATTTTTATTTTTGAAATGAAAAATACAAAAGGCTACAAAATATTGCATTTTTTAAATTTTGTTTCAGACTTCACATTGTACATGCACTTTATACCTTTGCAGTTCAGATGCCTACATGTGGTGTTGCGTAGCTGTGACATTGTCTTGTTTACATCAACTCAACAGAATTATATTGATCTGAAATATTGATCTTCTTTGTACCGGAAGTGATGTAGAATGACATTCCAAACACATACATATAAGAAAGTTAGTAAAACCTGTTCAGGCTCAGTGTCGCGCTCAACCACGCCTCACCCTCTCTCTGTACCTGTCGGCAAATCCTAGATGGTTGTGTCATTGGTGGTGGCTTCAGCAGTTTGCTACTGCCAGCATTGGTAATGAAGTCAAAGGAACCATATGGACATAATCTACAACTAAAATAGTGCCATTTTAGTGTCCAAATGACTGAGTGAGGTGATATGGTCAGAATGCACCTCTGATTGAATGGCACCAGTCGCAATGCATCAAATGCATAGACTTAAGTTTAGTCACAATGCACTAACTGTGTGGTCATAAAAAAACTCGCAATGCACCAACCGCTTACCAGGTAGTCGCAGTGCACCAACAGGGTGGTCACAGTGCTCCACATTTGGTCAGAAGGCCCCACTTACGTGATAACAGCCTGGTCAGTTTTTAGTTAATAAATATCTATTTTAATCCATTATGGTAACATAGCCAGTTTTCCTTTTCCTATAGGTATCCAGAAAAATAGACGAGATAAATATATTTTATTTTCATAACTCAATATAAACTGTTTTAATGTACTTAGCTGTTGTATTCAGCAGCCAGTATAGCTGATTCACCTAGACAGAACTTTAGCTACTGCAAGATATTACCGGATTAGGTGCTCAATGTATGTCTGGGTCTGAACCAGTAGCCTTTAAAATATATGTGTTACAAATCACTTAAATTAAAAAAAACATTAAATTCCTTATTGAAGAGAAAATACATTTGTGTATAATATTATTATGCATAAATAATGTTGCAGTTAGAGTAGCACTTGGAAGTTATTGGCATGTGCATGCTTCCACTAGTTTTATGTGACATTTTTTATGATGATTTTTCAGAACTTGGACACGATGCTGCGCTGTGGGATCTGTTTTGAGTTCATGGACACTGCCCTGATTCTGCCCCAGTGCTCACACAACTGTGAGTGACCCGCTACTTGTATTGTGTCACTGTTGTGTAGTAGACTGTTGCATTAGTGCATAGCATAATAATCAGTTCACCATTGCAAAATCAATGAAAGAATCTTCAACTGGTTCTTAATTGTATACCTGCATTTGTTCTCATACTGTATTTTTTATTATAAAATATACTGATATTGGAATCTGATTTATTATTTAAAATTCACGACTGAAACTAGTCAGAATTTTATTTTCCTAGTCATACACATATGGCAACATGTAACATAAATAGTTTCTTGTGGTCTGTTTTAAATCTTATGAATATATCAAGGTTTGGGATCACCAACCTAACGAGCATGTTAAATAACACTAAAATTCCATTATATAAATGCTATCTTGGTTTATTTGCAGATTGCTCACTGTGCATCAGAAGGTACATAGGCTACAAGCCACAGTGTCCAGCGTGTGCCAAGGTATTTGTTTCTGCTGAGGCAATGGACAATTCACTGATTTCTTACCACACTGACCAGTCATTATTTGTACAGCAAGAGTAGTTTTCTGTAAACGGAATATAAATCAATTATGTCAAAATATGAAAAGAATGACCAACGTGAAAATGATGGCTGTTGGAAGTAAATGTGGATAAACGTCTATAAGAAAACATGATATTGAAATAAACAGAAAATCTGTTGGACATTTTGAGGTAAATCCAGGAAATAGTATTGAAAATTATTGTCATCATTCTGTCAATCATCATGAACCTTCAAACAATGTCATACATGTGTTTGTTGTCATTGCAAACAAACTAAACTGAAATAAATAGTCTGCAGTTATTTATACAAACAATATTGGTTTTTTTCTGTTGAGTCTTCCCTATTTCAGAGATATAATTCTAAAAAATATAATGTATAAAATTTATCATTTATCTTCTGTTTTAGAATGTGTCTCAAACTGATCTGAAGAACAACCGTATTGTAGATGACATAATCAAGACATTCACTGAACTAAGGTAAGCCACAGAGAATATAAAACCTGCCGGTTTCTATTGCACATTGCAGGAGAACGTATCTAAGTCACTGTTACAATAATTTATTTTGCTACTTCATGTTCTCATATTCTTTCTCTGTTATTGTTTGATTATATTGTGCACAGCTTCAGTCTTAATCTTACTGTTGTTTGAGAACCAGACACTAGGGGTCTGTCTTTCCTGAAGCCATGTCCAAGATAGTTGGATGATATTACACAAATTACATTCCTCCTTGGATCACGTCATTAGGTTTTTTGATACTCAGCTTTTTTTTTTATGGATACTAATGAAGAATATAAAGTTGACTGTTTTGTGTATACATAGGTCGAGTCTGCTCAAACTGGTTGTTTCGACCAATTCTCGGCCAACTGATGATGTTCGGCTAACAAAGGTAACAATATTTGTGATTAATCACAATGTATTTGATCTTTGAAATATTCTGTAAAACTATCTAATAAAATTGAATCAGTCTGCAGATAAGTAAAATGTTATTGGAATAATGTGATGGACTTATCTGAAGATGACCATTCATGACATATCTTCTTCAGGGAGCAACGGAACAGAAAAAAACACCTGAGACATTGACAAAGGAATGTGGAAGGCTTGCACAGAATGTATGTTATTTAAAAATTACTATAAGTATGCTTTTATGTTACCCATGTATATTGCCTGTCTCTATGCACAACCTGATCATGGGGCTATTCACCACCATAGCATTTTACAAATAAAACAATGTAGCTGATTCACTGACTTTAATAATAGTAATTAGGTACTTCTGTTGTGCCTTCCTCAGAAATCAAGGTCAGAAGCACATCAAATTGCCATCAATATAAAATGCCTTGCAAAATTCGTAATGGCTTCTCATATATGCCAATTTTTATGATAGCTTTCTGTGGGATGATGTTTTTATAATTGTAAATATTTAAACAAATATGTAGTGTTAATTAAAAAAAGCATTTAGTAATAAAATAGTTTGATGATGTACCAAAAATGTATGGTGGATTCTTTATTACTGTCATATTTCCATCGTTTTCAGAAAACAACAAAGAGAAACACAGATAGAAATGCGTCATCTTCCCGAAGCACAAAAACAAACTCCTATGGCAGCGACGCTGTAACTCTGGAAGATTCGGAATCGAGCTGTGAGCTTCCACAGCGTCAGCCACCGTCCCTGGTGGCCCGTTTGTCTGGTGCAGACGGGGAGGTCGAGACGGATGAGGACATGTTTTGGAGTGACGATGAAGGAGATATAACAAGAACTAAGGACAATGGGTGTACCCCAAAAAGAGCGGCGCCTGACCCGTGTGACCTCCCCTCAGATACACTCTCTCTCAACATGTCTGCAAGCAATATGACATCCCCATCAACTATGACTTCGCCATCAGCTATGACTTTGTCATCAGCTATGACTTCGCCAACAAGTTCTATGTTTTCCGTGCACAGGACTCCAGTAACTCGAGGTGAGTAGGAATTACTGATGTGTTGTACCCAAAGTAACTCCCCACAATTACGATCACACAAATGAAAAACTCTTCTTCAGTAAGACATTGCTGTACTGTTGCAATGTGCTATGTAATAATGATTAGTGTGATTATTATGGGAGTTTTACTATTTACTATAACTAGTTCTATTGGACCACAAGGGTGAAAAATTTTAGTGACATTGTGATATGTGCAATGGTGTAATAATGATTAGGGAATATAGTTATTTTACATAATAGTATATGGTGCTTCAGTAGGTGAATACAAGGAATGGATGGTCATCTGTTTCTTTTCAGTAGGAAGCCAGTGTGTAGTCATCAGTTGGCTGTTTCAGTGACTTCCGTGTGTGGTCATCTGGTGTTCTGTTTCAGTAGACTGTCCTGTGTGTGGTCATCTGGTGTCTGTTCTGTTTCAGTGACTGTCCTGTGTGTGGTCATCTGGTGTCTGTTCTGTTTCAGTGATGTCCTGTGTGTGGTCATCTGGTGTCTGTTCTGTTTCAGTGACTGTCCTGTGTGTGGTCATCTGGTGTCTGTTCTGTTTCAGTGGACTGTCCTGTGTGTGGTCATCTGGTGTCTGTTCTGTTTCAGTAGACTGTCCTGTGTGTGGTCATCTGGTGTCTGTTCTGTTTCAGTAGACTGTCCTGTGTGTGGTCATCTGGTGTCTGTTCTGTTTCAGTAGACTGTCCTGTGTGTGGTCATCTAGTGTCTGTTCTGTTTCAGTAGACTGTCCAGTGTGTGGTCATCTGGTGTCTGTTCTGTTTCAGTGAATTGTCCTGTGTGTGGTCATCTGGTGTCTGTTCTGTTTCAGTGGACTGTCCTGTGTGTGGTCATCTGGTGTCTGTTCTGTTTCAGTGAATTGTCCTGTGTGTGGTCATCTGGTGTCTGTTCTGTTTCAGTGGACTGTCCTGTGTGTGGTCATCGGGTGACTGTTCTGTTTCAGTGAATTGTCCTGTGTGTGGTCATCTGGTGTCTGTTCTGTTTCAGTGGACTGTCCTGTGTGTGGTCATCGGGTGACTGTTCTGTTTCAGTGAATTGTCCTGTGTGTGGTCATCTGGTGTCTGTTCTGTTTCAGTGGACTGTCCTGTGTGTGGTCATCTGGTGTCTGTTCTGTTTCAGTGAATTGTCCTGTGTGTGGTCATCTGGTGTCTGTTCTGTTTCAGTGGACTGTCCTGTGTGTGGTCATCTGGTGTCTGTTCTGTTTCAGTGAATTGTCCTGTGTGTGGTCATCTGGTGTCTGTTCTGTTTCAGTGGACTGTCCTGTGTGTGGTCATCTGGTGTCTGTTCTGTTTCAGTGGACTGTCCTGTGTGTGGTCATCTGGTGTCTGTTCTGTTTCAGTGGACTGTCCTGTGTGTGGTCATCTGGTGTCTGTTCTGTTTCAGTGAATTGTCCTGTGTGTGGTCATCTGGTGTCTGTTCTGTTTCAGTGGACTGTCCTGTGTGTGGTCATCTGGTGTCTGTTCTGTTTCAGTGATTGTCCTGTGTGTGGTCATCTGGTGTCTGTTCTGTTTCAGTGAATTGTCCTGTGTGTGGTCATCTGGTGTCTGTTCTGTTTCAGTGGACTGTCCTGTGTGTGGTCATCTGGTGTCTGTTCTGTTTCAGTGACTGTCCTGTGTGTGGTCATCTGGTGTCTGTTCTGTTTCAGTGAATTGTCCTGTGTGTGGTCATCTGGTGTCTGTTCTGTTTCAGTGAATTGTCCTGTGTGTGGTCATCTAGTGTCTGTTCTGTTTCAGTGGACTGTCCTGTGTGTGGTCATCTGGTGTCTGTTCTGTTTCAGTGGACTGTCCTGTGTGTGGTCATCTGGTGTCTGTTCTGTTTCAGTGGACTGTCCTGTGTGTGGTCATCTGGTGTCTGTTCTGTTTCAGTGAATTGTCCTGTGTGTGGTCATCTGGTGTCTGTTCTGTTTCAGTGAATTGTCCTGTGTGTAATCATCTGGTGTCTGTTCTGTTTCAGTGAATTGTCCTGTGTGTGGTCATCTGGTGTCTGTTCTGTTTCATGGACTGTCCTGTGTGTGGTCATCTAGTGTCTGTTCTGTTTCAGTGAATTGTCCTGTGTGTGGTCATCTGGTGTCTGTTCTGTTTCATGGACTGTCCTGTGTGTGGTCATCTAGTGTCTGTTCTGTTTCAGTGAATTGTCCTGTGTGTGGTCATCTAGTGTTCTGTTTCAGTGGACTGTCCTGTGTGTGGGGTCAGTATCCCAGACAGACATATCAACATGCACCTTGACCAGTGCCTCCGTGATGGACCTCGACTCACCGCCCCTGCAGTGACTGTCAGGTAAGAGCCACACCTGCTCTCTTGTGACTAGTCTCAGTGGTGACATGTTCGGCTGGTGACTGACACATCCAGTTGGTGACACATCCAGTTGTTGTCACATCCAGTTACTGACAACTGTTTATTTCCACTTTTCAAAGTTTAGTGTGGAATGGAAGTTCATGTTTGAGGACATGTGTGACTACTGTTGTGCTGAATTCTCGTTTGTCAGTAATGACGCTAGATACCATTAAGTTATCTTTTACTAGTCAAGTGTTGTGTTTGCAGCAAAGCCCCACTGAGGAAGCCTCTGCCTAAACTTGTCTACAATCTGATGAAAGACGCGGAACTGAAGAAGAGACTTACAGACGTCTGTCTGCCTACTCAGGGGGACCGCCAGGTGGGTCACCGTGGGTGTGTCATCTTTCTGATCACTGCGGATGTGCATGCGTGCATGCATAATGTGACGTGGGACGTTTCATGTGTTGGGATTTATTTTGAAGCATTTATCTAATTAATAAAAGACTAGATCAGAAATTATACTTTTAAATTATTTGAGGAGTATTTTGCCATATTTCACATTTTTGATGTATATATGTAATTATTTTCATTACAGTTCTCTTCTATAACATTTTACTCATGTTCAACAAACGAGTGACGATGTTTCAGACCCTGATCAGAAGACACCAGGACTACACTGTCATGTACAACTCTCAGTGTGACTCTCTCAACCCAATGTCACGTAAGTCAACTCTCAGCGTGACTCTCTCAACCCAATGTCACGTAAGTCAACTCTCAGCGTGACTCTCTCAACCCAATGTCACGTAAGTCAACTCTCAGTGTGACTCTCTCAACCCAATGTCACGTAAGTCAACTCTCAACGTGACTCTCTCATCTCAACCCAATGTCGCGTAAGTCAATTCTCAGTGTGACTCTCTCAACCCAATGTCACATAAGTCAACTCTCAGCGTGACTCTCTCAACCCAATGTCACGTAAGTCAACTCTCAACGTGACTCTCTCATCTCAACCCAATGTCACGTAAGTCAATTCTCAGCGTGACTCTCTCAACCCAATGTCACGTAAGTCAATCCCAGCGTGACTCTCAACCCAATGTCACGTAAGTCAACTCTCAGCGTGACTCTCTCAACCCAATGTCACGTAAGTCAACTCTCAGTGTGACTCAACCCAATGTCACGTAAGTCAACTCTCAACATGACTCTATCAACCCAAAGTCACATAAGTCAACTCTCAGCGTGACTCACTCAACCCAATGTCACATAAGTCAACTCTCAACGTGACTCTCTCAACCCAATGTCACATAAGTCAACTCTCAGCGTGACTCTCAACCAAATGTCACGTAAGTCAACTCTCAGCGTGACTCTCAACCCAATGTCACGTAAGTCAACTCTCAGCGTGACTCTCTCAACCCAATGTCACGTAAGTCAACTCTCAGCGTGACTCTCAACCCAATGTCACGTAAGTCAACTCTCAGCGTTACTCTCTCAACCCAATGTCACGTAAGTCAACTCTCAGCGTGACAACCCAATGTCACGTAAGTCAACTCTTAGTGTGACTCTCAACCCAATGTCACGTAAGTCAACTCTCAACGTGACTCAACCCAATGTCACATAAGTCAACTCTCAGCGTTACTCTCTTAACCCAATGTCACGTAAGTCAACTCTCAACGTGACTCAACCCAATGTCACATAAGTCAACTCTCAGCGTTACTCTCTCAACCCAATGTCACGTAAGTCAACTCTCAGCGTGACTCTCAACCCAATGTCACGTAAGTCAACTCTCAACGTGACTCTCAACCCAATGTCACGTAAGTCAACTCTCAGCGTGACTCACTCAACCCAATGTCACGTAAGTCAACTCTCAGCGTGACTCTCAACCCAATGTCACGTAAGTCAACTCTCAGCGTGACTCAACCCAATGTCACGTAAATCTGCTCCCAGTGTGATTATTTTGACCCAGTGATATATATGTATATATATATATATATATATATAATATATACATATATACAAAGCTCTATGTATATATATATATATATATATATATATATACACTGTATATATATATGTATATATACTAGGTAAGTCAACATTAAAGGATCAAACTATGCCTCTTGAATCGTGGCTATCATTTAAACAATTACCCTCCACAATCATTGTAGCTGACTCAACTACCATCAACAAATCAATTACCAATAAACCGGCCTGGGTGTTTACTTCTCAAGTCGCCTAAACCCCCCAAATATTTTAGCGTACTAGTTTGATCTATACCAGAGGCGCTCTCTGGGGTTTTTGGATTCTGACCTACTTTTCTGAGGAACCCAGGGCTTTACTGAAAAAATGGTTGAGGTCTAAAGGGTTAAAATATCTTGTAAAAAATGTCTGACATTGAAACTTGTCATTTTCCAGCTGCAGAAATAGTGAAAGCTGTGGTGGAGAACGAGAAATGTAAGATCAAGTTTACAAAATTCGCTCCTTCGTCTGCTCAGGTCAGTCACAGATGTGTGATTAAATGATTTTATGATTCTAACTGCCTCTGATATACTTATATGTAATTTTTTCCTTTGGCTGTCTCATAATTATATAAACAGGCTTCTTAAATTTGTTCATGAAATGCCAGATTCGTTAATGTGGAATAATTTTTACTGTTACAACTGAACTATAAAACAGTATTGTAAAAACATCAAAGCAAAGCAAAGAACCAACATAAATTATGGTTATGCACATTTGCATGAACTGTTACCAAACACGTTTGTATACTTTGTGTTTATTATGTTGGTTTATCACTGTGTTGCTTCATTGCCTGAAAAGATGTTTGTCTTGCAGAAGTTTGCTGCAAAAAAGGGGGACAGTGAGGAGACCGTATCCCACGCACAGCGTAAATATGGTATGTGGAAACAGTAAACATTATTCACAATCTCCTTCCTGCTAAACCAACAATACTATCTAACACAAAGTAGCTTCTGTATGCAGTGTAACGCACACTCAGTGGTGATGGTTGTCCAAATGTAAGTTGTGCTGTACTCCAGATGGCGCCACTAGTGTGGTTGTCCAGCGAGTACTGATACAACAGTGGTCAATCACTCACACGAGTCTGCCTCAGTCGTTATTGATACAGCTACACTGCTAAGATGGTACTAATAATAATGTGTGTCTCTATACTGTGCCAATACTTAGATGACCTTGCTCCGTTGCTATTCATGCAGCAGCTGTTGCACTGCCTTGTGTTTTTTCATTTTCATTTTTTTTCATTTAATTTTTTTATTATTTATTTTATTAACTAAACAATTTATTTATATAGTTATTTAGCTAATTTATTTTATTTTACAGCATCATAGAATATTACTGTATAAATATGGTGCTATATAAATCAATAAACATTTACATATGGCGTAGTCTTCATAATGGATAACGATCATTGTGGTCTGTTCTGGGGAAGATAAGGCAACGTCATAACACAACATGCCGTCTGATTCCCTGTAATGTTGTAAGGACTGATTTTATCATCTGGAAGGATTGATGCTAAGTGTTTTGTTTACATTTCAGTGACACAACACAAGTCGCAGTTCTCTGACTTGCTCTCACAAGTGAAGCGTCGCTTACAGGACCAACAGGAACCGGACAAGAATCCAACATCTGCGGCACACAGCAGTGGCGCCACCAAGCGTCACACCAGCAGTCGTTTCCAGATATCCGACAGTGACAGTGATGCAGATCTTCCGGGAGTTTTGGCCGGAGTGTTGACCGACTCGGACGATGAGACACCTGACCAGTCACTGTGTGATGACGTCTCAACAAGTCCTCCCGGTGATGTCCTGGATGAGATACTGAACGGCTTGGAGGATGAGTTGTCGGACTGTGAAGATGTTGCTCAGTTAAATAATAAACATGACATCGATGATACTGACGATGACAGTGACGTTACAGTTGACAATAGAGTACAGGCAGTGACAGAGGAAGAACAAGACGGGAGAGAGGAAGGAAGTGATGAGGTGATACCTGATCAAAATGACGAGGTTAGTGTCTTAGAAACATCCTAAATGTCGCAAATCCAGAAGAAAATTTAAATCTCCAAAATAAAAATGTTTTGTCCCACTTTTCCAAAATATTGGACAGGTTATTAAATCAACACCCATGCCTTTTGCCATTACATTAAGTCACCCGACAATTCAAATTTTTTATAAATTAAATGGCGGTACAGCTTTTAACAGCGTGCAAAAATGATAACAATTTAATCATCGCTGGTTGCTTCCTAATACACTACAACAATAAATGGTTAGACCCACAGCTTTTGCAACAGGTACAACTGGGTATGCCATACGTTAAATTGACTTGTTTCTGCTTGTTTAAAATGCATAATTAAATACGCCCACTTTATCATCTAGGAACAAGACAAAGATGAGACTTCACCTGCAGAAGATCCCCTCCAGGGGGAGCCACTAGACGATTCTGACGCAGATTTGTAAGTTGTTAATGGTATACACACTATATGGAATACGTATTGCATTTAAACTGTTACAAGCATATTGTTTGAGGCATCCTGTTCCACTTGTTTTTCAATTATGAATTAGTATAATGTTACTAAGACTGCAGTAACCATGTTGACAGTGTTCTGTCCACCATCTGGTGTCTAGTTAGCAGGGCTTTATGCAGGATAAAATTATTGCCAGTCACACATGTTTTGGTGGACAAATAGATGTTAACTGTTTACAAACTTTTAAATGTGTCTGATGACCTGAAATGGACTACAAACACACGTGCGACACCATTTTCACTCGCTTTCAAGGCATAACTAACAATATCTATGGTTTTGGAAGACCTTTTATTGCTCCTTTTTTTACCCATCCACCACCCGTCCACCCATATTTCTACCCGTCCATATTCGTTTTTACCCATCCAAATGATGGGTGGACGGGTCTCTACATAAAGCTATGCTAGTTAGCCCATTACAGCGCTCACAGTTGGGAAGACAACTTCTATGATTTCACATTCAACACAGCACATTTCCTGTTACAAATCACTATGCTGGATTCCCTGCAGATGAACCAATCGTCTCACTTTAAGCTGGTGGTTGTATCCAATACATAAGATCTGGCTGAAAACTGATGAAGAATATGACATTTATTGCTGGCTATAATCTATATTTTGAATGGGTGTTTCTGAATAAACCATAATTATGGCTTTTGTTAAATAGCATTCAACTATTGACCAAATTTAATGTAGAAATAGTTTATTAATTATGTAATAACATCATTACAGTTTTGTACAATTATAACGACAAATCAGACATTTAAACTTTTCTTACAGCCAGCCAACGACAATAAGGACAAGACGGAAACGGAAGAAGAAAGCTTCAGTTTCTGTGTCGCCAAAGGAAAACAGCACGGTGAAAAAGGCAAAAAAGAATGCTCAAAAGACTGTTGCACAAGATGACCATGAACCAAATAGTACAGTGAAGAAATCAAGCCAGAGACAACTACGAGCCCGGAGAAGAAACTCAAAAACAACGGAATAAGAACTGCCTTAGAGGGGAGGATTGATTTGGGTTTGGCGAAAATGTGATACCGGCAACAAATAGCAATGGCTAATTTAATTTATGTGTCCTATCAGTGCATGATTTATAATGATATGCCAAGTAGTAGTTTCTCATTTATAATGCATTCTACACTTATCCATATGCTTAAATGTTTGACTGTTCATCTTCTAGACGTGTTTTATTATTTTGTGTTAATTATAATATTTTGCATATTCTCTCTGTAGAAACTGCAGTAATTACTTTTGTTACAAATATTGCCATTTGAAATTTTTTCCTTTGAAATACGAATCATCAACATGTCTAAGTTTTTGTTACAAATGAATTATACTGGTCTATTCATAATGTGAAGTTTCATCAATTTTTTTTAAACTAACGTATCAATTTTATTAATCAGAAGCACATATTTCATCAATGGAATGCAAACAAAGCATCAAATATGTTTTTAGTGAAATACGTACAATATTGGTAAGACAAGATCATTTCACATAACAAACGGAGGCACTCGGCTCATGTTGCATCGTGTTCAAAATGACCACTGATCGAATGTAACATATTCGCTATAATAAATTATTATTAACACCACAGATTGTTCATTCACTTCCTTGTGGTGATTAGTGTGAACAGGTGCTTAACTGTTTTAACCAATAAATTGAAGTATAGCTATATCACACATGTTTACATCATATTCATAGAGTTGCACACTGCAATCTGCATTTACTACCAAGATGTATGCCTCATTTAAATTTTGAGACAGATGACTTTGTTGTAAATTTGTAGACGTCCTTTTCAGCTTTGCTGTCCAGTGTCCAATGTATCTAGTTAAAATGTATTTATTATGAGATCCAGCAATATATTGTAATGAGGGCAGAAACTGAGTACCTGGTAGGTGACTATATAACTTGTGTTGTCAATAATACAACCACTATTTTAACTTTACTATTTTACTATTTCAGGTGTATAGTCTGTTCTAACAGGTACAACAGTGAATAGTGTATACTGTATACATAAAACGTTGTGGGAGCCCAATGTTGGTATGTTGTTATATTCTCCATTGGTTTAGTGTGGTGCCTTTGTGCTTGGTCCAACGCCAAGCTGCTTTTTTGAAGCAAGGTCAGCACATCCTGTCTACAGTCAACCAGCTACCATTTTGCCAGGTCTGTATGAAATATCCATTGTTTGGTTTTTAATACCTAAATGAAGATTACAGTCCCAAATAAATTTGTTTCTTGCTGTGGTGTATTGATTGTCAGAAACTGTCGTATATAGGAATCTGTGGCAAAGGCCTATTCCGCACACCAACCAGAAATTACTACTCGGGTAAGTCGTGTTGTATAATGTTGCTAGAAATGAGGGCTCATTGTCGCGCCTTACAATGTCCAGTTTACTTTCTTCAATAAATAATCCCAAACTATCTATGAAATTATGAACGCTCAACAATAAGTCAACATGACTTTGTTTCTCAAAATATAGTATTTTTTACATCTGCTTCAATATTTTACCGTTAAATCAAAGTTTGCTGAAGAGATTTTATAATAAATGTGGTATTCTTAAGGTTTTGTAGGATAGAAATCATTCAATACTTCATTTCTAAAATTAATTGTTCAACTTAGTGACTACTTTTATGTGGTAGATCACAATTGTTCAGTGAAACACGTGTGAAGATTGATTGGCTTGTCTAATCAGTTAGATTGATTTTGCTGCAACAACATACTATACAGACAACCAAAGAGGTCACTTGTTGCATGGTGGTCACATGACACGTGTCTTGGCAGAGATTGAAAACTTCAAGAGGTTACAGGTGAAGAGTAAGATTAACTGCTCTAACATCCAGCACAGAAGCAGACATGCAGCTAGCGTGGATCTATTTGCAAACATTTTGGGCTTAACCAAAACGACTGAAGTTGTGCACCAACAAAGTCATTGGCACACCCTACAGTGAGCACATGATCACTGTCAATGGACAAAGATCCAACATCGTGGACACGTTCACCTATCCCAGCAGTACCTTCTCTCAAGCTCTGCATATTGATGACAAAATCACTACTAGGATTGCAACAGCCAGCGCAACTTTTGAGAGGCCCCACCAAAATGTCTGGGATCGAAGAGGAATTAATAGTGTCCACAAAGCTGATGGTCTCACAGCGACTGGATTGTGTACAGTCGGCGTGTCAGGAAGCTGAATCACTGAATCATGTGTTGCCTCCTGCAACTGCTGAAGCAAGGTGCCGGACACAGAAGGTCCTGCCAGCCCCCAGCATTCACACCATGCCCTGCAGAGCACAGCTGGGGTGGGCCGGACTCTCCACCGATCCTGCAAAATGGCCTCTGACCGCTCAGCAGCAACCGTGCTGTTCCAGTGGTGTTGGTGTGATGTTATGCAAATGCATAGAACGATATATGCAGTTATGAGAGTTGGGCTTGGAGGATGACGAGACTGGAGGTCGATCACTGTTATTCCTCTCTCACATGTAATCATAATAAATTGGTTTGTTCAGTACCTCTGGTGTCGAATCAGATACGTATGAATGCGAGATGCGTCAGACAATCCTATTACCCATAGGTCAAGCCAAAGACAACACGTTTCATGGTGGCAGCTACGGTTGAATCCGGCGCTTTCGAGTTTCGTAAATAGGTCAACACGCACCGTCGACGCTGGCCTGGTCCGATTTGTTCTCACTGTGTAAGTGATTGGCCATTGCCATTAATAGGCAGCTATGAGTGAACTGTCAGGAATAGAGCCGCCCCGCATGAACTGGTTAGCCACTGATCTACCTATGGAGTTTCGTTCATTCCGTCAATACTGTGAACTAATTTTCAGTGGGCCCTTTGCTGAAAAAGGGCAGAGTGAACGAGTGACCTACATCCTGCTATGGGTAGGACAGGAGGGTCCTCAGTGAAACTGAAAAGAAAGACGTTGAGGTTATTTGGGCTAAATTCCAGGCTCTGATAGAACCCAAGTCTAATTACAGGCGTTTTCATCTACAAAAATTCAGGCAGTTGAGCTCTGAGACAGTTGATGAGTTCATGATGCGCTGCAAGACGCAGGCGCGTAAATGCAAGTTCCGTGATGCTACAGAGACCGAGGAGAGGTTGATCGAACAGTTAGTATTGGGTGTCCGACACAGGAAAGTGCAGGAAAAGCTATTATGCCGTGATGACACGCTAACACTTGACGCGGCGATGGACGTTGCTAGGACGCATGGGGCAACACTGGCTAATATGCAGCAGTTTTCAGGAGACGCTAGCAGCATCAGTCACGTCAGCCGGTCGAGGAGAACACATGAGCCAAGCGGACGTCGAGAGGAGGTACCTACGTACGCAAAATGTGGACGTCATCATGCGCCCACAGATCGATGTCCAGCAGAGGGCAGTAAGTGTAACGCATGTGGTAAACTAAATCACTGGCAGCGAGTATGTCGGCAGGCTACAGGTTGGATGTCTGACGACGGAGGAAGACGACACTCTTCTGGGCGACCAAGATCCCGAGCTAGGTCAAGACGAAGGACCAACTGAGATGAGCGCCAACGATGTGGTGTCCACTCCATCAGTCATGACGCCAGATTCGACCAGCTCAGCGACAACTTCGAGCCGCTTGCTTTTAATACCGTTAACATCAATGCCGTCGAGAGGGACGAGGAATATGCGACTCTCAGGATCACGCCGAAAGACATGCCTGACACCCCAGCGACACTTCGTGTCAAGGTCGACAGAGGTGCGCAGGGTAACGTAATGCCGCTGAGAACGTTCGAATGCATGTACCCGTCAAACATCGACACAGAAGGAATACCAGTGCGAGGAAGCCTTGAACACCGAGACACGATCCTAACTGCCTACAACGGACAGCTGATCCAGCAGTACGGTACTACGCAACTAAAGTGTGTGCAAGAGACAACCACACACGAAGCAGAGTTCTTTGTTGCTGACACGCCAGGCCCAGTCATCTTGGGACTACCTTCATGCCGCAAGCTTAACTTGGTAACCTTAAACTGTGCAGTCAGCGAACATCTACCGCCGTTGAACTCGAAGGAAGATCTCCAACGACTGTATCCAGAGTGTTTCAAGGGCATCGGCAAGTTCCGCGAAACGTTCCACATCACACTAGACCCTGCTGTGACCCCAGTCGTACATGCGCCCAGACGATGTCCGATCCACATCAAAGACGACGTGAGGAATGAGATCAACCAGATGGTAGAACTCGGGGTGATCGAGAAGGTCGAAGAGCCTACAGATTGGGTATCTAGCATCGTATACAGCAGGAAGTCGAACGGAAAGTTGCGCATCTGCTTGGATCCTAAAGACTTGAACACAGCTATCAAGCGTCCGCACTACCCAACACCGACCTTAGAGGAAATTACCCACAAGCTTGCTAGGTCGGTGATCTTCTCCATGCTAGACGCACGTCACGGATACTGGTCGGTGCAGTTAGACGACGAGTCTAAGCGTCTGACCACGTTCAACAGTCCCTTCGGCCGGTACTGTTTCAGAAGACTACCGTTTGGCCTGAACCTCGGCCAAGACGTATTCCAAGATAGGATGGACTGCATCCTTGAGAAGTGCCCAGGAACGATAAGTATTGCTGACGACGTGGGTGTGTTCGGGAAGACAGAAGCCGAACACGACAAACATCTGCACAACCTAATGAGAGCAGCACTGCAGTATGGGCTGGTGTTCAACATTGATAAATGCGACATCAAACAGTCGAACATGAAGTTCTTCGGGTTGGAATTCAACGCAACGGCGTACGTCCAGACCCAGGCAGAGCCGCAGACATCCAGCGAATGAAAGCACCGCAAAACGTCGCACAAGTTCAGGAATTTCTGGGCACAGCCACGTACATGTCGCCATTTATTCCAAACCTGTCGCAGCAAACCGCAACCCTGCCGGATCTAGTGAAGAAGGACGCTGAGTTCATCTGGACGGACTCTCACAACGCAGCATTTGAAGCGACGAAGTCTCTCGTCTTTCGTGAAGTGACCCTTGCGTACTTCGACCCACAGGCTGAGAGTGTCATCCAGGTCAACGCATCCAGCCGAGGACTCGGCGCTGTTCTCATTCAACACGGGAAGCCCATCGTGTTTGCCAGCAAGTCCCTTAGTGATTGCGAACAGCGATAAGCCAACATTGAATGTGAGATGCTCGCAGTCGTCTTCGGCTGCGAGAGGTTCCACGTGTATGTCTACGGAAAATCGTTCGTTCTCGAGTCAGACCACAAACATCTCGAGATGATCAACTTGAAGAACCTTGCAGCAGCACCGCAGAGATTACAGAGAATGTTCCTGCGAGTACAACCGTATGACTTCGTGTTACGCTACAAGTCAGGAAAGCAGATGATGCTGGCCGACGCCATGTCAATACAACCGAGTAGTGAGTCGACGCAGATCGACCTTGACATACAAGTGTCACTCGTACAGTTTTCAACGCAGAAACTACAGTCGATTAGAGAGGCGACACAGGCTGACGATGAACTGTGTGCGCTGAGAGCCGTCATCGTGGATGGATGGCCAGATAGCCAACGCCACCTAGCTGCACCGTTGCTACCCTACTGGTCATGCCGAGACGAGTTGGCAGTTAAGGACGGCCTTATCATGAAGGGCGACCGTCTGGTGATTCCCCTAAGTCTATAGGCGGAAGTGTTGAGCAAACTGCACGAGGCTCACCAAGGCATAGAGAAGACCCGGCTGCGAGCGAGGTCCTGTGTCTATTGGAAGTCGATCAACAAGGACATCGACGACATCGTGAGGAAGTGCAACGCATATCAACGATTACAGAAACGTCAGGCGCACGAACCGCTGATGCAGCATGAGTTACCGACACGTCCGTGGCAGATCGTCTACACATACCTGTTCGCCATATGAGAGGACACGTATCAACTCATCTGTGACTACTACTCGAAATTCCCTTTTGTCTACCGCATCGAGGGGAAGGTGATGAATGACGCTATCATATCGAAGATGAGTGAGGTGTTAGCGGAGAATGGATTGCCAAACAAGGTTGTGTGCGAAAACGGTGGGCACTATAGCAGTTAGGCTTTTCGGAACTTCGCCGCCAAGTGGTGCTTTGACCATGTAACGTCCAGTCCGCACTTCCCACAATCGAATGGATTCATCGAACGTCAAGTTCAGACGGTGAAGTATACCCTGAAGCAGGCAGCGATGTCGAGATCCAACCCGCAGAAAACACTGCTCGCGTTGAGATCCACACCAATCGACAGCCACTTACCGTCACCGGCAGAGATGCTAAATGCCCGCAAGTACAAGTCAAACCTCCCCGTGATCATCAGAAATGAACACGGGTCGAGAGACGAGATCAGACGTCGTCTCGCCGAGAGGCAAGAAATCCAACGCCTCAACCACGATAAGCGAGCTATGCAACCACTTGCACCGCTAATACCAGGACAGGACGTTCGCGTGAGAGACACTCAGACAGACACCTGGCAGCCTGCCAAGGTGATATCAACGGATGTACACCCGCGGTCGTACAACGTCTTGACTCCGACAGACAATGTCCTTAGGCGTAACCGTCGCCACCTGCGTGAGACGACTGAACGACATACGTTCCAACAAGACAATGATGACGATACACGAACAGACGACTTGACGCGAAGAGACGCCATGCAAGTCGTACCACCCCCGTGTAACGATCCGTTACCCCAGAAGAAGTCAGTCCGTTTCCAGCTCCCACAACCGGAACAATACACCAGCTCCGGAAGACGAGTGAAACGCCCACAACGTTTTGACCTATAATTATGTTCAACAAAGTTGTAGTCTATTCTTGTTACACGAACAGTATGGGTTATAGTTTAGAATAATGTTCTGATTTCTCCTTCATACGGACTTCAGTAAATTAGTTATTTTGCCTTTCTTTTGTAAAAGAAAAGGGATGTGATGTTATGCCAATGCAAATGCATAGAACGATATATGCAGTTATGAGAGTTGGGCTTGGAAGATGACGAGACTGGAGGTCGGTCACTGTTATTCCTCTCTCACATGTAATACTAAATTGGTTTGTTCAGTACCTCTGGTGTCGAATCAGATACGTATGAATGCGAGATGCGTCAGACAATCCTATTACCCATAGGTCAAGTCAAAGACAACACGTTTCAGGTGCAGGCCACCGAGAAGCGTGCGCAACGAACTGGCAGAGCCAGCGCTGTATTTAATTTGTTCATCCCCTGTCCTGTCGCTAGCCGGAGCTTCAATGCTCAGATTGGCCGGATCAGCCATCTCCGGAATCACTGAGACGGAATTTCATGACATCTTGGGCGTCGTCATCGAATAAAATGGATGATCATCGCTGGCAAACAATAGTTCCATCAGCTAAGATGTTCTTATGTAAGGGGCATTAAGATTACTTAACTTTGATTAGTTTAATATCTTCAGACTGATAACTAGATGGCGGCGTGGAAAACATTGACTATTTTATTATTAATGAAGTATTTATAAATCAGCATACTCAGTTGCGCTTACAACTGCCTGTGTCCCGATCACATACTTAACATGCTTGCGATTCTTTGAAACAATTCGAAGACAGGCTTGCTCACGGAGCAGGGAACGTTGTCTCTAACTATATTCTTGTCATGTTTTTTGTTGGTTTACCTATATTTAATACCATCACAGAGGTATGTATTTATGAAATATACATTCTAAGTATGCTTTTGCAAAGTTACCGGTCTTCCAGCGGAATGATAAACGTTGCTCGCCAATATAATATTTAACATTAACAGTGTATGGGCCTGTTACGTATGGAAAATGTGTACGGTATTGGCGAAAGTCGTAATATAGTATATGGGTCATGCTGATTCATTAGTAATTCAAAGAGAGACGATCTCATAATGCAAGTTTATTGTATACGATAGTCTAGTGGAAATATGTTATTAGTTAACATGCATATGTATGCCATATGGAAACACACGTGTCATGTCATGCCAAGTTTCAAAATGTTCAATCAAACACGTAGGCCCACACAAATTATATGTTGCCTTCCACTTAGTAATGTTTTAATACAATAAAAACATCAACCCGCCTTGTCATTTTAACTGTAATACAAGTGAAGCCACGCAATGATACGATATAAATGCCACTGCTCTCTGTCGGCAAATGGCATATACGTGTCTAAACCTCCATAATTAGCATTACTATGTGGAGACAACTTATGATGACTAACTGTTACCCTTCGTCTTACGTATCTTCCTGTTCGAGTATGATTCGGCGAAGGGATATAGTTATGCTTATCCCGCTATTCACTGTAATCATCCACATTCCACACGTCTGTTTGCAAACAATTTTGCTAATAAGTGCAGTACATGATTATTTTGTGTACAGGTGTACATAGACGATTATACTAGCCTGTTTATGCCAACGAATCCTGTAGGTGTCATGCATGGCTGAACACGCGGTCATGCGTGTCTGCTCTCAAAACACGTGCAGCCGTTGCTCCGTGTGAGAACATCTATTGTGTGAGAACTATCTATAACGTGAACTTGACCTGGTAGTAACTTAGTTGCTGGACAGTTGCGTAAATGCACTAATGTTATACAGTTGGCCCTCCCGAGGACACACGACATAGTTGACGTTGGACGTTTTACATGTCACAGCAAGAGCAGTTCATTATCCTATAACTAAAATGGAATTAAGTGCGAACAATAATCACAATAATGTGCCAGTATAATCACAAGTGACTGTGTCCATACGCTGACATATATATATATATATATATATATATATATATATATATATATATATATATATATATATATAATATACTTCAGATCCAGACTGCGGGGAGCGGGAGAGAGAGAGAGAGAGAGAGAGAGAGAGAGAGAGAGAGAGAGAGAGAGAGAGAGAGAGAGAGAGAGAGAGAGAGAGAGAGAGAGAGAGAGAGAGAGAGAGAGAGAGAGAGAGAGACAGAGACAGAGACAGAGACAGAGACAGAGAAGAGAGAGAGAGAGAGAGAGAGAGAGAGAGTGAGAGAGGTGAGAGAGGAGAGGGAGAGAGAGAGAGAGAGAGCAGATCATTCGTGCAGAAACAGCGATTTATGGGGTGATCGGGATCCACAGATGTCTGCCGTCCCTTCCTCTGTGCCCTCCGTGTGTACAGGTCGTCTACACTGTTAAGTTCATCTCCGATCACCTTGCTGCTGAGTCTGATGACGCGACTCAGAATATTCCGATTGGTGACATTCAATCCACCATGCCATCAGAGGAAGCTGAAGGTTAGTGTACTGTTAACAGCTTTCGAGCAAATATTTCAGCGTGACTGAATGGGTAAATAACAGCTACCACGTCGTTTGTGTGAACAGGACAACCGAGAGAAGCCGGACACCTTCTGTGCTCAAAATGGGGAGATGACAAATAATCCAACTGCTTGGCTCAAACACGTCTACATACGTTTGTATTTCGGATAATTCTTGTGAGGTTTGATTCATTGTTTTATCTATGACAACCAAGAAGCACTACAAAATAGTTTGCATAAACATTTGTACGGATTCGATATATCGACACGAAAAAAACCCACACAACTAGACAAATCATATATATATATATATATATATATATATATATATATATATATATATATATATATATATATATATATATATTCTTAATAATAATTTATTAATATTTGTCAAAGCATTAGCTTAATATAACCTGTGCTCTTTGCTCGTATACATCTTGAAGGCGGCCTAGATATGTATGGTCTTCTGCAAAGGGTTGATACAGAATGAAATGTTACATAATATATGATTGTTGTGACGTAAACCAACTGCATTATAAACGTTGACAAACTACCTACAAGCACGAACACACACACATACAAACACACGCACGCACGCACGCACGCACGCACACGCTGACTATGGTGGTTCAGCAAGGCATGAAGGACACAACATGTCGCCTTGCTCCGGACGAACCACGCACGTAAGCCAACTCCACCCGCACCGCCTCATCCCGCCGCCACCAACGCCACCCGTCCTGCGCGCGCACGAAGACATTATTAAACTTATTATCTGCGTTCTCATTCATTGGCCTTCACAGCATTGATATCAACGGAGGAGAAAAGTCTTCACCGAACTAGATAGATTGTCTGCAGATAATAGGTAAGTGTGAACACTTAATAAATGAAGTATTTTAAATAAAAATCTACCTTAAGGAGTGGTTTTTTGATACAAACTGATAACAATATTACAGTTGTTGCCCCGCTGATGGCAATATTGCAATATAGGTGACGTAAAATATCATAGTGCTATCCCGCGTACAAGCAAGTTTGTTTTGTAAAACATCATACTACATCTACTCCGATAATATTAATAATACAGATCACCGTTGTTTCATCGCCAGTATGATGCGAAAGTGGTTTTGCGATACACGCACACCTAAAACAGCATTTACAATTATGATTTCCTTTCTATAACCTGTTAAACGCTTCAAAAACATTTGAAAATAAAATGTAAAAGAGTTCGTTTACAACAACGTGAACTGCTAGTTCAGCAAATTAATTTATCCAATCTGTTTTAAATTTATTCAATAGATTTGCAAATGGGTTTACTAATTTTTATTTTATTTTGTTGAACACACCCCAAAGAACTAGTGAATGCACACATGGTCGCATGCACCCGCGCATATACTCATACAACTAACAACTAACCGCGAATAAGAACTACTGACTTTTATTTCAGATATGTCAACTAATAACTGGATCCTAAATAATAACAAACATGAAACATTATTAAAAAATGGCTAAAAATAGTGGTACACACACACACATATATATATATATATATATATATATATATATATATATATATATATATATATATATATATATATATATATATATATATAGATAGGTAGGTAGGTAGGTAGGTAGGTAGATAGATAGGTAGGTAGGTAGATAGGTAGGTAGATAGATAGATAGAGAGAGAGATAGATAGATAGATAGATAATTTCCCCTAAATACGGTTTGTACTTAAAAAAAAATCAAATCAGTTTATCTGTCTCACAACATATAACAGAAAACATCAAAACAAATTTGTGGTGATGTTACTTCACATGAGCAATTTATATAAATTGTAACGTTTACCGTCACTTCTGTGCAGTCACAAATCAGGGGATATTACAGAACGGGTCTTGGCGACACATGCATTATGAAACACAGAACCATGGTGGGCGATGGTGCACAATCAATGACCAACGCTTGGAGCAACTGCGGATGTCAATCAGTATGATTTCAACATACCTGCCGCGACGACAGCGGGACATATCAGAGAGGAGAGATTAGAGTAATACTTGAAACACAGTTTTTGACCGTAAGATGGCGACAATGGGCCTTCAGATTATGGTCAGTGTTTGACAAGAGAGCTCAGGGTCAGCTTGGTGCAAGGGCACCTTTATTGGTAACCGGTAATCGTACGTCATGTTTAGCTGATATATCAGTGGGCTCTAACAATGGTTCCGGTAACACTGTGAGATATATATTGATCAACTGAACACATTATTATTTCGAAATATTATGCAGTGATCGTAATACCTAGAAATTGAAGCATACTACCGCCACGTTTAACTTAATAAGCCCAAAAAGTTAACAATTTGTAGTAAATAGTCAAATGAATAATTGTGAACAACACGTTCAACTAGTATGACTAAAGAGTCGCAATTGGCCCTACACGCAAATATGTTTTGAAGTGAGACGGTTTCTACTTCCTTCTAATAATTGCCACAAATAACTGTTTCAGAGAAAGGGGACAGACAACTAAAAACATAACAAAAGAGAACATGTACTATATAATTTATATTTATGAAACATTAAATCCACCATGTTACAGCAAATATGCAAAAACGTCAAGTAAATCCGATGAACATTGTTACCTAGTAACCACGGGCACGATAACACTGTCTGCAGATGTGATTTTAAAACTCAACAAATGAATATACAACGGACGCTCTCTATAAGAACTTTTGGTGTAATGATGTTAATATGTATGATTTTTTTAATACCTTCAGCTATGATGTCATGCATGACGGTTATTTCATGTATATTCTGCATTACGTGAACCTGTTCGTCACTTTCTGTACAGGGCAGCCATGACTTGCACATGGATCTTTCTCGCAACAGTTCTGACGCGTGTGCTGATAGTATCCTGTCAGAGCTCCACGCCCGCTGTAAGTTGAGACGTTGCGTTCTTCCATCGGCCAAACAATAGGACATAACTACACTTTACAAAGCAAAAAAATGAACCCGTGAATCAACCAAACATATTTGCAAGGATCTCTAACATCAAAAATGGTGCAACGGCTAAACGGTGTTTTACATGCATCCTGGCAGCCCTTAGACATTATTAGTAGTACAGTATATCACACGTCATAGAGATAGGGGAACGAAACTTGACGCGAGTGCTGCCCTCTTCTGTCAAATGATATTGCTAACGTGCTTCTGTCTGCTACGGCGCCTCTCACAGAGCAGTGAGCAACAGTGTGTCCCAAAGGATGGAGGCATTATATCATATAAACGTAATTTACCGTTGTTATTTTCATATGCGGACTGGTGAGTGTATATGTTCATGCAGGAGTTCGTCTCACAAGACGGTGACACGTACACGTATCGAGATGCAGCAGAAGGGAACGTGACTTGCCTGAAATGTCCGCCGGGGACTCACCTGGGGAAGCATTGTTCGCCGCATGATGGCAGAAGCAGTACGATCTGTCATCCGTGTCAGCGCGGTTCGTTCACGTCACAGTTGAACGTGCTGTCGGAGTGCTCTCGGTGTCGGGCGGTGAGTAGGCACGTTACGAGTTGTATAACGAGAATAATTTTGGAAATAGCACATGTTTATAATGATTGAAATCTCAGAAAAGATAAACATAGGTTACATAGACCTCTATGCACGTAGGTGGGCGTTGAAGCAGTCACGCCTTCGAGATGACGTTATCTCGGTTGAGTGGATGGTAATCGCACCCCGAATAGTAGGCCCTAGAACAATATCGAACCAGGGCATTACTTATGATTCTGTTATGTAAGTGACTGATACGCGCAGTACGCGGTTTAATAGGATGGGAATGGGAACGAGCCCGTTGCGGCCATCCTATATCCTCCTGAAACTAGAAGGCTTCAGTTAAGTGATTAGTTATCGTTCGTGTCATAACATTAATCCGTGGATGATGCATACAATTAATTTTGTATGGTATGATGTTATGCAAGTAGAATGTTCATTTTGGCTTATATAAAGTGTATGCCATGTTATGAACATGTTTTATGGGAAGGTGTCACCATTTTAATGATTGTTCAAATCATATAATCAGTGATTCCCATATTTTGATTACTTTTATGAATTCTGCTTTGTACTCCGTGTGCATAGTACCGCCCTGTATGTGATTAAGCATTGTTCTACAGACTTGCAACGACTCCGAAGGAAGAATGACGGTGAAGAATTGTATTCCGTCCGCTGACCGGAAGTGTGGCTGTAAAGATGGATATCACGCGTCAGTGTCACGTGATACCTGCATACGACACACTGAGTGTGCGCGTGGATACGGTGTTATACACGCAGGTGTGTTACGTTTGAATGTAGGACATAACGCTTCATAAATAACACTGAACACGGACATTAGGTTCCTCAAGGCATAGGTCTGAATACAGGACACACTCCACACAGACAATACACGTGGACAAAATCAATTTATTTCGATATATAGTAGCTAGACGACTGCTTTTGCCATATGTTACTCGATGCATTTTCAGTATTCGAACTACTCTTGTGAGATTTCATCTGTAGCTTTTGTCCTTTGTCTTTTGTTTGACTTTTTCTTCTTTTTCAAGGGTCACATACTCCCGAGTCTCCTCTTCAGTGTTTCCCTTCTTCCTTGTTGTCCCTGTCTTCCAAAGATGTCGTATCATGCCTGTTTGTTAGGGTTCGGGCTACTCCAAACTTCTGGTGTGTGGGGTGATTGGACGTAGAGTTCAATAGTGGTCAACGTGCGTCTTCTTCCTATTATAGTGGACGCTATGTTGTCGTCTTCCTTCTGGTGAACGCTAGGGCATACTATTGCTCTCTTTATATTTTCTCGTGGAAGTGATGCTATCCAGTTTAGTTGCAGTATAAATGCATTACAATTCCTGTGTGTACCATCTTATCTGGTCTATATATTGCTTTCAATTTTTTTGGGGGGCATTCGTCTGGTGCTGTGGTGATTGTCTCTAAAGTATCCGTGTGACATGGTTCACAATAATCGGGTAGTCCATGGCTGTACCAAACTTATCTCGATAACTTTATCCTACAAATGTAAAGCATGAAGTCCGTATATTTAAACAAAACTGGTATCCTGTTATAACACAACATTAAGTTAACTAAACATTTTGTTCATGATTACACCTAATAGGTATCTCCATAAAGAGACCGGTGTGCTTCTAGGTAACAGCACCAGAGACACAGTTTGTGAGAAGTGTCAAATTGGCAAGACCTATTCTGACGTCACATCCCCTACAGAGCCTTGCAAACGAGTGCGCATGTGTGGCGCGGCGGAAGTCGCTCAGCCAAGTCTCGGGCAGTCGGACAACGAGTGCGTCGTCCCCGAGACTGTCAACCACGGAAACGGAACATCTGTAGATGGTCCGTGATCAAATGGTTACACGCTAAACCACGTCATGAGATCGATTAATAATAGCATAATTGTTCTTTTTCTGAAATTCTTTTAAGTTGTCACATTCAAGAATACTGCACTCTAAAGCAAGACTACACTTAGCTACCATTTGCTTCTCCAGAGTCCGAGATGTGTTTCCCCCCGTGAGATATCTGTCTATGAGTTTATGAGCAGCATTTTAATATATGTTCAATCTGGTAGCGTTTACACAACCACATATATGAGTCCGTTCATTTACAAGTATATGAAAAGAACAAATGTTCGATATTAAATATATTTGTGTTTACGTCATCTTGAGGTGCTGTCCGCTACAACCAGCTGAATATTGCATCACATGACCCAAATGTGTCATTAGCGACTGATGACGATAGCAATGGTAAACTATGCCCTACGACATGTCATTACAATATGCTGATGAAGTAATCATTATTAAATAAAAACAACCAATGAATAAAAGTCAACATAATAATATCGAGGACTAGTTGTTCATAGTTTAATATCAGTATTTACTTTTGACACCAGCAATGTTTATATTTCACCATCTTAAAAAGACATATCCGTGAACTTTACTGCTTTGTCTCATCTAGATCTCGCAATGCCTCAGTACCTAGGTCATTTTTCGTGATCGTGTGTAGGTAATCGTTTATTCTAGAGTGTCATCTATTGCAAGACTCGACATGACCAATGTCATTGTCTGCTTCATGTCGTCGATCTTTCTAGATTTCCATCTGTTGCAGGACTCGACATGACTATGTTCATGGTCTTCTTCATGTCGTCGTTCATCGGTCTGCTGGTTCTTGTCAGCGTCGCTCGCGCCGTCCGCACCAAATGGCGTGGATGGCACGTACAGAGCGTTGTGGGTGAGGTGTCGGCCGAGACAGGCTCCGTCGTTAGTGACCCCGACAGCTTCATCTTGGAGGCCGACAGCAAACATCTCGTCTCAGACGACACAGAGTAAGAACAGTCACATACACTTCACTCTGAAACGTCTCGTCCCTGCAGAAAGTCTCCACAGTCGCATAGTTTCTTTTTTGTTTATAGTTTCTCTCCAAATAATACTAGGGGATAACTCTGTTACTGTCTCTCAAAGTGTGTTGCCACCCTCGACCTATTCAACGACGGATGCATTCAGCAACAGATGGAGATACAGTTGTTTAGCCTGGCTTTGTAATTAAAATGTTCTTGGAGGTTTAATGACGTAATAATTTACAGATTGTTGTAACTTGATTGGTGGACTTTTCAATATTTAGAACTTGGTGTTAAATTAATAAAATTGGAACGCACCTTTCAGGACTAGAAACACGAACTGGAGCTGTACAATGTATATAGGCGTATGATTGTTTGATGGGTTGGTTAATTGATAAATTGATTGAACGACGGATCAATTGATTGATTGATTTGATCGATTTATCGGTTGAATTGTTATCTTTATATAGGAATACCTACGAACTTAATGTATTTTAAATGGATCCTCCTCAATTACATTACAGGTGTTTTAATGTTCGTGTTGCAGTAGATCCTTGTCAGGCCGACGTGAGGATGGACCCAGTCCCAGCACGCCAACCGACGACTACAGCGGAGGCCAACTACTCGGCAAAAGTAGCGCAGTCTACTGAACCTTCATGTGTGTGTATGTGTGTGCGTGCGTGTGCGTGCGTATGCGTGTGTTTGTGCGTGTTTGTGCGTGTTTGTGCGTGTTTGTGCGTGCGAATATGCGTACGTAAGTGGCATGCACATTTTCGTATGAATATATGGGGATTTGCATGCCAGTGTACGAGTATATGACTGTAGGAGGTATTGATGTGCAAGCATTTAACAAATCCATGCATATATCTATACAGCTAATGGAAAATGCACATTATTTACATATATGTTATGTACTTTTTTAAACCATGTTAATGAGTACAGTACTGTGTATTAGTGTAAGTATTATTTCTATATTGTGTGTGAACAATAAACATATAACTTGTTATCAATAATTTTTTTATAGTAATGTATGGATACTTCAATAGCCATTTATCGTGTTTTACAGATTTAGTTGTGTTGGTTTGTTGGACCAACGGCTTCTCGTACCCAAGACAGTTTTCTTGCATTACATGTGTTTCTCGATAGTTATGTGTAAAAATGATATAAGATGCTTCCCACTGTCAATTTGACCCTCTACCGCTGGGCAACCACACCCAAACTAACATTAGGTACTACTTCAACTATATTATAACTTACGACAGACCCTATGCAAAGACCTACAGAGTGGCTATTTTATGATTGCATGAATGCACTACGAACAACATACAGATTCTAGCATGCTAGTCTCGCTTAATCGACTGTCTCCTATACTGGCTACTAACTTCGCCGAGAAGACAGTCTGGTGGCTTTATCGGCGTTTGAATGTTATCCGTGTGGGGCTAAACAATGCTGCCACCTCGCGGATCCTGGATAATCCCGCTGTAATTCCAATTCGTAAACAACTGCAACTTTTTATTTCTGTTTATTTTTGTGTTAATATAAGTTTAATTTTTAATAGTTTTTATAATACAGTATTATCTGATAAAAGGTATCCTTCTTTAAGTTTGTTACTTCTAATTCGGCCTGAGAACCAATCAGCGTATCTATGGTATACCCTATAGGGCGTGTAAGTCTCGCGTGCGAAAATGAGGCTGGGGCAAGAAATCCATATTCTCCATGTTAACATATAGGACTTTGTTTTGTTTGTAATAATCGAACTGTTCCCAAATAGCGTGTTTCAATTATAATATCCGAAGGATTATTACAAGCAGAAGCAGTGGAACACTTTACCGGTGACAATGATCACGGAAATCATGAATTTTATTCGATTATTATGGTGGTTGCCATGGCATTAGCGGCAAGTACTTGTGTTTGGCGATCTTGACTAGTAATGAAAGTGCCATTTTTCGCGCAGTACAACCTGTTTGGGGCAAACGTATACATGTCAGATATAAGTGCTTATCGAAACCACAACGTACATCAATGTAAAATGCAAATCCCGTAAAAGACACATACGGCCTAAAATCGTGTTTATTATCTGCACTACGTAAATCGCTATTACGTCTATGATAGTGTGGTAAACTCAATATTAAATCGGACTTTTAAGATAAGAAACGTGTAACACAAGATATTTAAGACCTGATTTTCCAAGTATTCAAGTATTCATCTATCGTTAGAATATAATTCTTGTGCCCAGTCCTCAATCAGCTCCAGTCGCGCGGAATCTCGCCATGTATCGTGACAATCCACAATTGTTTCACATATAATTAATTAATTATAATTAATTAACCAACTTATTTAGGAACACAGACATGTCAACTGTATACATGATCTACATATAATGGAAATCAAAGACACCTCAATAATTGGAATAACATTTTCAGCAACAGCAAAAAAACAAGTTGGATGTAGCAAAATTAAGTATGTAAATTGTATCCCATAATTAAAGATAATTACTTCATCAGTTCGTGAATAACTAATTAGCTGACTTGTTTAGAAACAGATATGCAAACATGACAATTGTTTTAAATGTATTCATATTTAGTCAGACACAACAGTTTCAATGGCATTTCCAGTAAATAAAAACAGAAACTGGAATAGCAAAAAAATAATTAATTTATGTATACTTATTTAACCGACATATTTATAGACGCAGACGTATACCCATAATGGTAGTCATAGACACCTGGACAGTTTCAATAACATAAAAAAATGATATGTCGATTATATTCCACAACTAAAGATAATTATTTCACGAATAACTAATTATCCGACTCATTTAATTTAGATAAAGACATGCAAACACTATAACTGTTTTGCATGTATTCATAGTCAGTAATAAACATTCAAACACAACTGAATAATTTCAGTGACATTTTCAGTAAGCAAAAACAGGAAATGGAGATAGCAAAATTAAGTAAATTGCATTCTACATACATACATACATACATACATACATACATACATACATACATACATACATACAATTAATCATTCTATGAATAACTAATTAACCAACATTCCATGAATAACTAATTAAACAGACATGACAACTGTTTACATTGTTCAAGAACACCAGAACAATTTTTTCCAGGTTTTTTATGGAAACACCAAGTCTTCGCACACCAGATCTGCGGCCAGCTCATACTTCGACACCTCAAAATCGACAGCATCATCATATGTTTCGTCCTGGCTCCAGTGGCCAATGACATATGTTCCACCAGCTTTCTTTTTCAGTGTTTCGACTTTCCCACTGTATCTCTTTCTGCTTTGACTCTCTGTTGTACCAATCATGGCAGATAGCTCGTCCAACAAGCTTTCCTCCGAGAATCCCCATGAGATCACTCCGTACACTCTCTGCCAAGTCCGGGAATTATGTTCCTATGTCCAAGCTGGTGGACCTCAGCAGCTACTCCAGCTTCTTTCTCTCCGCTGTCGCTTTCATCTCCTGTTTAAGGGCAATCCGTTGCGCCAGCTCCTCCCGCACCTGGACCGATTTCCTTCTGCTTGCCTGCAGTTGCTTCCGCCCGATAGTCCTCGACATCTGGATCACCCGGGTCCTTTCGTCCTGCTTGAGATTGTCGAAGTAATCGACAACGCCATTTTTCTGAGCTCGTATCTTGGATGACAGGTAGTTTAGCTTCGCATTTGGGGCGTTATCTTTTGCTACACTAAACATGCCTATAATCTCTTCAGCGTCGATGTTGTGGCATCTTGCTGACTCGGTCTCTTCTTCTAGCTTCTTGTTGATGTCCATTGAGAAATATCTGTCATATTGTCGCTCAAGGACAGTGGCGACAGCTGTTAGACACACCTTCACCATCTTCACAAACATTGTCTCATTCGCATGGCTCTCCTGTACTTTCTGCAGCGTTGCATCTCTTTCGTCCAAGACGTTCCCGAAGAAGTCCGTCTTCGTGGTTAGTACACACTCTGGCTTTGCCAGATACACCTTGGTAGTCTCCAAGACACCCTTCACAATGGTGATCCTTCTGTGTGGCTGACTTGCTCTTCTGGAGACGTGTAGAACATCGTCACCGAGGGACCTGACAGCAGTTTGCCAATCAGACCGAGGACACGCATCTCGTCTTTTGATGTCTGAAGGTCGCCACACGAGACAGTTCCTGTCCGTAGGAAGTGCACAAAGCGATTGTAGTGCTCAAGCCATTACGTCACAAACAGCGCCGGTAACTAGAACGCCTTGCTCAAGTGAAATGCGCGGAACTTCCATCCGGTTCTTCACTTAGTTGGCTTCGTAAACAGGTATGTCTTCGGCGTGACCGCGACAGCTAGGAAGCGGCTCAAGGTTGACACAATAACAGGCCTATCAATCTGGCCATTTGACGCTCGCTGTTACCGTAGATGGGTCACGCAATTGCCAAATGTGATGGCGTGTAACACAAATGATTAGATCTACACTACAGTACAGATGTTGGTAGACAGCCCAGCCCTGTGGGGGTAAACCCAGGTTAAATCTGGGTATTACTAGTTTAGCATGGGTTAAACTGGGGCTAAACTAGGCTTTACTCTATCTGAGAACTCGGAATGATGTGATCAGAGGGACACTATCGTTGTATGTAATATTATTCATGCAATTTAATTATGACAACTGCTCTTTAAATATAAGTCTGCCAGTGTGTCTAGCTACAACTTTATGATAATTGGATGACAGTTGTACTATTGAGACATTCTGTTACTTAATGAAACATCTTTTCTGCACACTGATTGCATAAAAGTTGAAAAGGTTTCCCTTCACATGGGAGTATTTTCAACAGCCAGAAACCCAAAGTTAATTTCCATCTAATGCAACCAACTTGAACATGCATACCAGTTCAGACCATAATGGTTTTATCCATGCCAGGAAATCCAGAATAAGATACTTTTTTATTGTTCTCACACTGGTCACTGCAGTTAATTACTGGCCGAGTCTTCTTCTGAAGAAGTGTAGTGTTTCCAGTCAGATACCATACACCAGTAGACCCTGGTGTCAGCCTGCAGGTTATGGAACAGGGGTATGTAGAGCCTTGGACACTGACAGGTGGTATCTACCCTCTCAGCAGGCAACAGTTCTAGTTACAGCCAACAACTGGATTCATTCTCTATCATCTAAACGTATCAGAGCCACCAATGTTTCATAGTCAAGTTGATTACCACCACTGCACAACACTGTGAATGACAGCATCCAGAGTAAGACCTAAACAGTGTCCTCCAATACCTGAATAGATCAGTAAACCTGCTCCCAGTCCTAAGTTAGTGATATTGTGCACGAGCATTCGTCAATTGGGAGGATTTTATCAAACTTTGGAGCTATTCAGACCAAACTACAAAACAAGTTGAGTTTGGAGAAAGCCACAAAGCTTGTGACATGCTACCGAGAACTCCGTGGTGCTGTGGAATTAGACTATTGATTCAGTCAGTTTGTCTTATGATAAGACTGACAAAACTGTCACATGTGAAAGACAAAACAATACATGTATGTCTGTACACACATGTAACATTTCAATGAAGGTGCATTTCAACTGATCCTCGATCAAAAACCATCTCAACTTCTTTTGGTAAGCATTCCACCATGCTGCGCGAAGACTACTGTACACACATAATCACCACTGTCAATGTCCTTCATATAGCTGAGTGAACTACACAGAGTGAGCGAACTTGCGCAAGGTTTGACACGACAACAAGATTCGAACATGGGTTATTTCGATTGAGTGTTCAACGTTACAATCACTACACCACTGCGCTCCACTATATATATACATAATATTATATCCACATTATGTCTGCGTAATGTGTGTGTTGCATACGAGCGTATAAACGTTAGGATGATAACCATGTGCTGAACTACAGATCTGGAACTGGAGAATTTCTCTCTTCCCTCTCTCCCTCTTTCCCCCGCCCTCCATCCCTCCCTCCCTCCCTCTATGCATGCATGCATATGTAAGCATGCATGCACACAGGCACAAAACACACAACACTAAAAATCAAATGTATCTGCTCACATACTGTTTTAATACACTCTCTCTATTGATAATCTACATACTTATAAAACCTCTCTTTATCTCTGTGTGTCTCACAGCCAATGTGTCAAGTAGTTCTCTTCCTATGTTCAAAACATCACCGGTCACACCCAGCAGGCAAACCATCATCAATGCCAACTAAAAATACATACATATATATATCAATAAACAAATGTTGAACAGACATGCAATTATTCCAGTGTCAACCTTTTCTTTCTGGATGAAACACAAACTGTGAGCAACCAGAATTAGTATTCTTGTCACCTGTCAAATGATGCCAGCCTACGCATGTAACGGACACAACACCAGGTGCAAACCGACATTATAATTATAGTCAGATCTGAAATAAAGCGTACATAAAACCTGTGCAGCAGACAATAATAGTGGTGTTCTCACATGTAAGTTGGTCTTGTGATAAAGATACACATTACAAATCAACACTTCCCAAACAAGTGATTTCTTACTAGTAGGTCCTGAGATACATTTGTCAGATTGTTACCTGCATTCAAAGAGCCTGATACCAAGAGTGGGGTCAGGTTGTGAGGATTAAGCTAAAAGTAAGTTCTGTGAATGACAAGAGAACATACCCAAACAAATCTGACTTGTTTTGGTTGAATACAAAATGGTGTATCTTCACAATCGTGCAAATGTGAGTTATGCTGCATGACAAATGTACTGTTATTAGAATCTAGAGGTAACAAAATCAGTATATAATTTTTTGATAACAACTATCATGATTATAATTAAGTACTGCATAAAAACATAAAAACGTTTTACATATTTGTGAGTTGTAACACTTTACAACACTGTGAAGTCTGACAGTCTTGCTTTGCTGTAGCTAATACACAGTTCATAGGTGGCACCACATTATAAGAACACGGAAAATCCGTCACAGAACCCTGAAGATGAAGGCGCACAGTGACAACTCGCACAATATTAACCAGTAATTAAATAACATTTGTTCTGTAATATGCATCACAACAAATTATGAAACCACCAACATATATATTTATATATACCAAAAATACAGCAGATATAAAATTATAAACAGATGGCAAACAGCTTTCAACAAATGAAAGCCAGTTTGCGTAACTGTACTGTAGAGAGTGTGGCACATACTGATTGACATAAAGGTAAGTTCTGTCACCTGATACTGATCACGCTACCTAACCATGTTCTGTTTCACTGTATACTTTCGGTGCTACATTTAACCATTTGATGCCAATGTATCCTCCTCAATTCTTCCTCTGCTATACAAAAAATAACCTTTTAGTAGCCACAATGTACATACTGGCTGCTTGGTTGTGTTTCATTACATCGTAAGACAAACATTATTATTGATCACATCTGCCAAAAATCTAGTGAAAACAGTGTGTTCCAGTCTTGTTTGGATAAAGCATACATAATTATGTTCACATTATTGTCAATCAAGTTTAACTTCTTTTGATGATTTTAGCAAACATATGCATTCTTGTCATTGTCCAACCGCTGGAAACTATGGACATGTTCTTACAAATTAAACCAGCATAGTACAGATTACTTCAAGAGATGTGACCATCAGAGGAACTTGCATGTTCGAATAAATCATTTGAGGGAGTGTCCAGCTGCAACCTGAATGAATCTGACCACATACACATTTGGTGTTGAAAAACTACATATCATGAAACTGACGTGATTACCCAGCATGCAATGCATATACCACATATAGAAACACCCAAACACGGCCAGTTTTGGGTTTCAGGCACCACTACACAATAATATTCTCCAATAAATGTTACGCAAATTTATCAGGGGTATACATTTTAAAATAACAATAGGTTTGGGAATAACTTTTGGTGCATGTCAATTTGGTGATTAATGACAAACGCTAATATAAAACAATGATTTACCGATTTGAAATACATAAAACTTGCAAATTAAAAAAGTGGCATACTTGAATATGGTACAACAAAGATTTGTCATTACTTATGACATGATGGACAGTCGCCAAAATAAGGCATTTCATTTATTATTGAAATAGGTTCAAAAACATTAATATCGTATACATGTATGTATGGCTCCGACTTGATTGTATCTGAAGGTTTGTATTTATCCTGTTGAATTTAATCAGTTTTAGTTTCTTGCCTATATCATAACAATCATTTGTATTTCAGAACAGAAACAATAGATAGGTAATATGTGTACAAACTAACGTGTATGTGTGAATTTAATGTTTTGCATTCAAGATCAAGTACTTTTAAAGGGTTTGTTAGAAATTCTGCTCGTGCAAGAATGAAGATGTTTACATGTACCACCAAATGTTAGTGTTAATGTGTAACATTAACAAAAAATGCTATATCTTGCATCACAGTATCAGGCCCGTCTTGCAAACAGGCATCACCCAAACAAAGGCTACATCTGGCATACACATAATGTAGGACATTAAGTCAACGACATGAAGCAACAGCTGCAATAAGTGCAAGGGTAAACATAGAATTCAAGGGTGTCTGTTATTGAGGAAAGTGTCAACATGAACTACAGAAGCAGATCACTTATATTCTCGTAACATTGTTGACACAATGTTCTTTTTTGCAGTCAGTCATCATGTTGATTCATCTGCGAATTGCGATCACATCTGGTCTCGCCATAAATGTCTGTTCCTATCAGGGATGCCATCATATCATCATTGTAGTAGTCGTACATGTCACTGTAAACAGCTGTTACCACTGCAGTCATCAGTCGAGGTCATCCAGGTGTAGAAGCGTGACAACGATCCATGCCACAGGATTAGTGAGATGCCGTGTATGAAGATCTCGGCACTGAATCACAAGGACCGCAAAGGCGATGTCATGCAATTTGCAAATATGTCCCCAAAAGTAAGGCTACATCGTTAATTTTTATTCTGTCGAATGCAGATTTATTTGTTTTAAGCATAAGTTTATAAAATATGGCTGATTGTTTTTTATTTCGCAATGCACACGCAAGATATCGCCTTAGTGGTCGTGATGTGTCTGGGGAGCACTAACTGCTCACGCTGTGACATCGGTTTATTTACGTCGAATTGACGGCATTAAATTGATAAAACAATAATTAGAAAAATATGTCTGCTTTCATTTTATGATTGCATGAATGCACTACGAACAACATACAGATTCTAGCATGCTAGTCTCGCTTAATCGACTGTCTCCTATACTGGCTACTAACTTCGCCGAGAAGACAGTCTGGTGGCTTTATCGGCGTTTGAATGTTATCCGTGTGGGGCTAAACAATGCTGCCACCTCGCGGATCCTGGATAATCCCGCTGTAATTCCAATTCGTAAACAACTGCAACTTTTTATTTCTGTTTATTTTTGTGTTCATATAAGTTTAATTTTTAATAGTTTTTATAATACAGTATTATCTGATAAAAGGTATCCTTCTTTAAGTTTGTTACTTCTAATTCGGCCTGAGAACCAATCAGCGTATCTATGGTATACCCTATAGGGCGTGTAAGTCTCGCGTGCGAAAATGAGGCTGGG
>JAODUO010000246.1:345000-460000 GCA_025642075.2 Ridgeia piscesae | reverse complement strand
TATATATATATAATATAATATATATATTTATGTATAATATATATATATATATATATATATATATATATATATATATATAAATTATATATATATAATATATATAATATATATGTATATATATATATATGTATATATATATATAATATATATGTATATATATGTATATAATATATATATATATATATATATATATATATATATATATATATACGCTGTGTCCGCAGGTGCTGACCATTGAGACGCTGCACTCGTTCGGTCTAGCGGTCCTGGTTTTCGGCGTGCTGCCCAAGTTGCCGTCGCTCTACGCGGTCGGCCTCTTGACGTGTGTCGCCACTGTGCCCGCCTTCCTTCAGATCGTCCTGCCTCGGACCCATCTGACCAGAACAAGGGTCGTACTGGCCAAGTGGGTGGTCAATCTGCTCGCCTTGCTCGTCCAGCTCGGCGCCATCGTCTTTCTCTACATCTTCTACATCCACCGGTCAAATGACCCAAGTGTGTGGCACATCTATTGGCAGGTAAATGTTACCGCTCTCATCGTAGGCTGTGTTAATAATAGTAGTAATAGTAATAATACTAAAATACGTATAAAGCGATATATAAAATACTTATATGGCGATATATAATATAATACAATACCTATATAGCGCCCGATCAATTAAACAGTAGTCTCCAGGGCTTTACACAGATGCTCATAAACATTATACATAAAACGACGTACTGAGAAATAAATGCGTAAAATATAACTAAAATGCAGTCACTAAAACATAGAAATATAGACAGTCAGGAAGAAAAATATTCTTAAAAAAATACATAATTATAGTAATTTGAGCAAGATGATTAACTTAAAACAAAAGCTATTAAAATAAAATTAACTGATAAAATGTTGAAAGTGTCTTCATAAGTGAAATTATAAAAACGCTTCTTTAAGCAGATAAGTTCTTAGACGTGTTTTAAAACTTGTTTTGATGTGGCTGTCCTGGGGGCCATCACTGTTCCCATTGTGTTCTTCTGATTTAACAATTATCGTTTCTGATTCTGGTGACGCTAAGCTTAGTTGTTCGATGTGTTTCTCTTATAAACTTACCAGATATATACCAAGGGACGATACGTGTCACAGAACACAAACACACCATATACAAACACACACACACACACACACACACACACACACACACACACACAGACACACGCACGCACGCACGCACGCACGCACGCACGCACGCACGCACGCACGCACGCACGCACGCACACACACACACACACACACACACAACACACACACACACAACCACATATGATGCGAAATTATTTCTGCTGTTCTCAAATGAATGTTGGCACATTTGCCTAGCGGGACAGCCTAACGTGTGTTGTTGCTGTGTTCCCTCCAGTTGCCCGTCAGTCTGATCCTGGTATCAGGAAAGTGGTGGGAGAACTACGTGCCTCGACAGAAGAGACACACGAGTGTGACGTCAGTCTTCGCTCGTCTCTTCCAATTCAAGAAGCAGCTGCATCAGTACCGCACCAAGTTGAACACCGTGATGAGTCTGTGGAACATCTTCTCCTCTCTGTTCACGCTGTGGCTCCTGCAGTGGCTGGAGAAGGAGCCTATCACGTGGAACGTATTCACTGTGCCCCGAAGTGACGTCACCCCATCGACCAACAACTTCACGAACACGTCGAGCGCGGACTCGATCGCAACCGATGGGCTTCTGTACGACAACAAGGTCATCACCTTCGAGATTTCTGTACTTCTCACTCAGGTACGGTGTTATTACAGAATATGTCAGTAAATACATTATCCGTATAATGCTTGGCCATGATATTCGGCTCAGTTTGCAGCACAAGCTAGACACTCCACGTACACGGAGTCATTTTGCGACATGCTCTCAGGGTTATAAGTGATTACTAAAACACATTTGTAATGAAATCAGTTTAGGAGGCAACCATTAAAACTTAATGTCTGAGCGAGCGAAATAATTTCTGGATTAACCAGATGCTTCGCGTTTCAGTTGAATAAATCACCACATACTGCTTGCATCTGAAAACAAACTCTATAACAGATGACTTTGGATGGAGGGAGTCAGACTTATGAGGGAGAGTTAAGAGAGACAGAAGGGTGGAGAGGGAGAGAGACAGCAGAAGATAGAGATGGAAGGAAGGAGAAATAGAAGGAGTGAAAGACACACAAACACATAGAAAGACACACAGACAGAAAATCAGCGAAACATCAAAACATAGTCACAGAAACAGACATTCAGAGAGACCACAAGAGAAATATAAGATACAATATTCATTACTTGAACAAACTAACATATCGGGGATGCGTACTGTTTGTATTTAACGTATATTTCTGCAACAAAATGATGCAAATAAAAGGTGAAACATAGTTTTTTTAATATATCAATATTCACAACGATGTCCTTTTACAGATCTTTAGCTCGTGGGTGTGTTACTACTTCTCCGGCCTTGCCTGCAAGTTGCTCATGCAACGTGTCAGTTTCTGCGCACCGCTAGTCTTGTCACTTCCTGTCGCAGCCGCCATGATACAACTGTCGGTAAGTTTACACACGTGTGTGTGTTAGTGTGTGTGTTTAGACATTATTTTTATACCGAATCAAAATTAGTTATTCATACTTATTTTAATTTATTTATTATAACGAATATATTGTAGTTATTGTAATAAATGTTATTTTGTATTTATTTATTTTAATTTTATTGTCTTGGTATTCTAGGATATCAAAATAGTTATAATGTTATGTATGGTACTAATTCATGTACAATTATATAAGAAATAATATGGTTGCTTTTAGTTGGACTCTCGATAAGCCAAAGGCTTGTCCACATGCCGTCTGGAGCTTAGATAGCTCTAGACAGCAGTCTTGTTAAAATATATGTTTTAAGTGGTGCATGTTAGCTTAACTATTTCTATGGAACTTGCAGTGCGTTTACCCAACATTCATGGATGGTCTCTTCAAAGAAAACATGTTTGAAGGCCAGTGCGAGGCATCATACAAGACGGCAATTTGCGTGGTTTGGTGGCTTTCCTTGTTGTGGATCTGCGGTCACGTGTGGTATCCTCGGTCTGAGCGCCTTGCGAAGACAGAAAAGTAAGATGCATTTCTCGACGGTCGCACGACAGCCCTTCGTATAATGTCATATAAGACTTTTGGGATTTATAAAACTGTTTAATTTGTTTCACGGTATTTCCACATGCATACTGTTCTCATGTGATCACAGAAAGAAAGATAGAGAGTGAAAGATGAGAGAGAGAGAGAGAGAGAGAGAGAGAGAGAGAGAGAGAGAGAGAGAGAGAGAGAGAGAGAGAGAGAGAGAGAGAGAGAGAGAGAGAGAGAGAGAGAGAGAGAGAGAGAGAGAGAGAGAGAGAGAGAGAGAGAGAGAGAGAGAGAGAGAGAGAGAGAGAGAGAGAGAGAGAGAGAGAGAGAGAGAGAGAGAGAGAGAGAGCGAGAGAGACAGGGATGGAGAGAGGGAGGGAGAAAGAGAGAGGGGGGAGAGGAAGAGAGAACGAGAGACAGACAGACAGAGAGACAGACATGCAGAGACAGAGACATATACAGTAAGACACACGCAAGCACGTACACACGCACGCTCGCACGCATACACACACGCATGCACGCGCACGCGCACGCGCACGCGCACGCGCACGCGCACGCGCACGCGCACGCGCACGCGCACGCGCACGCGCACGCGCACGCGCACGCGCACACACAAACAGAACCATTATCACAAATTAATATGCTCATTATGGACAAATGTGGAATCACGCGCACTCAAGTGCACACCACATGTTGCTTTGACATGGTCCCAATACCCCGGAGCCCCTTCTCGGTAAGCGTGCTAGAGCAGTTTTGTGTAGCCCTAATATTGTGGTCATTTCAGACTGTTCGTGACACGCCTATTCACGGGGCCACTCGTGGTGCAGTCGATGCTGCTCAATCGGCGTTTCGACGACGCCGAAGTGAAAGTGTCACTGACCGGACAACAGGACATGGCAGATACGTACACGCTCGCCACGCAGAATTCTACCGCAATGACCTCGGAAGAGAAGAAGAAACGTGATGGCATCACGCCAATCATCTACGCATGCGCAACGATGTGGCACGAGAACAAGCAGGTAGGAGTATGTCATGGCGACACTTCAACTGGTCACTGACGTTATCCGCTTCATTCGCTTGAATATGGAACAGCATATAAAATGGCACTTCATAACAACGAGCAATATTGAAAGGATGGGGAGCTAAATAACTGAAGTATATCTTTTTAACACCTCGTTCAGCAATGTGTGCCTTGTTTGCGTGTAGCTCACTTGTTAGATGAATGCAAATTCGTTTTGATTAAAACGGATTTTTCTTTCAGCGTTATTTGCACTAATAGTTTCGCGTACAGCGCTGAGAATAGGAACAAGAAATGCTGAATATCATATGATGACGTATGTTACATATGATGCGTATGTTACATAAAAATGACACATCACTGCTTTCATTTTCACCGAATGATGGCACCTTAAAACGAGGGTGCCAGCTCCTCTTTTATTGTTATCATTTAATATCACGTTCTTATCATTACAACGTGCATGCTGAAGGTTGGCCGTCTGCCAATTTGTGTTAGAAGATGGGAACAATGTTCGCAACTTGAAAGATTCTGCTTGGAACACGTTCAAATGGCAAACAAACCATCCAGTTTCAAAACGAAACTTGATTGGAGGAGCAGAGTTACCCGCGACACTTGTGGTTTTACGTTTTTCCACGTTCTTAGCAGCAGACTTCCAGTTACAAATTACTGCTCGACCAATTCTGGGTAGAGAGGCAGGCATCATCTCTTTAAACTACTTTATATGACAACATTGCTCACGTTGTTTTAATTCTTGTCGTAGGAGATGATTCAGCTGCTGAAGTCTATCTTCCGCATGGACGCCGACCAGAGTGCCCGGCGTCTGGCCCGCCAAGTGTTCAAGCACGATGACCCGGACTACTATGACTTCGAAGGTAAGTGAAGAGCAGCTTCCGGTGGTTCAACTTAATGGGGACTGCCCCACGAATAACTTACTTCAGACATTTTAGTAACATTTGCAATATTGCATGTCGAACGTGTGTGCGTTGTGTGTGTGGTGTGTGTGTGTGGTGGTGGTGTGTGTGTGTGTGTGTGTGTGTGTGTGTGTGTGTGTGTGTGTGTAGTGTTACGTGCGTGCGTGTGTGTATGCATGTGTGTTGTGTGTTGTGTGCGAGTGTGTGTTGAGTGTGTCTGTGTGTCATCATTTCAGATTACTACTATTAAAATTAACATCATTGTTATGAGCCGTAGTGTTCCATGGTTGGGCGAAGGCATCATCATGCTGCTTCCACATCTGCATTTCTTGCGCTATCCTCTGCCATGTGGTACCCTTCCAATAGTCATCAAGTTCGTCTCTCAATCGTCTCGCTGGTCTAATTCTACATCGTTTCATTTCGTATGATGTTTAGGTGGTGATACGCGATGTGCATCGGTTATCTCGTATTTTGCTGACGTGCCGTACCCTGATCCACTTCCGTCTTCTGACTTGTTCAATCACGCCAGTGGCCTTTGTCACATACGTGATTTTGGTATAATGAAGTATAATAATTGCACAAGACGCACTGCAATACCCGTCTGTTATTGAGTTCGACGTGCGGATACGTTACGTCTATACGTATGTCGCTTGCAGCTCACGTCTTCTTCGATGACGCAATGGAGTTGGACGATGACGAAGAACGCGTTGTCAACAGCTTTGTCAAGTTACTTGTGGCATGTATGGACGAGGCTGCCAGGTGAGTTTCTCCTTTTTGGTACATTTTTAAAGTAAAAAGGTAATTTCGTAAACAGCCGCAGAATCCAGTCATCGAGACTGCTCAAAACGCTTTACACATTTTTCGCTTTACACCATCTCGACCTCTCGTGGAAGCATTCAGCCATGTTGCAATTAGTGCGCGAACACTGTTCGTACACAGTCACCCACAAATGCACATAGCCAGGTACCTATATATCCCGTTGAGTGAAATGGAGCAACGTAGAGTGAAATAATTGGCACAAGGATCAACACGACTGCAATGGTTCGGACGCAGGTGCTATTCACTTGGATGAACATACGACATAACAGTCAACGAACCACACAACAAACCATTTAACAAAATCAGCATCCGCAAGTGACATTGCCTTGATGGTACACGGGCAGGTTTACAGTAGATAGTTTGTTCTCCAGTTAATGTCGTTCCCTCTCGTATCTGCTCGTTACATTCTTTGAGCATTTGTTTCACAAACAATATCTATAGCTACATAGTTATGTGGTGATATGCTTGTATCAGTTCTAGGTCATATACTCAGAACAATCCCCCAAATGCTATTTCATGTTAACATATTTCTTAGAATAACCTATTATTATAAGTAAGATCAACATGTTTAATAAAGTATAGGTTGTTTGAAATGAAGCTGTTTTGTGACGGAATAAATTTGGATTGGATATGGATCTCCTCGTGTCGGTGTTGTTTTCTCGTTGTTGCGTAAACAATACCCACAGGTTGGTGTTATTATTACAATCCTCAGTTCTGTGCTGGAGAGTGAAATGGCGATGCCACCACCGGTGCTGACCTCTACACCTTACGGAGGTCGGCTGACATGGACTCTACCGGGAAACACAATATTTGTGGCTCATCTCAAGGACAAGTCAAAAATTCGACACTTGAAGCGTTGGTCCCAGGTACTGTACTTTACACGTGTATAGAAAGCGAAATGTCTGTACATTCAGATATGTTTTGTTTGTTTACTCATTTGTCAAAGCATCCATTTTGGTTAGATGTGTAGATGGGAAATTGTATCAGGACTATCAGTTGTATCACTGTTTTCTTTATACGTAATACATTAAACTACCTCACGAATCCATCACATATTACATTAACTTGACCTCCATAAAATAAACCCATAAATTGTATACGTGTTAAAACACAGCGACTACCAAGATACTGATTTGCGAAAACGACCACTTCAACACGTTGTCGTTGTGTTCTTTTGGCAGGTCATGTACATGTATTACCTGCTCGGATACAAACTGTTCGGGGAGAAAGAGGGAGAAATGATGAACAGGTTGACGGACAAGAGCAAGCAGACACCGTCACATTGGCATCACATCGGCAAAAGCGCCATCTTCCTGGACATGGAGGAAGATCTGCTGAACCAGGTTAGACCGACATCATCGTTTGCCATCAAATCTCATCACCAGTACTGAAACATTATATTTTAGCCAACATTTGTTCTCCTTTAGGCTGCAATGAAGGTCACAAAGAAAACATAGATGTCATGTCAAATACGAACAAAACATTTTCCGAATTACTTCACGTTAACGTTCAAGATTTGACTTGAAGGTAAACATTGAAAAATACTTTATAAATTTATATTTTAATATGTAATATTGACAATGTTTTGCGACACAAGTGACAAGGCTACTATCTGTGATGTGTTTGAGTATATATTTTGTTCTCATGCATTTATGTCTACATCAGATGGCAAAACGAATTCCTCTGTGCAAACTTATTCAGGCTTTTCGATACACATATACATTTAACACAGGTCAGAGTATTTCTTTGTCACACATATTTATATAACGTTTTAATCGTTGCGTTACAAATACATTTTGTGTAGGCGGAAAACACCTATCTGCTGGCACTTGATGGAGATGTCGACTTCAAACCGGAAGCCGTGCGCCTCCTGGTGGACAGAATGAGAAAGAACTACAAAACGGGTGCCGCTTGTGGTCGAATTCACCCGATAGGAACAGGTATGGCACAGCCCTACACTGAACATTACGACATAACACGCTATAAAGTACCCGGCCAATTTCTCCAGTAAAACTGTGTGCTTCACAATATCAAAAGCTTTACGCAGTTCTAACAGCACTACTACATTCACAAGTCCTTTGTCAATAGCCGTCGCCCACTTATGCAGTACCATGTGGTTCAATGGTGTCTGTCATGAGTTCTTAGCACGGAAACCTGTTTGTCCTTATGCAGCATGTTGTGAGATATGAGATAGGTATTCAGGCTATAAATGTCTCTCCAATATCTTGCTGAGAGCACACAAGACTGATATCGCTCGATAATTGCCCTTATTTTCAATAGGTCCGTTCTTGTGTATCGGGCTAATTTTCGCAAGTTTCCACACGTTTGATATTTTCCACTCACTCACTCACTCACTCACTCACTCACTCACTCACTCACTCACTCACTCACTCACTCACTCACCCACTCACTCACTCACTCACTCACTCACTCACTCACTCACTCACTCACCCACCCAAACACCCACCAAACCCACCCACTCACTCACTCACCCAGCCACACACCCACCCAACCACTCACTCACTCACTCACTCACTCACTCACTCACAGTCACTATAGTTGTGTGGTCTGGTGACCTTTCTTCCAAAGAATAACCCCATCACCGATGTCCCTTTCCGATCTGATGGCGTCATTTGTTTCCTTTACTGTCCGTGTTTATAGAAGTCCGATGGTATGGTATCAGGTATTTGAGTTTCCTGTCCGTGTGTCTGCAGGTCCGATTGTATGGTACCAAGTGTTTGAGTTTCCTGTCCGTGTGTCTGCAGATCCGATGGTATGGTACCAGGTGTTTGAGTTTCCTGTCCATGTGTTTGCAGGTCCGATGGTATGGTACCAGGTGTTTGTGTTTCTTGTCCATGTGTTTGCATGTCCGATGGTATGGTACCAGGTGTTTGAGTTTCTTGTCCATGTGTCTTCAGGTCCGATGGTGTGGTACCAGGTGTTTGAGTACGCCGTCGGCCATTGGTTCCAGAAGGCAACGGAGCACGTGCTCGGCTGTGTCCTGTGTAGTCCCGGTTGTTTCAGTCTGTTCCGTGGCTCGGCTCTGCTCGACGACAACGTCATGAAGAGATACACGACCAGACCGTCCGCTGCAGTCGAATTCGTGCAGTATGATCAGGGTACGGCCATTTCATGACATTAAAAGAGCATTCCACAAATTATATGTGTACCTCAACAGAAACTCCTGCTGCTGTAGCTGGTGTTGCTGCAGTGGAATTTCTGTTGTATAGTAAAGGTTGCAACATCTTGCATATTTGATTAACATAAATGTCTACAATTCAGCAAAAAGTATATGTTGCAAACAACGAACACGAGTCAGTTGTAATGTATAATGACTTCTTATAGGCTGTGCACACTGCTGCTGCATAAATATGTAAGTAAATCTAGCACAGCATTAGATTTACTTACATATTGTCTCTGACATATATATTATGTTTGTATCTTCAGGTGCCAGGTGGTTTCCTCCAAACAGCCAAAACTTGGACTAACGCAGGAGTTGTCCTTCTCTAGAATTAATGAGTCCACTACAGGTTACACATAGCGCATTTACCCCCTGTGTGGGATCTTTTATTCCCCTGTCATAGACACCATCTATAAGGGACCAACCCCTTTTAGTGTCTCTTCCAAAAGACACAGTCAAATGTTGGGTGAACGAAATTGCCTAAGTTTGGAAACGGCGGTATGTAGGTGGGATTAAACCACCGTCCCATCGATTGACAGCCCAGCGCTTTACCGCGCGACCACGGCTCCCGGCAGCACATATATTCGCATATCCCGCCTTCCTGGTGAGGACATATGGCTGTGCACACTGGTGTGCTATAGAGTCGACTGCTGTATCAGATTCACTTACGTATCTTCTCTAATGTGACGTTGTGTCTTCCAGGTGAGGACAGATGGCTGTGTACTCTGCTGCTGCAGCAGGGCTACAGAGTCGACTACACGGCGGCCTCTGACGCCCTCACCTACGCCCCGGAGGGATTCAACGAGTTCTTCAACCAGCGTCGTCGCTGGACGCCGTCCACCATGGCCAACATCATCGACCTGCTCTCGAGTGCCGGAAACACAGTCCGAATGAACGACAACATCAGCTGGTTCTACATCTTCTATCAGGCCGGTTTAATGGGGGCGACAGTTCTGGGACCGGCGACAGTTATACTGGCCATAGCGACAGCGTTCGAGACCGTCTTTGAAATATCGAAGTACGAGGGCTACCTGATGTCGTTGATGCCGATCGTGTTTCAACTGATAGTTTCCTTCACGACCAAGAAAGACGCCCAACTGATCGCGTGCGCGTTTCTGAGTACGTTCTACTCGTGCGTGATGACTGTCGTTGCCGTCGGCATCTTGAAGGGTTTGGCGAACAACGGAATTCTAGACCCGAGTCTCATATTTCTCACCATCATGACGGCGTCGTTCATCTTCGCCGGCATCATGCACCCGTATGAATTTACTTGTCTCCTGTACGGGATCATCTACTACCTGTGCATCCCCTCCGGCTATCTCGTGCTCATCGTCTTTGCCTTCAGCAACATGCACGACATTTCCTGGGGCACGAGAGACATTCCGAAGAAGAAGACCAAGACACAGCTGGAGGAGGAGAAGAAGAAAGAAGAGGAGAGGCAGAAAAGAAAGAAACGCGGTTGGTTTTCTTTCCTCAATTTCGATTCGATATTGAAGGAGGTGCGTGAGATGATGAAAACGATCTTCTCCGAGAGAAACGGAGACAGCACACAGGTTGCGATGCTCAAGACGTTGCGTCGTATCCGAAAAGATATGAAGAAGATCAACCGACAACTGGCCGGCGAAGGCTCGAGGCCAGACTCCGACTCTGAATCCGACTCTGATGATGAAGCAAAGCCAGAAGATAATATAGTACCCGCAGAGGAGGCGCTCGAACAGCCTCAGGTGCAGCCGCTCCCAGAACCACCGGAACAGGAAGAGAACACCAGAGTGTTGTTCGAGGAAGATGCCGACAATCCAGCGTGGATTAACAAGTGGGAAGGAGACAAATACATCGACGACCTAGACATCGGCGAAGTGCAGTTCTGGCATCAATTGATCAAGAAGTATCTGAAACCGATCAAGAAGGACGCGAAGTTCGAGAAGAAGATGGGCGCCGAGCTGATAGAGCTGCGAAACAACGTGTCATTCGCCTACTGGCTCATCAACGGACTGTGGATTCTCTTCAACTTCCAGATCCAATCGACGGATGAGCTGAGTAAGACGACAATCATGGGCCTGGAAACGCAGCCGCTCGGGTTTATCTTCATGATTCTCTTTGTCATCGCTCTCTTCTTGCAGTTCATCGGCATGCTGATGCACCGCTGGGGCACGTTCCTTCAGCTCATCGCCATCACGGAGCTGTCGTCGCCGTTCTACAAGAAGCACAAGGCGCAGCAAGGGAACGGGGGTGTGGGTCCTAGACCAATGACGGTCCAACAGGCCGTCAAGGTGATGACGGAGTTGCAGAAGGGCCGCTCCAGATTCGACGCGCCGGAAGAGCCGCCGGTCGACTACAGCGACGAGGAGGAAGAGGAAATGATGTCACCGATGCCGTCGACTCCAAATGGCGGCACCGGTGGTGACGTGCGACTTGCTAATGGTGACACGGGTCTACGTCGTCGGCGTCGTCGCCTGCCAAGAATTGAAAGTATCGCCGATCAAGACCTGACGTTGACCATACGACAGCGAGTTACGGCGCGACAGAAGGTCGATATGGATTTGCAGGTAGGAAGCATCAGACACAAACATAGGCTCCTTAAAGTTTGCCTCATACCCACAGAAACGATATCTTGCGCGTTATTGCTGTCTCGTTATCGCTATTTCAATATCGTGCATTGTCAGTTGGTATTTACTAGGTAGTAAAAATAATACCTTAATAATATCACACGAAGATACTACAACAGTTAATTACAAATAAATGATGCGGACTGAATAAAGAAATGTTGAAGGTTACAACAATTACAAAGGGAAACTTAAAGGGCAAATAAAGGCAACAGTTTTGTGTTATGCCCCTAAAAGAGTGTACATAAGCTAACCATTTGCATTTACAATCACATTTTTCGCATCTGTAGTTTCCTCAGAAAGTGGTGTTAAAGTGGGCAAATCTAGCTAAATCACCGACACAATTAACGGGCCCATCTTGGTCCATGAAACCTATCAAAACCCAGATTCTATCTGCACTATGGAAAAGTATTAGGTCATAAAGTAGTCTGTTGGTTCAGCTGTCATAACAGAGAGCCAAGCGTTTCGCTAAAAGTGCCTTACGTCGGTTTACAACGAAATCGCTACAGCAATATGCCACACTGTTCCTCATACGCTTGTAGCAACAATACAGTGAAACACACTGTCAGTAAGCGGTCTTTTTGTTACCCTCTGAATCGACCAGAACGGAAACGGTAGTCCAGACTCCAGTTGTCAGTTGATTCGTTGCCGTCGGGACAGTCGAAAACACAGTGCAGATGCCAGACGACCATGAAAACGACCTCCACCACCCGCCAAACTTCTCTTCACCTATCTTACACTTATCCTATACATACACTACGTTATAAAATCACTTGCATTCCTCTAACGAAGAAAATTCGCAAAACAAACGCACATATCTCGACGGCAACTTCGTCGGCCGCTCTGCGATACCGTAAAATCGCTATTAGCTTTACACAAAATGCCGCCAGACGGCACGTTTGTGCGCGCGAATATTTATAAACTTTACTTACTGCATTCGCACGCGCGAAATAGTTTAGTTACTTATAAATAATATAATAATGATTAATTAATATCATCACTATGATTTGCAGGAAATAATAAATGTTATTATAATACAATAATATTTTATTTATATAGTGCCACATCCATAATTGGTTGTGGCGCTTCACAATATGCTGCTATTAAAATACAATAAGAAGAAAACTACCCACAGATAATATTTAAAAATAAATAATAAAAATACATGTGTGTATATAATTAACTAAAATGACCTATCAGTATTAAAAAGAACCCATACAAATTCCATAACAACAATAGTGATAAATTAATGTAAAGGTAATATATAATTAAAATGGTAAAATAATTACGACGTAACAATATTTTTCATTCAGCACATACACCAACACATTGTGCATAAGAAAATATTATTGAAGGTATTTTTTCTACTTATGAATGATATTTCCACCACCAGATATGTAATACTAATTATATTTGGACAAGATACTTTTTTAATTATCGGGACAATAAATCACTGAAATGTAAACAAAATATGAATCCATGGAAAATATAATGGTGGTAGAAAAAGGTTTTGGTGCATTTAAAAATCATAATATTAATATGTTATTGATTTAGTTATTATTGCTAAAACATCGCTTACGTAATATAAACTTGCATGCTCGCAGTACATACGGGATGTTTGTTTATAGCAATATTGATAAAATAAACAATGTGACATAATTGAACAACACGTAATTTCCATACCTCTTTTATGACTAATAGGCAATTTTATATAATTACGCAGACACATGTATTTTTTATATTTATTTTAAAATATTACCTGGTGGTTGCATTCTTCTTATTACTTAAACTTTAATAACAGTATGTTGTGAAGCGCTACAAACAATGATGGATTTGGCGCTATATAAAATAAACTATTACAATTAGATATTTGTCTATTAAATGTTTACTTTTTATCAACTCTATTAGGCCCATATCACCAAAGCGTTGCCTTTGTTTGCCGTTTAACATTTTCTGCAGACCATAGTGATGCTGCTAATAATTATTATATTATTTATAATTAATTAAACTAATTCGCGCGTGCGAATGCAGTAAGTTTTATAAACATTCGCGTGCACAAACGGGCCATCTACCGGTGTTTTGTGTGAAGCTAAATTATAATAGCGAGTTTAACGGTAGTCGAAGTTGTCTAATTCCCGTCCGTCGAGATTTGCGTATTTCTGTTGTGAATTGTCTTCGTTAGAGGAAAACAAGTGATTTTTTGTAATGTTGGCGGTTGTTTTCGTGGTTAGGTCAGAAAGTAACGGATAATAATACGCATGCATGCACAATTCACGCCGACCAAGAAGACTTAACTACGTCATTTTGTTTCAAAAATGGCGTAGTCTATTGACTTTCTATGGCTATGTGTTCTAGATTGTTTTTCCTGGTAAACCACTGATGTTAAAATATGATTGTTGTTGGAAGTTGTTACCTTTTATTAACTCTGTTACCTCCATATGATAAAAACCCAATGACTTTTGTTTCCCTTTAAACTGTTACAACTGAAGTAAGAACATCCAAATGAAGCTACGCTAAAGTGCTGGTAACATACAATAAGAAACAGTGGTGTTTATAATTATACGTAAATAAAAAACAAATAGACAGGTCGGAAACATATAACACAATTAAAACACTGATGTGTTGGAAAGATAGTAGGCCTACCAGAGGTATTCTTAATTGCAGCAAGGTGGCTTCAACATAGGCTACAAAATGTATATTATACGGAGCATATTAATAGAGCAGTGCGAGCAACATTTGTTAAACGTCTCAATGAAAGAGCACGCGTTGTGAATGGAAAGAAACACATCTTTTACCACTATTTATGAAGGAACCGAGAAAACAGTAAAAAAATTACAAACCAGTGATTAGTAGTTTGATATAGTAGTGTAAGAGGTACATTTAGTGGCAGGTCGTCGCTAACATTGCTGCCCGTTGCTTGTTTGCGATAGTTCCGGGACCAGGCGTACACCGAAGTGGGTGAAGACGTGTCGGACGACCAGACATTCAAGCGGCCTGGCGGCTACGACTGGCAACATCGCTACACGACCAACACGATCTCCCGGGCAGTGAGTCGCCGCGCTCACCATCGTCGGGCTGAACGAGAACCGGAGAGCAGACACAGCAAAATTCACTCTCCGTCTCATCGGCATTACACAGCCAATCACCTTAGCAAAGACGGACAGCGGAAGCGGCTTCGGCGACGGGAGAAGACTGATAGAGAGGCGGGGTTGGAGGACCGGTCACAGCACCGCCATCGACACCATGAAGGGCACCAACGACATCGGCGCCGCACGGACGTCGGTCCGAACACACACGTGATACGGGGCGGCGAACTGGAGACACATCTGATCCGTCGCCTCGACCGCTGGAAGACACAGCGCAGTGAACGAGGCATCGAGATGACTGATCTCTGAATGTTGCCGAAAATACTGCTGTGATCGCTTGCTTTTTGTCAATACAGGCGGCCTTTTACTTTCTCACCTAAACATGAAAATGGTGATCGACCTATAGCCGCTAAACGTCTCTTCACAAATAAAATCACTTAATTACTAAACGAAATTAAAAAAAAAACCGCAAAATTCGCCGCCAACATCGGCGATGGCTAGACTACCTAAGCGTAGCTGTGTGATTAATGTGATATCGGTGTTGTGCTTGAGGCTTCGATTGTTGTGTAGGGTTTAGGCTAAGATACGGTTTGCTTCGTGCTAGTTACGGATATGATAAAACAGGAATTTGTTAAACCATATCTGTAGCCATGCCGATATATAATTACCGACATTACGGTAATCGCTGCGCTATGCGTAGCCGCCGCAGACGATATCGAGTTTTGCACGAGTTTGTTTTATCAATTTTATTCGACAAATACTGTTAAATGATTTGTATTTTGTGGGTATATTATATGCGTCAGGAGACGTTTGGTGGCTGGCTGCAAGAGATCGTTTCATGGTTAGGTCAAGATCACCTCAATAGGCTAATCACTTGAAAACAGTCGAAAAACACTGTACAGTGGAAGGTTGGGGTGACGGACGTTCAATCAATAATTTTCTTTTTCGATGCCAACGCTGTCGTGTTTGAATACGGGGCAAGTTCGTTCACACCTCATTGCTGCAGTTCACACAGTTGAGTGAGAACCTTGCCGTAGGCTTCTGTACAAATATGTTTATGCGCATTATTAGCAGCGTGGCTGAATATTTCCCAGAGGGGTCGAGATTTGTTCGTATCAATGGGTTTGCGAGAGTTTGACGATTAAAGCCGTTTGAGCATCCCCAAGAACTTTGATGTAAATTTTAATAGTCCACAATTTAAGAAACCATTGAGGCCGCCAATTATATATGCATGCATGTATGTATGTTTATATATATATATATATATATATATATATATATATATATATATATATATATTTCTTTATACACACCGAGACACACACACACACACACACACACACACACACACACACACACACACACACACATACACACATACACACACCACACACACACACACACACACACACACACACACACACACACACACACACACACACACACACACACGCATAAATATAATGTGATAAATATAAATGCTAGAAATGTAAAACATTGTTTGGTGTTATATAGATATGCGCTATAATTTAAGCAGTGATGGTGTTAGCAGTACCAATGCAGAAATGACTGCATTTAAAAACTGTCTTGTTGCTATTTTAACGACCAAAAGAAAAATTATTATTGTGACGAAAGTCGAAGGTTCTTGCAATTGTTGACCAGAGTATTGTTATAGCATTTTGCTAAAAATATAATGTCTTAATTTGTGCCTTGTGCCTTGTGCCTTGTGCCTTGTGCCTTGTGCCGCGTGGGGGGGGGGGTGCCGCATGCCGCGTGTCGCGTGCCACGCCCTACCCTACCCTACCCTACCCTAGGGTAGGGTATATATAGATACGAACAAAACAAAATATTTCCACACGTATACCTTAGGGACGTTTACAAATGCTGAGCTGTGATTACCCGGATTTAATGACCAAGGCCAAACTCAAACCAATGTTAAATGTTAAATATTTATTTTATTAATTCTATTTCTTCCATATAGTAACCCTCAAACATTATTTGTTTGTGTTTCACAAAGCTACAGCTTGGCTTCAAAACGCAATTTTCCATTGCATACTTTATAACATTGGCATAAAACCAAATGGCTGCCAAGATGCAATAAACTGATTATGTTTGCTGGCGGTTTCACTTATGACTTACACGTAAACGTAAACGAAGTATACATTTTAAACTTTGACTTTATTTTAGCGGTACAATATATTATTATCATTTGAAATTCCATAATGGTGTCCAAACAGCAAGCTGCCAGCTGTCACTGGGACCAGTCGATGTTACCACTGGGACCAGTCGATGTTATCACTGGGACCAGTCGATGTTATCACTGGGACCAGTCGATGTTATCACTGGGATCAGTCGATGCTTTCACTGGGACCAGTCGATGTTATCACTGGGACCAGTCGATGTTATCACTGGGACCAGTCGATGTTATCACTGGGATCAGTCGATGCTTTCACTGGGACCAGTCGATGTTATCACTGGGACCAGTCGATGTTATCACTGGGACCAGTCGATGTTATCACTGGGACCAGTCGATGTTATCACTGGGATCAGTCGATGCTTTCACTGGGACCAGTCGATGTTATCACTGGGACCAGTCGATGTTATCACTGGGACCAGTCGATGTTATCACTGGGACCAGTCGATGTTATCACTGGGATCAGTCGATGCTTTCACTGGGACCAGTCGATGTTATCACTGGGACCACTCGATGTCATCACTGGGACCAGTCGATGTTTTCACTGCGATCAGTCGATGCTTTCACTGGGACCAGTCGATGTTATCACTGGGACCACTCGATGTCATCACTGGGACCAGTCGATGTTATCACTGGGATCAGTCGATGCTTTCACTGGGACCAGTCGATGTTATCACTGGGACCAGTCGATGTTATCACTGGGACCAGTCGATGTTATCACTGGGACCAGTCGATGTTATCACTGGGATCAGTCGATGCTTTCACTGGGACCAGTCGATGTTATCACTGGGACCACTCGATGTCATCACTGGGACCAATCGATGTTTTCACTGCGATCAGTCGATGTTTTCACTGGGACCAGTCGATGTTTTCACTGGGACCTGTCAATGCTGTCATTGGGACCAGTCGATATTGTCACTTCGTTGGACCAGTCGATGTTATCACTGGGACCGGAATATGTTGTCACCCTAACCTGTCGATGTTGTCACCATGAACAGTCAGTGTTGTCACTGGGACTGGTCGATGTTGTCACTATGAACAGTCAGTGTTGTCACTGGGACTGGTCGATGTTGCCACTATGAACAGTCGGTGTTGTCACTGGGACTGGTGAATGTTTTCATTATGAATAATCGATGCTGTCACTGGAACCAGTCGATGTTGTCACTATGAATAGGCGATGCTGTCACTGGGACTGGCCGATGTTGTCACTATGAATAGGCGATGTTGTCACTGGGACTGATCGATGTTGTCACTGTGAATAGTCGATGTTGTCACTGGGACTGGCCGATGTTGTCACTGTGAATAGTCGATGTTGTCACTGGGACTGGTCGATGTTGTCACTATGAATAGGCGATGTTAATTGTCACTGGGACTGATCGATGTTGTCACTGTGAATAGTCGATGCTGTCACTGGGACTGGCCGATGTTGTCACTATGAATAGGCGATGTTGTCACTGGGACTGATCGATGTTGTCACTGTGAATAGTCGATGTTGTCACTGGGACTGGCCGATGTTGTCACTGTGAATAGTCGATGTTGTCACTGGGACTGATCGATGTTGTCACTATGAATAGGCGATGTTGTCACTGGGACTGATCGATGTTGTCACTGTGAATAGTCGATGCTGTCACTGGGACTGGCCGATGTTGTCACTATGAATAGGCGATGTTGTCACTGGGACTGATCGATGTTGTCACTGTGAATAGGCGATGTTGTCACTGGGACTGGTCGATGTTGTCACTGTGAATAGTCGATGTTGTCACTGGGACTGATCGATGTTGTCACTGTGAATAGGCGATGTTGTCACTGGGACTGGTCGATGTTGTCACTATGAACAGTCAGTGTTGTCACTGGGACTGGTCGATGTTGTCACTATGAACAGTCAGTGTTGTCACTGGGACTGGTCGATGTTGCCACTATGAACAGTCGGTGTTGTCACTGGGACTGGTGAATGTTTTCATTATGAATAATCGATGCTGTCACTGGAACCAGTCGATGTTGTCACTGGGACCAGTAGGCGTCTGCTGAAGCATTATTTGCGCAGAAAGTATTTAACTGTCCTGCACAACATACACATTGGCCACTTCGTCTAATGTTCTATAGACTGATGAACCATAAATTGTGTTACTGTCTCCGGTGAATTGTTACGAATATTTTACGTGTGTGTGTGTGTGTGTGTGTGTGTGTGTGTGTGTGTGTGTGTGTGTGTGTGTGTGTGTGTGTGTGTGTGTGTGTGTGTGTGTGTGTGTGTGTGTGTATATATATATATATTCCATTAAAAGGATATGTGACCATGATTTGATGAGCACGGAGCGAATTACATTCTTCCGGTCGCTATAAACTGCCTGGGTGACATTTTTTCGCATGCGCGATAAATTTAAAATCACCAATATGCAGCGAAAGACAAAGCATTTATGGTATAAATGCCACGGGCTGTTCGTTAACTCTCGTTTGTTTAAATCTATGTCACTGATTATGGCGCACTGCAGCCACGTGATTAGCGCTTGCTATAAAAACATGCCTCGAAACGTGTTTGCCTCGTGTTATTTTACGACAAGTCACTTTGCTGAAAGGTAATATACATCCTAACAAACAGATGGTGGTATTTGACGATGAATGCTTTGTATATCGATGCATACTGATGATTGTATTACATTTATTGAACATGCGCAGAACCATCACCCGGAATGTTTATTACGACCGGAGAAATTTAAACTCTACAACGGTGCGGTCCTTTTAGAATGGTGAACTCCTCTGAATTGAGAGAATGGGGAATTCCCCTGAGTTGAGACATTTCCTGACCGATTACTGGACGGATAAGTATCAAATTGCTACAACGATAGATTCAATTTGTCGACGCCGCATGAAAAATCATTAGAGATGATTGTATGTACGCTTAATGTTAATTAAGCGCGACACCATGCCATTTAAACGGCTTTCGTTTGTAATTTAGGACACCTATACAACTGATATGTTGATCTATGTAATGCTTACCGCATAATATAATATAGCACCATATCCGTGTTTCCGCATATCAATGTGTATTGATGAAATATATTGAGGAAAAAACGGACATTTACATTGAATATGTAAGAGCTAGTCAAACCAGTGCATAAATTGGTGACGCCCAGTGTTCAAAGATACTCAAGTTTGAACAATTATTTAAAATATAGCGTGGCTTCCTGCCAATTAAATCACTGTCACATATCCTATAAATGGTATGTTATTATGTTTGAACAAAGGTAGTTAATGCGTTTCAGTTCCCCTTTTAAACACGCCATAGATTACTCTATTCAACGGTCGTCAGCTCCCAAAAATCTTGGCATCATTTGAAACTATTCATTGAAGTCATAAGCGGACCTAACACAGCCTCGTTGTCGATGTTACGGACGGTTCCGAGAGTCATTGGCGGTTGTACACAGCGCACGAATCTTTACATTGCTCTGTGTCTTTAGCTGTGATGGTTTGTCTTCGTGTCTTTTAATGTGTTCCCGCGAGATTGATTCATTTCGCCTACATTGGTCTGATCATACTTTGGTCTGATCACAACAAAAAGGAAAATTACCACAACAAAAACAATACATGCCACGTAGTATATGAATTAGCGAGACCGAAGTGTGAACAGAACTATGTAAGCGAAACGAGCATCATATTTACAAACCAGTTGTTCTCCGCGTTCTCGTTATTTTTCAGTGAGATCATCAGACAATAACCATCAATGATTTTATGCGACGACTAGTGTAGAATTCACTTATGCGGCACAAAGTAATAAAATCAAACGTTGATATACATAACCTTTGGCGACATAAATTTTATTAGCGTTTTATCTTGTTTACATCGCGATCAGAAAACATGTTCTGGGCATGGATGAGGGTGGACTATAATGTCGTCATTATCTGTTATTGCGAATCTCACACGCAACATTGCTGCGATTAATTGATCATGTGCATTATATATTCTACTGCTTTGAGCGGGTGCTCCCATAAAATCCCGAAGTAGAATCCATTCAGGTATATATCCTTACAGTTCTTGTACCACCAGCCTCCCTCGGACTGTTGTGCACAGCTCCCTGTGCTCAACTCGTCATTGTCTCTAGCGTGCTGAACGCCATGTCGTCATGATAGCTGAGCGAATCCTCTGAAACACAAACAACGTCACAAACCCGTCAGAATCGTTCATTACGAGGATAATTGCCCATGACCTCCGTCCTGCTTGTTTTGCAAAACATCTTTGATATACGCGAATTTCCTCACTACTGCGGCCTGACATCTCGGACAAACATTAGTGTATGCCGTTGTCACATTTGTTATTCTTTTCGATTTTTGTCATAAAAAGAATCATCTGAAACCAGAATTTCAACAAAGTATGCGATCAAATGCACTTGTTCCGGAAGCCATTGTTAAGATTCCCTAATACAGTAAGAAACGTATGTATGTTTGTATGTATGTATGTATGCATGTATGTATGTATGTATGTATGTATGTATGTATGTATGTATGTATGTATGTATGTATGTATGTATGTATATATTTGTATGTTTGTATGTATGTATGTTATATATATATATATATATATATATATATATAATTATATAAATTTATATTCCGAGGAGGCCATACCCATCCATAGGAACGATATATTTAATTAACGATTATTGCACGTCATTGTTCTGGTTCACGCATTTTACTATGAGATGGGGTCAGATAACGGTGAATGTCAGAAATACTATAATAAGTAGAAAATAACTTAATATATTCTGTGATATAACAGGGAACGTACAAAGAGGCACCGTTACTTGTGCGCTGTTGGAGTGGTCTCCTCTACACGGTGCGTAGTGTTGTACACGACGCCGTATGTCGTAGTGTCGTGTTCCTAGCGCGTGGAGCATGACACTAGACTCCCCAAAAGTATTCAAAGCGTTTATTCAAACATCTCCAACATGTTATCTGTACAAATAGGCTAAGGTAGCGATGAGCTTGGTGTAGAAGCATGCAGGTGAGGAGACACAGTTTGCGTGTGGATGTTCTTCATTTTCACGAAATAAAAGTCGAGTGACTCTATCGCAATATATTTTCTGCTCGAACAGCATACAGCATGTGCTTCATCTTGTAGTTTAATTTTATCTTAAAGCTGATACCTGATTAAAACTAAACAGAGTAACACACTAGATCGGCGAGGCGATACATTTTTATCAGTTTGTCTCAACGTTGCCATCGAATTACAACGCTGCCTGTGCCTATTTGTCAATTCTAAAACTTACATGGACGTCCCCTTACTAAAGGCACTGGTGTTTAAGGTCACTGTCGCGAGCAATCAGTCCGGTAGAACTCACTACCTAACAGAGAGTCGCATTACATCTCTATAATTCAGACTTTAGCATACGGTATAGGCGGCAAGCAGCACGGAATAATGTCGCCCGACAATTCATATCGGAAAATGAATTAAACGCTCGTGTAAACAAACTTAAGGAGCGACTCGTTCGACAAATCTCCATATCCTTTCCTGATTACGAAATTGTTCATTGAAGCATTCGCCAAAGGGCGTACACATTACTGAGGTCACACGCGTCACGTGACGTTGCACTCGCGCCCTCTGCCGGTGACCGGACAGCATATCGCACCTGCAACTGTCGTCTTGATGAGCGTAGGGTGTCGGCCGCCCAAGAGCACCATTGGTGCAAGTCGACGGACCGTTATGTCACCTTGACGCCGCCGCTCGGCGCGGGTTTAAGACCGTCACGACTCTGTTTGTGGCTCGCCTTATCGTCGACGGAGGGTCTCACTGTGAAGCTCGCGCTACTCTCGAGCGACGCCGGATAGCGGTTACCCACTCGGAGGTCGTCGCTGAAACGAGACGAAATGGCGGCGGATTTGAAGTTGAATACGTCGTGAAACTGACCAGTGTGTGCGTGCGTGCGTGCGTGTGTGTGTGTGTGTGTGTGTGTGTGTGTGTGTGTGCGTGCGTGTGTGTGTGTGTGTGTGCGTGCGTGTGTGTGTGTGTGTGTGCGTGCGTGCGTGTGTGTGTGTGTGTGTGTGTGTGTGTGTGTGTGTGTGTGTGTGTGGGCGCGTGCGTGTGTGTGTGTGCGCGTGCACTGGTAAAGTACAATATAAGGAATGATGAATAGGCCACCTACAGATGACCACCACCTTGCACTGTCCGGCCGTGAACCACACAGCGCTCGGCCGCGACTCACCTGTCCGCCATCAGTTTGGCGACAAAGGACTCCTCGAGCCTGAACTGTCCGCTGGACGGCACCTTGACGCGGGCCGACGACTTGTGCAGCCAGCGGCGGTCGTCCTTCTTGTGACGCGTGTACAGATCCCCGCAGCTGCGCGTGACCAAGACCGGTCTGACGCCGTCCTCGCCGGGCAGCCCACGGCGGGATTTCGCGATTTGCGGGGCCTACAATAAAAGCAGAAGACGGCGAGAAATAAGACAAGCTTTCATGTAGCGCGATGTCCCGTCATTGTGGAGTTACGAATAGCTCAGCGCGTTTTTATTACCCGTCATCATCTTGGCCGATACGTTCATCTCGACATCTCTGGAGAGTCTTAAGCCATGCTACACTTACTGCACAAAAGGCAGGCCTATTTCGTCAGATTCCATTATATCGCCTTCTGTTTGCAGATAAGAATTCATTTATTATGTGCAGCTGATACTCATAGAAGTGGAGTAATGGCGACTGAAAAAATTCAGTACAGCTTCGAAAAAAGCAGAAAAAAGCGTTCCAACCTCGACTCGTATGGGAAGGGCGGGTAAAGTGGACACCACGGCCAAAGTGGCCCCCATCGTCACAGCGTATCTGGTGTGGAATGCAGCTAAAGCAACGATACTAGTATTTAGAGATCCGTCGGGGGACACAACTCAATGTCGTAATTGTTTGTTTTGTGCAAATTCAAAACAGTGAGCAGCAAATTTGAATTTTTGTACTGTTCTTAAAATAATTGACGTGCTTGACAATCACCATATTTCCATAAATGGTTTGGGCACATAACTGTAAATGTGACCCGTGGAGCAATAGTTCATAGTTAATTGAATAAGCTATTTCAGTTCATTAATCCCAAAATGGCTTTCGACCGATAATCTCTGGCAGAGGGCAAAGTGGGCCCCATGGGGCTACAGTGCGATAAGTTACACAGAGAGGGAAGATACGGATCATTACAAGCAGCCCTTATAAGAAAGACATCGAAGCCATGACAAGAATAGTAACGTGCTTTCAACCAGCCAGTTAAAAAAACAGATGGCTCACAACAGCTGAGAAAACGTCAAATAAAATGAAGACAAAAAGGAAAACGGTGACACTAGACCTTATCTGTATTGTTCGGAATTATATTCCAACAACAGAAAAGGCTATAGCTGGGTGCAGTGCGGGGAATGTGGACAGAGGGCATCTATGCATGTGCCGGGTATGAGCTTGCGGGTTAATGTGTGAGATATACGCCGACAATTAAGTGGCATTGCGTAGAATGTAAGGGGGCCAACTTTGGCCTCCACATTTTGCAAACTAACGAAATGGGTCTCTTTTTAAAGCACGTCGGACGTGTTATATGTATTAAGACAGAGTAACAAGACTGTGCATGTACTTATTCTAGATATACAGCTAGGTAGTGTAGCAACATTGTTTCACTTTTTTGTACATAAATGTCAAATGAAGGTCAATCGGCGCTTAAGGGCCCACTTTACCCGCCCTTCCCCTACCTAGTGCGATACCAGTCTCGTTTAACCGACTCTCGCTCGGCTGCGTAACTTCGCCGAGAAGATATTATGGTAAAACAACCTTTGCTGATGTATTTGTTATGTAGTGTAACTGCGCGAATCTGCCAGACCGCATCCCTGTTTTGGATGAGTTTACAGGTTTACGTGTATAATAAAAACGAATGTTTAAATAGTATGTATGCTTTTGATAACGAAACTACTTTACAAAATATATAAACACAAAATAAAAAACATAAAAAAGATGAAAAACTAGCAACGAAAATCATTTCTTTTTATTTTGCGTGTGACGTTTCATTACGAGTTTAATTTTGAATAGTTTTATAATTTAGTATTACCTGATAAAAAGGCTTCCTAATTTCCTTTTTATTTCAAATGCTACCTGAGAGCCAATCAGCGTTTCTATCCTAATCTAGGGGAAGGCTGCTCTGGCTGTCACAAACGCAGACAATATTTTTCCTAGACAATACTGAGGTCTCAACAGTGCTGCCACCCCGAGGCCAGTGCGATACTATATCTTCTATGCCATCGCGTTGTTGTGCTGCCGAGCCAATAACCACTCTGTTTTAGGAACATGAATGTAACAAAACAAATATAATCAACGATATCCATCAACAAAACTTAACATTAGTTAAATTTATATTATTGTATATAATGCTATATAGACTTATCCTAAGGAAAATATGTATGGGATATATATATATATATATTATAATATATATATATATATTATATAGTATGTAATATATATACGTATTTATATATATATATATAAGTTTACACATATTATACCTATGTATAATATATACATATATTTGTCTGGATAAAAGGCCCTTCAGAAAACATGATATCCAGTATCGCTTCGTAAGACGTTCCCTTTAAACTGATTTGATATATTACTGACTGTTGTGATTCGCCTGCCTTCCCCCGTTCGTTCGCCCTCACTTGTGTACACACGTCGCCGTATACGTATCACCGGTAAACATCCCGTCAATTTACATACTTCAGCGCATACTTCTAGCACACCGCGCCGCCCACCTTTCTTGCAGCTCTTCTTGAACCTCGTGTTTATTCTCCCCTCATGCTTGACAGTAGCATAGTAGGGACCCTACTGTACTATACTTGACATGTATAATCTCTTCGAGTAACTGTTTGTCCTATAACGTGTGCTAGTTGGCCGCAGTTAAGTCGAACACCGATTCCATTTCAGCACTACGGGGGAGGGGATTATTTCCCAACACATCATTTTGAATTATCTTTCTTAGACACAATCGGGGATATTCACTGTAGACTATCATCAGTTCAGTCGCTATTCCAACGTTTGTGTATTGTGTCTTCCCTTTGTTGGAGGAAAACTTCATGTTTAATATTGCGAAAATAAAAAATTATATTATAACCAAATTCAAATATTTAATTTTCAGGATAGATAGTACTACGTAGCATACAGGTTAAGGACATATTATATGTAGCGTGAAAACCCTTCTAAAATGTTGATGCAAACATTGTTGACATATCATAAACAATAATGACATAACGACATCATGATGACATCCGTACTTTGACGCATGTTACTGTTAACTACATGCCAAAATGTGTATTTATCTTTTATTACGATACAATACACATTAAAGCACACACACATGTACACAGACAAATATTCAATTCAGGCACATTACTGACATATAATTATGACTTATAACCAACCATTTGTATGCATAATTTCTTTGAAATTACACTGATATTGATACAGTTGAAAAGACTTTCTAATGCCATGAATATAATAGTTGGGGTCAGTAGGGTAAAAAACAGAAAAACACAAAACACGCGTTTTTGTACTAGTCATCTTTGAAAGGCTATACCTAAATAAAATATATTATTGGACTGTTGAAGCAATGCTACGGTGTCTAAAGCGATTCAAAGTCCTGTGAGTTTTTTGCAGTTTGACAAAACAATTGTACACATAAATCAGTCTTAAAGTTATCGCAATGCATTAATCTGAATCGTTAAGACGGTTTCAAAGAATAACTGCTCAATTTGTTATTAATAATACAATATATATAAAACCACAAATATGTAAATAACAAATAATAACACAGTAATTGGGTTTTCATGATGGTGTTTAATTGACGAATACAGTACAACACTGCTTGTCTACATCATAAATAATTAAGGACATGATTTCCATCAAGCTTTGTCCCACCAGTAATGTGTTTGCAAGACATCTACTAAATCAACAGGCCCGGCATGCATATCTTCACTTACGCAACTTCGTTTGTGTCTTAAAGAAATACTCTTGAGGCTGTAGGTTCAACAAAACACACCACACAATTGCCAAATACTCCATGAGTTTGACATCGAGTTTTGATAGCTTTATTAACCTTATTGCCTAGCAATAGGTCATTAGGAAGAACGGTGCGTTCATTCGCGTAGTCATGTTTTAAAATGACCAGTAAAATGTACTTAAGATATGAACCAGTGGAATTAACTCCTAACGAAGCAGTCTTAGAATATTATTATTTTTAAAACACTCACTGCAAACGACTTTCAATGAAATATTACGATTGTACTTTTAGTGTAATTCTAATTACAATGGAACATTCTAACAGCCGGATTTATGGACAGAAACAATATGAGAACATAGATATTCTAGTTGTCCAGAATATGCATTCGCGTTTCAATAGGATTTCATACTTTTGTGCAGTTCATAAACACGTAACTCATCTATCTATGTTCAAAATAGTCTAACTGCATAGAAACAATACACCAGAAGAAAAACACGACTCGCGAAGATGTACAGTATTTACATAAAACAATATCTAAAATGTTATAATCTTGGCATGAACGAATAAAAGTAGTGCTACTCTGTATTGCTGCTTCATAGCTAAGTGAATAACTAAACTTGATATAAATTGGATTAAAATCTACACCACCGTTTCCATAGCAATACACCCAGTTGTCAAGAAGCCGAAGAAATCACATTCGTGTAAAATCGCAGAAGATAAATATATACGCACTACAATCAATGTAAAACATTATGTATTGGGTGAACGCCTCCGATGCGGGGGACACTGGTTAATGGATGCAGGTGTCAACCCTAGACATATATCACACGTATTAACAGTGACTGAATCGTCTGAAAACCCTACCCAACATGCAGTTATAAACAGCGAGATATTCCATATGAAAATATGTATACATACTTGGATGTAAATGTATAACAACGTTATATGACTATGTTATGTTGATAACATTATACAGTGAAGCGAAAGATTAACTCACACTAAGTTTCTAAACGTTTATATTATTCAAATGCTATTACCCTTCACATATTAATTAAATATAACACCGTAAACCACATTTGTAATAATAATAACAGTATTACCCAGTAGTTTAGGCAAACATTCAAAAACTATCCAAGTGCAAAAATCAGTTATGTTTAAGCTAACTATAATATTGCTATCTAAGTGGGAATGTAGTTTATTTCTACACAGTTTTCCAAATGACCAAATAAATGTAAATAGTCTCGGTTGTTATAATGTAAGAAAATCACAAATCAAAATATAATTTAAACTTAAAAAACTATGTATAAAATGACTTGACTAACTGCATTAATTGCCGTGGCATTTGGTTGTAAAATAGGGCAATTACTATAAGATAAAACATTGCAAAAGCAACCAAACTATAAAACCAATGTAATATTTCAATAATTAAGCTATATCATTATTATTATGCAGGGCAATAATACAGCAAGTCAAAACAAACAATAAATAAATTATATTATATTAAAATATCCTGAGATATTGTCCAGAGGATGGACAATATCTGTAATCTCACTGGCAACATATTACTTTGCGCTAATACACTGCATCAACTACAACACATGCTGCAGGAACAAGCTGATGAAACTTAAATTCCAGGTCTGGAGGTGAATAATTCGAAGACAAAGGTGATGGTGGAAAATATACCAACATATGTCAACACCACTCAGACAGAAAGCATTGAAAACTATGTCTACCTTGGACAGCGATACAGCACCAGAGATGGCACAAAGATGGAAAGAAGTATGTTAAACATCACATACTATGAAAGAAAAACATCTGGGTAAGAGCGAATACAATGTTTATAGACATGATTTAACAAGTCAGGAGGTGGAAATGGACCTGGGCATCAGTAAGCTACGGGACAACCGATGGACATCAAGTACTACCGCCTGAAAACCTTACAAAAGGAGATAATCTAAAGGAAGACGTTTGAGACAATAGAAAGACCAACTAGACTACTAGAAGGGCACCATTTGGCAGATGATAGCGCAAGACAAATATATCTGGAAACAGCATGCTGAGGTATTCGCCCAAAACCAGGACACTACGGTTGTACAATAATGATGAACAATTATATTTAAAATAATCATATGAAATTCCACTCTCAAAGCAATTTTAGCAGCAGGTAAAACATTATTGAAACACTGTTTGACCTGAATATTTGAGCAACAAATGGACAATCAGTGATAGATTATGTTACATACCCTTCAGCTTACCCAGTTACGCTGAGATTAAAAAAAGACTACACTAGTGTCTATTGGTTAACCGACGAACATGTGGGTTTTGCAAATTAACGCTTTTATACAACATATGTTAATATGTATTTCTGTACAATCAGAAATTGTATGAAACTGGGATTTAGCATTAATAAATTCTTCCACTGAAAAAATACCGTGGCATGCACTTAATTGATAAACAGTAGAATTGAAAAACAACCACATTTAAATGTTTCATATTTAGTGTGAATATAAATTGATGAAAAAAAACTGACAGTGACTTCTTGGATATAATGTATAAACAGCTTAGACGTTATAAATACAATAAATTACTTGCTGCGGTGAAATAACTATTCAGCTGAACATTCTAAACCATTGTACACTCAATGCGAGAACTTTGCATAAAGTGACCTGTGCAGAAAGAGCTGTTCATTTTGACAGCTTCAGTGGAGACAAAGTCAGCAAACTTAGGAGTCTTCTTCCATTGTTGTGAAGTTCTTCTTAGATCCAATCTTCTGTAACCACATACAATCACAAAGTGAAATAAGCTCATCACATGGCAAAGATAACTGATAGCTGTCCCTTCCGTGCCCGGGTTAACGTGTTGTCAGATTACAAGAACACTGTACTTGAGAACCATCTTAGCAGCCACTGCGGCCGTGTCATTGATATGTTGATCACATTTCATCTCAAGATCGCACATCTCCAGCTCTTTCTCATTACACGGCGCCCATCGAATGAGCCATATTTTAATGGAACCGCGTCTTAGGTGTACAAAAATATCAAACAAATCGCTACACTCTCGCAACTTTTCTGCCAATACGTTCTGACATCGAATCTGCTAATATTCCTGTCCATTTGCACTCGTTTCACATGAAAGTTGTTTCTTCAATTTTCACCACTGTCTGAGTGTATCATCTAAGGACCTGCGCAGGGTGGGTTTTGTCCTGGAGCCCGAGTGTCGCCGTGGTTGGATTTTTCCTTTGATGCTGTGTGGGACGGGGCGGGGCGGGACGGGCTGCAGGCCAGGGTGTGGCAAATTATGCGGGGAGGGACTGGATCAAACGACACAGTTGCGGGGCGGACGCGGGCGAGGATTTCCAGCCCACGGAAGGCTTTGATTTTGCATTGGTCACCAGTTACTCAAATGTAGGACATCTTTGGGCTAGTTTATTAGGGATGATCAGATTGTCCAGTGTTATGACACCGTGTGCTGCCCTGGCTTGCCAGCTACATTCAGGTATGATTGGGGGCTTCTCACAGGAGGAATAACTGTGAACGTTCACCAGTTTATAGTTTAGTATCTGGTACAGACGTCTTTTGATAAACTCAATAGGACAATCAAAGAGGGAAGATAATAGGGCGATGACCAGTGACCATGCACATCTTTATTCACGCTGAGATGGCAGAGCGTCGTTGAGATGGCGGAAGACCGCTAAGGATATTGCCCGCACCCCAAAACTGAGCAACGTGGGAGAAGGACACAAACAAAGAGCAGAGTTACGGCACTAAACTCACTTTGAAAGCCTCTCTACGGAGGAATTCCAGCCGGGCCTTCTGCTGCGCCACCCACAGCGGGACGTCGGGGATGGCGTGAGCAATCAGCAGCCGCATCACCAGCAAGACGTGCTGGAAGCAGACAGTGAACAGCATCGATTAGTAGGATACTGGAATACCAGCACTGGCCATACATTTTCAGATACATAGATAAAACCAATTATCAGGTGTCTGCAAACAGGTTGTATCTGTTCCCCTCCTTGTTCCCTACTGTGAGAATCAGGTACGTTATCGCCAAACTGCTCGTTATATGTTTCTTTCCGCAGTTTTCTATCTACGGCCATTCCTGTTTCCTTCCTTGGCTCTCTGCTAGTGTTCCTACATCTATCCTTACCCAGTGGCCTGTCCATCTCATCTGGCTCCTCGGTAAACCCTGCATTGCATTCTAATGTCTTTTCTCTGGTCTCTCGCAAACTTGAAGGTTCTGTTCTATTTCTTCTGTCAGTGCCGTCGTCTCCGGACCAAATAATGCATGCCGTTGTAACAGCCATTCCGACAGGGGTTTCTATCCTCCGTGAGCTCCTCTGCCTTTCCCCGTGCATTCACGCCTGTTTGTATTCGCCGTCACACCTCTACATCGGAAAGCCCAAACCGACATAACCTTCCCTTCAAGGTACACAAAGCCATCTACATGCACGATTTCTTTTTCATCCAAATTGATCTCCAATTCCTATCTCTTGTGTCCAACCTACTTCATTTCTGTCTTCTCCTGGTTCGCTCTGAATACATTCTTTGTTAACACGCTGGTCACAATAATAATATTCAAACAAATACATTACATATACGAATACATATACATGTGCATAACCTCACGTTGAACTATTTACAACGATCCTGAACACGCATGACATCTTCACAGAACATTATACACCCTTAATTATTTCCGAAACTACTTGTTTTCTGAGGTTGTTCTGAATTACGTAAACTGTGCTATTATCAGACTTTAAATCGAAACTTTTACTCAAGCAATACAGATGTGTGAACTAACCTCGAATACGACAATGTAGATAATACGTTCAGACGCAGACATATCAGGAAACAGCCGATTGCTGAGATCAGACGTCCCAATGAGTACGCAGTTCACCAGCACCGCCACGATACTCATCAATTCGAGCGCTTTCTGGTGACAAACCCAAATGACACGATCAACTAACATGTCTTCACTGCAACTAGTCTACATTCACAACAATACAAATTTCTAAAAGCAATTGCAATTTGATTATTTCGACTGCAATAAGTAAAAATTATACGCAAAACATCCCAAAGCACTCTGTTTGCAATATCGCAGACTTTGGAAGGGACCCATGGTTACCTACAATGCCCTCTGATGTTTGGTCATTGAAAAGTAATATACTTCATAAGTTTAATACAGCGTTTTGATTTTGCATAAAAATTATCCATTATCCGAATTCTTCCAAGGTACAACTGCGTGTGTGGATGTTTCATTTGACGCAATCATACTGAAATGATCGTTGTTGTCATGACAATCAAAAGTGACTCTTAACAAACTTTCGTGCATGCTGATATGGATGTGTGTAAAATATTGTAGAGCTTTAATAATTTTTAGATCTATTAATTTTAATGTGTTAAACTATTTATTATTTTTGAATAAGTTTAGTCAAATAATCACAGAAATTTTTTTAATGTCTTAAATTATTTTAGTTTTATAGATACATATTGTGTATTCTCTACATTATAATCTATATTTATACTAATGTCTTAAATTATATATTATTTCAATCTATTTTTAACAAATATAATTTGCATGCTTTATGTACACATTTCAATCTCTACGATTGCCCAGAATGAAATTAAACTATTATTACAGTATTATGACAAAGCTAGAGGAGCACACATGCATAGTGTTTACTGTGACGTAGGCAAACCTCCACACGTGGAAGAAGTGAACCGACTCATCCGTGTGACGTCCGTCAAGCTTTACCCAGAGTTATTGGATGAGCTGGGGCATCCCCCCGTGGAACCAAACGCGCACAGATCTCGCTCAATCTCGGACGTCTCGTCGTTTAGTACGTTATCTGTTTTAAGTTTTTGTTACCATCCGTGTGAGGGCGCTGTGTGTTTAAGAGCCCCAGCTCGGATGGATTAGCTTTACTTTGCCTTTACAAACAATGTTGACAACGGTTACGACGCGTGAGTGGGGAGCCAACAGGAGCTGATACGCAATTCGGATCTGTGACGCATTCGCGTTCTGTAGGCGCGCGAGCGCAGTTTACTTTTGGTTTTAGCTTTGGGGTCTTCTAGTCTCTAACCATTATAACTATGAGGCATATCTACAACGAATGTTAACACATGATGGGTACAATGAAGAATAACAATACATTTTTAAAGATATAGCGTCTCATCCATAATTGTTCGTGGCGCTTCACAACATATTAGTATTCATAATATAATAAAAGGATATTTAAATACAATAAGGCGAATAATATTTTTTTAATGCGGCGTAACCGGGTGACGGGACGCTGGCGTCTGACGGCACGAGGCCCGAATTACGCAACGGCGCCATCTTGATTATTAGTTCTATATGTTCCCATTACATTACCATTGCCGCATGACAGCGCCTGTGTTAAACATTAGTACATGGATATGTCATTATAACAACTCTCTTTTGTTTTTGTTATGAAGCAATTTGTCTGAAAACAGAATGTTGACCACATATACTACCAAACGCATGTGTTCGGCAGCCATTTTGTCATCAATTGGGTAAGGTTTTCCTAAGCAACTGGTCACGTGACTGATAAGTCAATGACTGACATTAGACGCTCTATCCCAAGTGAGACACGCCGTTCCTCGGATATAGTATATGTTCTCACTAATCGGGAACTTTTTCATTTGTATACATTGAACTGCACAGCATGGCAACAGCATACACAAAACGGTAAAACGGCTTTTTAAAAGGCTACCACAGAAAACGCACCTGCCAGGTACCGATGGTGGCCACGCGGACGCCGAAAGGTCGCTGATAGGTCATGCACAGCTTGAACGCGTCACTGCGAATCTCGATGACGTTATTGAGTAGAGCCCACATGGCCGCCGTCGGGAAGGCACACGAGAAGAGAGTGACGTACCCAAACTGGATGAACATCTCCAGGTAGTCGTCAAATGTCCCTTGGTACTGTCAACACAAACGTTACCTTGAAATGTCTGTGGCATAGCTTTTCTTATAACTGGTCATACTTGTCATTTCGTGAAACAGGCGCCGAATCCTTGCTTACAAAATTACCAGTATATAAACGCATCTAGGTTTTTTGCGTTAAAGTTTGTTGTATTTCGTGCCCTAACATTGCAATTATAATTGTACTTGCTTTAAAGATAATTGAATTCCAAACAAGCTGGTAATAAATATACTAATCAACCCTTAAACAACACGTGTGAGATGCAAAACAATCTGTATGGGTGTGCTTGCGTTGAATGCAGTACAATTCCACGAACTTCTGTTAGTTTCAAATACTTTCAAATAAAGTCCATTCATAACTTTTAATACGAAGCGATTTAAAATGTCCTGTGTGCAAAATCCCCCGTAATACATTAAACAATCCAGAGAACGAACGAACGAACGAACGAACGAACGAACGAACGAACGAACGAACGAACGAACGAACGAACGAACGAACGAACGAACGAACGAACGAACGAACGAACGAACGAACGAACGAACGAACGAACTAACGAACCAACGAAAGAACGAACGAACAAACGAACGAACGAACCAACGAACGAATGAATAAGAACAAATGTATGCAACGTTTATTCACACCATGTATATAAAAAGTACATCTTTCATCCTTCAAAAATATACATATACGCATGACACATAATTCGTATGTAATTAAGTAATTTGCCCAACAAAAATAATTAATGCATGTCTCCCCCTACAATAATATACTGAATTATATAAAAACTACAACGCCTATTTCATGTGTCACTAGCAGCAAACATTCTCTCTATCGGTTTCTGTTTGTTACCTGCTACCACCTGCTCATAACTGCATTTGGTTAAATAATAAACTTCAATAAAACTAATGAGGATTTCACTGATGGTGTATTTTTGACAAGCACTCACATTAACTTAGAATGATTTAATAACAGTTTCAATAATATTATATTTAAGATAACTGATGACACAGCATGCCAAAGTTAAACGTTAACACGAAACTCCGAACATCCACTGACGACGAGAGTTGTGTACCATTTGTCTCTATACGGAACTCAGTCATGATGAATGTTCAATGCTGAAGAGGAACTGTAAATACATCTTGAATTTGTGTCACGGCCATCTTGAATTTGTGTCACGTGACCGTAGACATACATCATTGAGAATTATTACATTAAAGGTTGGTACTTTGCATGTATTTATTTCATGTATAATTAAGGCAGTACAAGTATATACCAGTGCTATAATCTTGCCCGTATGCTAAAACGTAGGAATAGGCACAAAATCGTGGCTCTTACATATTTATGGTTAAAATGACGGCCATTTTGAATATTAATCGGTTTTCTTGGGTGGGCATCAGTTGAAATAGTTCCTTTTAAGTGCTGATATGGTAAAACATAGGAATGAACAAAATAAAATCATATTTATGTAGCAAGTCAATCAAATTATGCTTGATTTTGGCTATTGTTGGTGAAAATGGCGACCATTTTGGATTTTCGTTGTTCGCACGAGTTGCCCAAGGATGGCGCATTACCATCCCACGGATTTGAGTTCAGGGACACATAATCTATATGATTCTGCAAAAAAACCTTACACGACCAACCATTTCCAGGTTCACAAAATGGCAACTCGACTAAAAGTGTAACACGCTATCCTCTTTGGGAGTTTTTCGAATAAACTTTACTATTTGTTATTATTCGAATTCTTGCTTAAGATGGACATATTCCCCACCCTACCCTACACTACACGTTTTTTTCTAGACGCGTTCAACAAGATATGTACGGGAAACGTATGGTTATGCAACATCTGCCCTTCTGTTGGACACGCGTTTTTCAAACGGAAGAGGCGGCAAGGATGAGTTGAATGTCGGCTTTTCGTTATATATTTTTAGTACTGTCTATTCGCGATGTAACATACCGCAGTTTTAAAAACTGTATAACAATACCGGTTCAACGGTCCACCAGCTAAGGTACACAGCTATTATGACCTACAGTGGCTACACACGTGACATGGTGGACAGTGACCAAGCCTAAAGAGTCAGGGTCTTATGCAGGATAATAAATTTGCCAGTCACATTGATATACATACAAGCTAGTTGACATTTCAAGGCATGACTGACAATTATGTATGATTTTTGAAGAACCTTTTTTGTTCCTTATTTTTTACCTGTCCAGTGATATTTGTACTCATCCACAACGGGATTTATCCGTCCAAATGACGGGTGGACGGGACTCTGCATAAACCCTAGTAACATTATGTCCTTAACACCTGCATTAACACTTTCAAGCAGGATTTAGTCTGAACAAAAGTTGTGTGTAAAGTGCAAAGTACCCACTTTCTTTAGCAGCGTCTCTCTCTCCGCCTGTGTAATTTTGAGGTTCAGCCGAGAAGGCGTCTCTATTGTTTCATCTGCTATATCAGTCTCCTTCCCCGTCTCCGCAAATTCTGGTAACTTGTTCAGCAATTTCTCTTTTGACTTTTCGAGCCCCATGCGAATCAGCCCCGCGGCGAAAGGGCTAAGTGTCTTGCCGATGTTGTATTTTCTTTCCTAACATTGCAATTGTACTTATCTTAACAAGGCGATTACAAATATACTGGTTAGCTTTTAGCATAAAACGTGTTAAATGTGATACATTTTGTTATTTGTGTGTTTGCGTTGAATGCAATACAAATCTACAAACTCTTGTCTGCTGATAGTTTTTGAGGGCTCATTCAAAACTTCCAATGTAAAGCGACACAAGTTACATGATGGCGCCACCTGTACGCACCATGGAAGTTAAAAAATGTGTGGTCGTTTGCAGCAGCTGAAGGAAGTGGGCCCTATTCTGGGGTAAGGTCCCCCGCCGGTCACATCGGCAGCCACTAAATACACCATGTGAAATTTGAGGGGGTTGACAAGTGCTGCCACCTCACGGAGTCTGGTTAATCTATGCTAATGGGCCACTTTTTGTCATTCAATGTCTAATAGGCAAATACCTCCATCAGTGTCTTTAGCCCAAGTATAACCATAAAAGTGAAGAACTTACATAGTTAGGAACTAAATTGTAAGATTGTTTACATGATTAGAAAAAAGTACAAGTCTTCTACTGAGTTATACACATATCTAGGACAGACGTAACTGTGAACATGCGTGTGCTGCAGTGATGTATTTATATGTGTGAGGTGCAGCAGGCGGTCTCTCTATATATTCCACTTTGTTATCAACACCGACTCATAAGTGCTTTTGCTGAAATAAAATGGTTCAGTAAAACTACTGATGATATGATTACTTACTAACTTATGCCTATTTGCTCGCTGGGAGCATAGGCCATCGACAAAGGAACGCCACCGTTTTCTGTCCGTGGCCATCTTCTCCATTTCTCTCCTGGTGAATCCCATCTCCTTCGTTTCTTTTCCCGTGTCTCTTTGCCAGGTGTTTCGTGTTCGTGGCCTACCTCTTCGTCTCTTCCCTGGGGGGTTCCATGTGATGGCTTGACGGGTGATGGTATTTGGTGGTTTCCTGAGCGTATGTCCTATCCACCTCCATTTTCTCTTCTTTATTTCATTTTCTATGGGTAGTTGCTTGGTCATTTTCCAGAGTGTAGTGTTGGATATCTTGACGCAGGCATTTGTTGATGAAGGTGTGTATTCTTTTTAGTGTCTTCTGTGTACTTCGCCATGTCTCCGATCCATAGAGTAAAACTGCCTTGACATTTGAATTGAATATTCTCAGTTTGGTGTTAGTTTTGATTTGTTTTGCTCTCCAAATTTTTCTCAACATGATGAATGCAACTCTTGCTTTCTGTATCCTTGCTTTGACGTCTTCTGCTGTGCCTCCATGTTTGTTGATTGTACTGCCCAGGTATGTGAATGACTCTGTCTCTTCCAGTGGCTCTCCATTCATTGTAATGGGGTGGTTGTTCTTTGTGTTGGCTTTCATAATCCTTGTCTTGCTTCTGTTGATGTTGAGTCCTAGCTGTGTTGACACTGTGTTTAGCAGCTCTGTTTTTTCCTGCATCTGTTGATGGCTGTGTGAGAGGAGAGCGAGGTCATCCGCAAAGTCCAGGTCCTCCAACTGGCTCCAAGGTGTCCACTGGATCCCATTTCTTCTATATTTTGTAGTCTTTTTCATGATCCAGTCTATGGCGAGCAGGAATAAGAATGGTGACAGAAGACATCCTTGCCTCACTCCTATCTTCACCATGAAGGAGTCTGTAAGTTGTCCTGCATGAATGACCCTGCATGAATGACCCTGCATGCCATATCTTCGTAACTATTTCTCATCAGAGATATAAGTTTATTCGGTATCCCATAGTGCTGTAGAAGCTTCCACAGTGTATCTCTGTCGAGGCTACCAAATGCCTTCTCGTAGTCTACAAAGTTTATGTACAGTGATGAGTCCCATTCCATGGATTGTTCAACAATGATTCGCAGTGTTGCTATTTGGTCGGTGCATGATCTGTCTTTGCGGAAGCCAGCTTGGTGGTCTCTGAGCTTGGCATCCACCCTTGTCTTCAGTCTGTCCAAGATGACTCTGTTGAGGACCTTTCCGGATACCAATAGATCATGCAGTATCTCTATGTCAGCCTTGATTGCCTCGGCAGGAATTTTGTCTGGGCCTGAAGCTTTCCCTCTCTTCATGTGATGGATGGCTTTCTCAATTTCTGCCTTACTTGGTCTTTCGCAGTTTATCTGGAGTACTTCTTCAGCTGGTGTGATGTCTGGAGGGTTCTGGGGTGGTGGCCGGTTTAGCAGTTCTTCAAAATGTTCCCTCCATCTCTTCAACTGGTCTTCATCACTGGTAAGTACATTGCCATTCTTATCTTTGATAGGTCTGTCTGTACGCTTGTACTTTCCTGCAATTTTCTTGTTATTTCATACAGTTGTTTCATGTTTCCTTGGGCTGATGCATCCTCATCTTCCTTGGCTAGATCTTCAATGAAGTTTGCTTTGTCTGTTTTTACGCTGTTCTTGACTGCTCTGTTTGCCTCTGTGTACTATTCCTGTGCTGTTGCTTTTGCTGCTCTCGTTCGGCTGTTGTTAATTGCACCTTTCTTTTCCTTCCTCACTTGCACTTTGTTGAGAGTGTCTGCAGAAATCCAGTCCTTTTGTTGGTATTTCTTCTTTCCCAGAACTTCGCTGCATGTGCTGGTCCACATCTCCTTGATCTGTTGCCATTGTGTGTCTATGTCCATGTTTCCTTCGTCAAGAAGATCTTGTAGGGCTTCATATTTGTTTCTGACTATAAGTCGGAGGGTCTCTGTTGTCAGCCTGTCCTGTAGGAAGTCCACATTGTACTGCGTTCTGGTGCTCCTCTTGACTTCTCTCTTCTTTAGCTTCATCTTCATTCTGGCCAGCACTGATATGATATGATTGATGGTACATTTTGTTTAACACTGTCACATTAGCATAAGATTATGCAGCACGTCAACGTTAACACAGATAACTGAATATCCAATGACAACAAAACATGGTGGACAGCAACCACACATAGTTAAAATGTGTCCTTATCATATGCATTACCATTTTGAGGCAAGACTTATTCTGACAAAAAATTGGCCTTGCTGTACAGTTGTCATTTTAAGAATTGTGTGTGAAGTGTGAAAGACCCACTTTATTTTGGACAGCCTCCGTCTCAGCCTGCGTAAGTGTTGGGCCAACCCGAGAAGTCGTCTCTGTTGAATCAGCTGCAGAACTATTCCCAGACATCTCCTTCTCTGTGTCTGCAGATTCTGGCTGTCTGTCTCCCTTCTTTTGTTTATTGCTGCTGTGTTGTGACCTTGGGCAAGTAACAGAGGAATACACAAATGCAAACTCTGCGTTTACGTTTTATTTCTTGGTCAAAACTAGCTGCCGGTGATGCAGTGGACAAAGGAATGTTTCGGTTCGAAATATTTTTTCAGTTCAAGGATAATGATGCAAATTACACTGCGAAATCTTCTTTTATTGTGAAATCTTAGCTTAACATAATAATTTTAAATATGATTTTAAATTTAATTTAAATATATATATATATATATATATATATATATATATATATATATATATATATATATATATATATATATATATATATATATATATATTTAATTTTTAAACAGATAATTTCACATTTTAAAGGACATTTTAAATATATATAAAAATATTTAATAGCTTCACATAATTATTTTTAAATAGATAATCTATCATTTTAAAGGACATCTGAGATATAATATTTATTAATTTATTAGATCAAAATTATGTTTTTATTTATCATTTCAAAGAACATTTTATATTATTATATATTTATTTGTCATATCTCAGTTGATTGTATATAGGCACTATGTGACTCAATGCCAGAACACATTCCTATTTAACATGAAATGTATTTGAATGTTGGAAATGGCAAATGAAGCTTTATTATTATTTTATATGTATATTGCATCAAATAAAGGCATTTTGACTAAAACACAGGAAAGGTACACTGCATACGAGAACAGATGTCACAATGTGAGGACAGAACTGGACTTAACAAGCTCTTGAAAACAAAAGGAAAATGGGTCATCCAATGATAAGAAACAGTGAAAGAGAATCAATAATTGGGACATAAGGACATGGTTTACCAGGGAAGCACAAGCAGGAGAGGAACACTGCTGAAGATAACAAGAAGATAACAAGAAGATAACATGAAGATGACAAGAAGATACCAAGAAGATACAAGAAGATACCAAGAAGATACCAAGAAGATACCAAGAAGATGACAAGAAGATACAAGAAGATACCAAGAAGATGACAAGAAGATGACAAGAAGATACAAGAAGATGACAAGAAGATGACAAGAAGATGACAAGAAGATGACAAGAAGATGACAAGAAGATACAAGAAGATACCAAGAAGATGACCAAGAAGATGACAAGAAGATGACAAGAAGATGACAAGAAGATGACAAGAAGATGACAAGAAGATACCAAGAAGATACCAAGAAGATAACAAGAAGATGACAAGAAGATACCAAGAAGATGACAAGAAGATACCAAGAAGATCACAAGAAGATCACAAGAAGATCACAAGAAGATGACAAGAAGATGACAAGAAGATGACAAGAAGATGACAAGAAGATGACAAGAAGATGACAAGAAGATGACAAGAAGATGACAAGAAGATGACAAGAAGATGACAAGAAGATGACAAGAAGATGACAAGAAGATAATACGCCCACACACTTCTGTTCTGCTACGATTTCATGTGCTTGCTTCATCAGCACGTGCTCGCTCAAGTCTTTCGTCATTTCATACCCGATGCGAAACAGTTTCAGTTTTTCGATGACGTAAGGGATAAGTGTCTCGCGGATGTTGCCGACCACCTGTCGGGTAATCAGCAGAGTTGCCAGTTGCTGCAACAGAACAGGTGTGCTTCAGCACTGAACAGCGTGGATCTTAGCACGTGTTTGCTAATGTGCTTCAAATGTGACATAATAATATTATTATTAGTAATAATATTAATAATATTACAATTTATTTGTATAGCACTCAAATCAATAGTATTGATTTCAGGTGCTTTACATAAATTATCAAATTGTAGCTAAAATTGGATGATAAATTATTATTAATATATATATATATATATATATATATATATATATATATATATATATATATACATTATAAATATAAACCTATATTGTTGTTACATTACTTATTATTCCTCAGTATGCTAAAATAAAAAAGTATATGATTAAACAAAAAATAATATAGCTAATCTATCATAAAATTGTCATATTAAAATGCTAATAATGATATAAATTGTATAACTTATGGGTAAATGCATGTAATTAAACTCCACATGATCACGTCACAAAAGCACTAAACTAAAAAGGTGTGTCTTCAGAAGTGTTTTATACTGTGGCTGTGTCTTTGCCATCCTAACACTGTCCGGCAGTCCATTCCACAGAGCGGCTGCTGCTATGGCAAAACGGCGATCACCGTGAGTCATACGATTAGATAAACAGACTCAAGTGTAGCCAGTAAAGAAGCAAAAATGTGACTTACGTCTCGCAGTCGGTTAATGTCACGAATGTAGAAGGCAAGGAAGAAGAGAGAGAGAAAGGAGTTGACGAACTGAAACTGAAGAAACAAAAGTGAAACCAGTACAGGCTGCATGGCTTAACATTCACTACTAATGGAAAAAAATTGCAAATGTAATCAACAGTGTTATTACAATTACTAATAATATTCTTAGTTACGACATGATTCAAATAAAAACACATTTCAGCTAACCTATGCTATTAACTTTCAAGTTAGCTTCTATGCTGAACATTGATAGTCTTAAAGTCAAAACTGTTGGCAACTGTTCAGTGTAACATGGATATGTGTTGTTTATATAAGCATCAGCTAGTCACTAATAATAGATCAGTCACAGATCACATGGAGTGCAAAACGGTAGACAGAGGTCTTAGAATCGACAAATACACAAGCCATGGAATACACAAGTCGGTGAATACGAAAGTGATTCTAGGCAGGATCAAGCAAACTTGAACATTTTGCTTTTGTGGGAGGCCCCTAGAAACATCCAATCAAACACAAACTTCTTGTGTATTATCTTTTTCCCCAAAGTTATGTCTGTGCAAATTTAGAGAAAAGGTTACGTAGTTCACCATTTTTAGAAAAGAACCCTTGAAGGCCCTCGGGTACATTTAGAACGATCCAATCAAATATACAAATGTTGAGCAAACTGGCAGTGCCCTAATAAATGTCAATGCCAAACGGAAATAATAGATCCCTTACAGTTTCTGAAATATGGGAGCTAATGGCGCATGGCGGACTCATGAATGATGTCCAATGGATTTTCAGCCCCAAAGGACCAAAAATCTACAAACCACCCCATATGGGCTGATACATATCAAGCAGAATGTCAGCCCCATACACGAAAACAGTACCGCTTTATAATATAGATATAATCCTTTTTTACAACTTCATAAGTTTTGCATAGGAAATGTTCGTAACTGAATGTATATGACTGAATGTATATGACTGAATGTAGACAGACCAATGGTCAGTAAGAAGCAATGTACATCAGTAACAGCTGCCTACATGGAGATGTAGTCCAGGGGCTGGTTTCATAAAGCGGCGTAACTTTACACGCAACTACACCCAGGCTTTATGCAGGATAAAATTATTGCCAGTCACATGTTTTGGGGGACACATGGATGTTAACTGTTAAGCCAGTTTACAAACTTCAAATGTGTCTGATGACCTGAAATGTGACACCATTTACACTCACTTTCAAGGCATAACTAACATCTATGGTTTTGGAAGCCCTTTTTTGCTCCTTCTTTTTTTACCTCTCCACCACCTGTCCACCCATATTTCTACCCATCCACATTGGTTTTTACCTGTCCAAATGAGGGTGGACGGGTTTCTGCATAAAGCTACACCATCTACTAGCCATAGCTAACAGCGACTAGTCAATGTAGCTTATGGCTGGTTTTCATGAGACCAAATTAGCATTCGCATCAATGTAGAATTTACCTAATTAGGTCGCAGCGAGGAATCCCAGTATTTGCGTTGTCTCTGGACACCCTTTTTCTCCTTAGCTGCTGCATTTCTCATTTGTATACCAAATACCAAGCTATGGTGAATATAAAGGATAACCAGTGTAAACATTGATAATAATTACGTTGAGTGTGGGTATGTCAGGAACAACTAGGGGAGCATGCCGTAAATATTTCAATTAGCGTAAAGTTACGCCTACTAAGTACATGGCACAGCTATAGTGAAACCCTGGAGAAGACTTGTGAAATGCCAATTTTTTTTCGACGAGTATGCTTCATGAAACCGGCCCCTGATATTTATCCATGTACAGTGTACGCAATTCTGTTTACTTACAAGGACCAACTTGACAATGAGTTTGTTTTCGTGGGTTTCCTCCAGTCTGTAGTTCTCTACAACAACATTATAATGTTCGTTTGATTAATTTATTCTGTTGATAATAATTATTGTCTGTTTCGTGTTTTTGATCAATACTTTAAAAAGGCAAGTTCTTATATAGCGCATATCCAATCTTCAGGATTGTTCAAAGCACTTTACACTTTACTCCCTGGCAAACCTGTTCAATCGAACACTATCTCAGTTTCTCTGGGAAGCATTCAGCCACGTGCTAATTAATTCGCAAAGACTACACGTACACACATATTCACCACTGCCAGGCACTCATTCATACAGCTAAGTGAACTGGACCAATGTACAGTGAAAAAACTTGCCCAAGGTTTTACACCGCTGCACAGGATTTGAACCGGGGTCCACTTAGTCGAGAGTCCGATGCTCTGCCTCGGAGCCTCTGCGCTACTAAGATTAATTAATCCCAATTTTGTGTAGGTGATGACTGTTATGCTTATGTAAACAAAATGTTCAGCAACTACCAATGACCAAAACATTTCTCATAAAAAAGACGACGTGTGCAAAATGATATATTTTTATCAGGTTAGATGGTTGACATTTCTACAACTGCCAATTACCAAAACATTTTTCATGAAATAAGACAACATGTGCAAAATATAATATTATGTGTAAGGCTATATGGTTATTTTCTTAGATTAGATGATGGTTCACAATATCACGCTTTTTTTTCGTGATTGCGCTGAGTTGTCCTTAGACATGTAATTATTACTTTAGTGTTGCTGATTATTATATGTACATGGCATTATGTAACAATAAAGCTATTACTATTACTTAATAGCCAAGCCAGAAGAAAAAAAAGTTGTGTAAGCCGTTCGTCGATCGTCACTCTATAGAGACATCTGACATTACTTGCATTGTAGAAAAATATACAAAACCATATTCTGCATCTACCGGTATATCTCTGTATCATCTCAACGTTGATGATTTTTTGTAGTAGTACGCAAATAAGAAAATGACAGCTTGCAAAGTTATAGTAGATACAACATTATTATGCCCATTGGAGGGAAGACAAGTTTTAAGGAGAAACTGGTGAGGAGAAGGCTGAAATGGGCTGAAGATGTTAAAAGAATGGGAGATGAAAAATTGGCAGAGAGCAGATGCCCAGATAGCGGATGGAAAAAGGAGAAGAAGACCGACAATGCAATGGGAGGCTGTGTTAAAGGAATAACAACACCTAATGCTTGAATTCATATTGTAGTACAAGTTTTTATATAAAAATAAATTCATACCCACCAAACGAACAATAAATAAAAATAAACGATTACGAATTCCACACTTTATGCAATGTCAGTGGACTTTTTCAAATATGCATTTTTTTTGCAGCGCTTGGATGCCCAGTTGTGACATCAGACAAGACACATGTTGACACCAGGTGCACTGTTTCTTTCTTTTCTGATTACAAGGATAACTTTTTGGGACGAACCGAGCATCAAAATGAATTATTATGCGATATTCTGATGTACTACAAACACTGGTCATCATAAGGAACATATATTTATCTTAAGATTCCTTACAAATAATTTTTTTTAGAAGAATTTAGGCCAGTTGTTTCATGGAAGCCTGTCTGAGCTTCGAGATCACCACAGTCTTCGGTTTGTTTTTAAAGTTATTTTATCGATTGCAGCCGCCGTGTCATGATCCATTTCAGGACTAATACGTTACAACTAAGATAGTATGTATTTAATGCAAGAAATACATGTTGTGTATAAACTATAAAAAAAATAATCGTTAGTATGCCGATGTGTGAAAGAAGAGTTGTATATTTAACATAATTATTTAAATCTGGGAGTAGAATCCCAATTGTTACCGTGGCTCAACTGATAGACGCATTTGCTAGGCGTGTTTGCTTTTACAATCAGAAAACATTGAACCCCACGCGAAATCAATTTTTTTTTAACTTTTTTGTGCAACTTAAATATAATCATCAATGGAATCAACAAGCAATGATGTACACAACTGCTTGTATTTGTTTTATTTTTGTAGTAATTATGTATTCATGAAAAAAAATTATATATTAATTATATAATTATTACAACGACGATGTATACTTCTACATTTCATTTATCAAGACAAATCACAATTTGTTTTCAAGTGTAATAATAATATAATTTTAATTTAGAAATATACAACATCGTTAATTATAATTACACAATGTTCGTCGCGAATAAAAAATGACTACAATAAAAACACAAGCAGTATGTCATTTATTGATTAATAAGGATCCAGTTTACAATTTTATTTACGGAATGCATAAACAAGAGTGTACAAAATATGTATGATTTTGTGTCAGGTTCGAACCGAAATGCAACGTAAAATGAACGCGTTTACCAAATGAGCTATACAGACCAGCGGGATTCGGGTCCTGGATTTAACGTGTTACGTTAAATTTACAACTCCTCCTTCATACATCGACATGCTACTGATATTATTATATAAAATATAACATATGTGTAAAATTAAATGTTTGTAATGTATGTGTCCCTGCGTGGATTATCTTCCGTAGGTTATAATCGATACAATTATATTTATAAAATAAGTTGAAGAAGATGGCAAACCCGACGCCTCCCTGAAACCTCTGGCTTCAATTTTGTAACAAAATGTAATCATGTGGAACCATAAGATAACTAATACTTGTTTCCTGTGATGACTAGTGTTTGCATTACATTGGAATATCGTGCAATAATTTATTACGAACCTCATTTCAACCTATCCTTGTAAACATGCTCTGAATATGTCTGTCATAGTTGACGCCACAATACCACATGATCATCTTGCTAATTCACTTTCAGCTTTCCAGCGGGTTTAAAACTGGATTTTTACTACAAATGTACTTTTGTTAATTTTTTAATGTTGTCAGTTGTTACACACATACTTGATCTTTATGTAAAACAAATGTTAGGTTAAGTCTTGTTTCTATTCCCTTTAAGAAAGATCTGGAAAGAATGGGAGGAGAATGGAGAACAACAGCAAAAGATAGAAGGAGTTGAAGACTGTTGACAGAGAACACAGCGAGAGGAAAGTGAGGAGAGGAAAGAAGACGAAGAGAAGATGACAGTAACTATGGCGATGGGGCAACAAGAGGATAAAAACCTCTAAGAGAGACACCTACCTTTATTGTTGAGCCAGCGAGCAATCCTCTTATAAAAGTCATCATAGATGCTGATGGTGAGAGCGAGTAGGATGTTGGGCAGGAATTTACACAGAAACGGCACGTCGCCGCTAGCAACTCCAGCGTTCACCAAGTTCTGCAGTTCTAAGATTCCCCACATGGTGGCAAAGACGACAGTGAGGCTTGCGAGGATGACCGGATAACTGACGAAAAATATGAAAGCGTGTCGCTTCCACGCTGGGTAATGCGGCTCCAGAAGACCTGTCACGACACTCTTCACTAGCTCCCCCTAGTGGACAAGTGCACACTGATATAATAAATATTTCACTGTTGTTTCGCGCAGATACACATGTTAGCAGTCACGAAAAATGTACTACAACACAACATTTGAGTGAATGTGGGGTGGGTGTTGGGGTGGGTGGGGGGATGTGGGGGATGGGTGCGGGGGATTGGGGATGGGTGTGGGGTGAGTGTTGGGGGATGTGGGGGTAGGTGTGAGGGATGTGGAAAGTGAGTGTGGGGGATGTGGGGGATGAGTGTGGGTGATATGGGGGTAGGTGATGTAGGGGTGGGTCTAGGTGATGTGGGGATGGGCATAGGGATTGGGGGACATGCGGTGGGTGTGGGTGTAGTGAATGTGTGGGGGATATGGGTGTGGGGGTGTGGGTGAGAGGGTGTGGGGATGTGAGAGGTGGGTGTGGCAGATGTGGGTGTGTGTGGGGGTGTGGGGGTGAGTGGGGATATCGGGGTGGTGTACGGGGTGCGAGGGGTGGGAGTGGGGTGTATGTGGAGGGTGGGTATTGTTATGGGGGGTGGATTTGTGTTCGACAAACATAGAACACAAATCGGCAATATGCCAATAACAGACCACAACTGTGTGATAGACTGGGAGAGGGCAAAAGTAATGGATAGAGAGACAGACAGGTGTGCGCATTGTATAAAAGAAGGCTGCCAATGATGGCTGAAACGTCGATTGAGTAGAAATTACTAGTTGTGTAATCATAAATATTGCTTGAATAATATACCTCCAACTTGATGACCATTTTCACGAATGTTCGAATATAATAGCAGCATTAAGAAGTGAAATATAGGGGAAAAAATCAGGCTTATAAGCTCGTAAAAATGCTGAAAATTGTACGCTATTTATAAAATCACTGTAGTGTGACATACGTGGTATTGCGGTCGCGGTTCAATGAGCAGCTCATCCTTGACGTCAAGCGTTCCCCAGTGGAAGGCGAGCTCGGCGCTGTGTCGTTTCCAGTGCTCCAGATACAACATGGCCCATGCAATGTTGATGCACGCAAACCCCACAAAACACGCGTCGTCTATCGTCTGAAGAGGAATAACAGCACATAATGTCGCCTGTAACTGTACGGAGACAACATCTAACAGCGTCTCACTTGTGTCACTTAGTGTACAGTAATCCGAAACGTTAACATGATATTGTGTATGCACAATGTGTGTGATAGAGCATCATGTAAAATACGACTCCATACGTGCAATGCACATGTTTGTACAAGTACACCAAAGAGAGGGTGTCTCCTGTTTCCATGTTTATTTTTTATTGTGAAGTTATGCTATATAGCATAAATTACATCTACTATAAGGTACTGAAAACCAAAAAAAATTGTTTTAACGAAGCAGAACCAATTTTAGAATTTAACCATTCAATTTTATAATAATCGCAGCACTGTCATTCAAATCACCGTGTTGTCACTCAAATTCCCGAATGGCGACCTCATTGGTTGTTATCCAATGTGGGTGGAGCTACAAATATCAACACTACCTGGTGCTATTTCATGCGGACGATTTTAAGAGGATAAACGACTGATTCGTCACGAAACATAACATTTCGCCAACCATAAATCATTCATTAAAACATATTTGTGCTGTTGGTATGATGCAACATATTTAATTTATATAGCTTAGCATTAATGTACAATAAAAAACTCAGACACACTCAGTTTAACACTGGAACCAGGAAATCAGTGACAGACCCAATGGTGGGCTGCCATGGCTTGCAATGGTCAAGATCGATGCATAATGACCCTTACCTGGCTCTGACCTGAGATGAACCAAAATAACAGGGCTGCAGTCGTTGGAATGGTCAAGGCTGTTGTGTAGTGACCCAAGTATGCGAAGTACATTGCAATCTTCACCCCGAAGTAATGGCACACTTCGTCTACAAAAAGCAACATATTATGCACACCTTGTCGTGCTTTGTATCGAAGAAACAAAGTAATATGAATGTACAGACTTTCCAGTTTCTGGGTTGGTTTCATTAGTCTTCGTTTACCTCACAAGAAACTTGTCTTTCACCTGCAGATGTTTGGGCCATGTGCCTTAGTCTGTGACAGCACACTATAGTAAATGTAAATCACATGATGCTGGTCATGTGACAAAAGGCAGAGGACTGATGGAAGCCGCTGGCCAGATGGTAGAAAATCATCACGATCACATTTCTCATAACATACGGATGACCTGTGTTCAGTCTGTGATCAGTCTGTGATCAGTCTGTGATCAGTCTGTGATCAGTCTCTGTTCAGTCTGTGTTCAGTCTGTGTTCAGTCTGTGTTCAGTTTGTGTTCAGCCTGTGTTCAGCCTGTGTTCAGTCTGTGTTCAGTCTGTGTTCAGACTGGAACAACACACCCACCTAATGACTGAGACTGGAACAATACATCCACCTAGTGGCCGAGACTGAAACAACACACCCACCTAGTGACTGACGCTGAAACAACACATCCACCTAGTGAATGAGACTGAAACAACACATCCACCTAGTGATTGACACTGAAACAACACATCCACCTAGTGAATGACACTGAAACAACACATCCACCTAGTGATTGACACTGAAACAACACATCCACCTAGTGAATGACACTGAAACAACACATCCACCTAGTGAATGACACTGAAACAACACATCCACCTAGTGATTGACACTGAAACAACACATCCACCTAGTGAATGAGACTGAAACAACACACCCACCTAATGACTGAGACTGGACCAACACACTCACCTAATGACTGAGACTGGACCAACACACTCACCTAAGTGATTGAGACTGGACCAACACACTCACCTAGTGATTGAGACTGGACCAACACACTCACCTAGTGATTGAGACTGGACCAACACACTCACCTAGTGATTGAGACTGGACCAACACACTCACCTAGTGATTGAGACTGGACCAACACACTCACCTAGTGATTGAGACTGGACCAACACACCCACCTAGTGATTGAGACTGGACCAACACACCCACCTAGTGATTGAGACTGGATCAACACTCACCTAGTGATTGAGACTGGACCAACACACTCACCTAGTGATTGAGACTGGACCAACACACTCACCTAGTGATTGAGACTGGACCAACACACTCACCTAGTGATTGAGACTGGACCAACACACTCACCTAGTGATTGAGACTGGACCAACACACTCACCTAGTGATTGAGACTGGACCAACACACTCACCTATGTAGCTGACCCTCACCTGTGATGAACTGGACCAACACACGCACATAGTGACTGAGACTGGACCAACACACTCACCTAGTGATTGAGACTGGACCAACACACTCACCTAGTGATTGAGACTGGACCAACACACTCACCTAATGAATGAGACTGGATCAACACACTCACCTAGTGATTGAGACTGGACCAACACACTCACCTAGTGATTGAGACTGGACCAACACACTCACCTAATGACTGAGACTGGACCAACACACTCACCTAGTGACTGAGACTAGACCAACACACTCACCTAGTGATTGAGACTGGACCAACACACTCACCTAGTGATTGAGACTGGACCAACACACTCACCTAGTGATTGAGACTTGACCAACACACTCACCTAGTGATTGAGACTGGACCAACACACTCACCTAGTGATTGAGACTGGACCAACACACTCACCTAGTGATTGAGACTGGACCAACACACCCACCTAGTGATTGAGACTGGACCAACACACCCACCTAGTGATTGAGACTGGACCAACACACTCACCTAGTGATTGAGACTGGACCAACACACTCACCTAGTGATTGAGACTGGATCAACACACTCACCTAGTGGCTAAGACTGGAACAACACACACCTAGTGGCTGGGTCTGGAACAACATACACATCTACTGGCTGAGACTTGATCAACATACCCACCTAGTGGCAGAGACTGGAACAACACACCCACCTAGTGGTTGAGACTCGCATATTGCATACACCCAGTGCTTGCGCAGATATTCTAGCTTCTCAGTACTGTGCAGAGGCAGCACCGTTTTTATGATGCGCTTCGAAAGCAGGAGCGGAACTACAAATAAAAATGACTTTTAGTTTGTTATATGTGTTGATTATAATCATGGGCGTGTTGCCAGCTAAAGATGTAAAACAAATGGGATCTGGAATACATAGTACAGCCAAAAGATAAGCACTTTTGTATATTTTAGGGTGCACAACAACATACAATGTCGTACAGCATACAGAAGATACATCCATGCAATTAACATAAAAATAAACATAAATACAACATTCCAGTTATTGAATATATTGCTCATGGCTCCAAGAATGGTTTATTGTATGATTTAAATTTCTTTGGAGCAGAAATTTGTCGACGAGGACGACGTTTCGACCCATCAGCTATGGGGCTTGTTCACTGTACTGGTGTCACGTGTGTTGCCTCAGATTTTGGCGGGATAATTTGGTTGTGGATGACAGGCAGATGGTCTCTGTTCATGGTAGGGGCTCTCGGTTTAATATATATATATATATATATATATATATATATATATATATATATATATATATATAGCCTCCTTCACTTTTCTCTTGTGCCAGTTGGATTCACGGTCAGTACTTTAGTGTTCTTCATGGACACTGAGTATCCTGTGTGCGAAATCTGAGCCAACACACATGACACCAGTACGTGGACAAAGCCCGTAGCTGACTGGTCGAAACGTCGTCCTCATCAACAAATGTTTGCTCCAAAGTAAGTTAAATCATACAATAAACATTCCAGTTGTTTTTGAAGTTAGCCTCAATTACCCAGGATCTGTGAGGTGGCAGCACTTTTTAGACCCTTACATGGATAACCTTCAAACGCCGACTAAGGCACCACACTATCTGCTTGGCAAAGTTACGCAGCTGAGTGAGAGTTGGTCAAGCGAGACTAGGGTAATGCCCAATCACTGGCCTGTCCATGCCTTGACCATGTCCAGTGACACTCACACAGCAATTGACCACGCAGGAAGCGGACATCTCCTATGATGTCACTTTCATCCGAGCGGACACTAAAGAGCATGTGTCTAATAATGCTCTGTCGCTCCTGGTCCGTGAGGAATTGACGCGCGTCATCGACACCTTCAAAGTGCGACCGTTCGTCGTAGTCAAACTCCTTCAGCAGTCCACCATATTCACTGGTCAAGCTCTTGAAGACGCCCACTGCACTGGCATTCTTGAGGAAACTGAAACGCACATCAACAATTTATATCACCATGGTTTCAGTAGAGCGCAATGGCTCAGAGGTAGATTTTTTTACTCTTGACTAAGAGAGCCCGGGTTCGAATCCTGTGCTGCAATGTTAAACCCTGGGCAAGTATTTTCAATCTACATTGCTCGAGTTCACTCAGCTACATGAATGAGTACCTGGCTATAGACAGTGATTGGTATTTTTACAAGCATCCTTCATGCATTAATTGCAGCGTGGCTGGATGCTTCCCAGAGAAGTTGAGATGGTGTCTGATTAACAGGTCTGTCAGGGAAGTAAAGTGTAAAGTGCTTTGAGCAGTCCTGAGGACTGGATACTGCGCTATATAAGAACTTAACATTATTGTGGAACCATTGCAATATAAAACATTTCTAATGACACAGTTTCTAGACGGACGCATGACTACTTTTAACGCACTGAATTTAAGTCATCCAGCTTGTGACATATTTTCTAGTTCACTTCTAGGGTTACAATTGCAAAACATTTCTATGTATAAAGGATGACATTGGATGTTGCATGTTGGATGTGTCATATAGAATATTGACCCGGGGGGGTAAAGTGATCCGCGGGTCACTATTCTATATAGAATAATGACCCCCGGGTCACTTTTCCATAGATTTTCAGTTATAGAAAATGACCCGCCCTATAGAAAAATGACCCACCCCCATATTTTATGGATATATATTTGAAATAATGGTTTTGATCATAATGTAAGTTACAGCACATAACCAACTATTTCACTTCAAAAGATAATATCTAATGTTAAATTTAGGTCACCAAAAATGAAAACGTTTTTTTATATTTCTGTTAGCAAATATCATTGATATTAAAAAAGCCATCCAATTATTTTATTCCTTGGCAAGGGAGTCGGTGTATCCTATTATTTGGTGAACTTGGTAGTAAATCTCAACTGGTTTAGCAACTGCAGTTGATTAGATGAGGTAAACGGTTCACCAGGTTCACGGGTCAATATACTATACCACAGAAATATGATCCCCTCTTACGGTAAAATATTTATTCGGTAATTATCAAATGGATATTTACTGTAATGCTTGTACGAATCATACACCATCACATAACCTTATAAAGTGCCAAATATTATTATAACAGTGACTATTATGAGCCACGGGTCAATATACTATACCATAGAAATATGACCCCCCCTCACTGTAAAATATTTATTCGGTAATTATCAAATGGATATTTACTGAAATGCTTGTATGAATCATACACCATCACATAACCTTATAAATTGCCAAATATTTGTATAACATTGACTATTATGAGCCACGGGTCAATATACTATACCATAGAAATATGACCCTCCCTACTATAAAATATTTATTCGGTAATTATCAAATGGATATTTACTGTAATGCTTGTATGAATCATACACCATCACATAACCTTATAAATTGCCAAATATTTTTATAACATTGACTATTATGAGCCACGGGTCAATATATTATACCATAGAAATATGACCCTCCCTACTATATAATATTTATTCGGTAATTATCAAATGGACATTTACTGTAATGCTTGTATGAATCATACACCATCACATAACCTTATAAATTGCCAAATATTTTTATAACATTGACTATTATGAGCCACGGGTCAATATACTATACCATAGAAATATGACCCTCCCTACTATAAAATATTTATTCGGTAATTATCAAATGGATATTTACTGTAATGCTTGTACGAATCATACACCATCACATAACCTTATAAAGTGCCAAATATTATTATAACATTGACTATTATGAGCCACGGGTCAATATACTATACCATAGAAATATGACCCTCCCTACTATAAAATATTTATTTGGTAATTATCAAATGGATATTTACTGTAATGCTTGTATGAATCATACACCATCACATAACCTTATAAATTGCCAAATATTTTTATAACATTGACTATTATGAGCCACGGGTCAATATACTATACCATAGAAATATGACCCCCCCACCTCATTTCATTTATCTACGGCAGTTAGTAGAATGTTTCCCATGGAATTGGACACAAAATAAAATACTGGTGGTGGTGCATGTATCAACAAAATATGCCAATTGAACATTGTCAGTTTAAAAAGGAGATATTTAATTGTAAAACAGTATTATGGCATAACAATAATATTATTAATGTATCAATCAATGTGGAATGTTGCATAAATATCAACAAAACATTACTCTCAATGTTATTACTACTCAAATACATACACAAAATAAAGATTCATAAAGAAACAAGGGGTGGGTCATTTTTCCATAGGGGGGTCAATTTTCTATTATAGTATTTTGACCCCCGGGTCACTTTTCTACGCCGGTCAATATACTATCTGACACCGGCTATACTTGATACTGTGTGTTTTTTATGCAATTATTATTCTTATTTAGGGATTACTGTATGGTTTAGGGATCCGTTAAATGTAATGCCTTGATGTGAAAAGACAACAGCATTGGTTAATCCAGGAAATATAATCCTGACCATTGGAATGTGTGGTACATGTATTTACTTTACACCCGTCCACCTATATTTCTGCCCGTCCATATTCGTTTTTGTCCAAATGACGAGTGGACGGGTCTCTACATAAAGCTATGGTACTATGTAGGCTACACATTTTAAAATGGGATCTTTTACTTCCCCTGGCATAGACACCACTCATACCAGATAGAAGGGACCAGTTCTGGAAGATACACTAATGAGTCTCTGACATAGTCAGTGGGAGGAGAATGGAACAGTCCAAGTGGAACAGTCCAAGTGGAACAGTCCAAGTGGAACAGTCCAAGTGGAACAGTCCAAGTGGAACAGTCCAAGTGGAACAGTCCAAGTGGAACAAGTCCAAGTGGAACAGTCCAAGTGGAACAGTCCAAGTGGAACAGTCCAAGTGGAACAGTCCAAGTGGAACAGTCCGAGTGGAATAGTCCAAGTGGAACAGTCCAAGTTTCCAAACAGTGGCTGTTGGAATAGACCCACTCCACATATTCTTGTTATTAAAAATGAGGAACAGTCAAACATTTTTGATTGTTCTAAAGGTGAGAGTGCCAGGCCCTAGGTTTTATTTATTTTCCTTTAATATTACATTCTTATGACAAAATGCATGTTGAAGGTTTACTGTGCCACCAGTAATTACTTTATTAAGTTCGCAATTTGAAAGAGTCTGCCTGCAAACATTCAAATGGTAAACAAAAAACACCAGTTTGAAAACAAAATGTATTGGTAATAATGCCGAGGCGAACAGAGTTAACCACAATAGTGAATACCCTTTGATGTTTGATTGTCCACGTTCTAGACAGCATACCGGGTACTTCCCAGTACAAATTACTGCTCTGCCAATTCTTGTCAGAGCTGGCACTCGCAAATTAATCTTCTGAATCTTTATGCATGTCTAATTTTGTAAAGTCAATTACCCCCTGGTATTTAACTTATTTATTTTACTGAATTAATGTATTTATTTAACCTGTTAATCTTAATTATTTAGCTGATATTTTCTTATGTACACTGTACTTGTTTATTTTTAATATCAGCACCTTTGAGCAGGTTTTTAACCCAGATACATGGCACTGCACTTACGTTTCGTACGACGCCGTTATGTAGAATGCGTCGATTCCGGTGTTGTCATGGTGACGGACGCAAACAAGCAGCTCGGGAATGTTACGACGGATGTAGTCGAGAAGGAACATGAGGGTGGAATCCTCTGTTTTCTGAGGGAACACCACCATGACGTCACAGTCTGTCGTCGGGATGGTTCGTCGGAGCACCTGCCCTGACACGATGACACGGGATGGCGTCAACCTTTTGTGGATCTGCCTCGCACGATCTATAAAAATATACATATACATATATATATATAATCTAGTTAAAACTATTCTAGGCGTTTTACATGTATATATAGTAGATATCACTTAAAAATAGTTACTTAAACATTTGACTAAAGTTAACTCAACATCATTAGCAATGTGTCATATAAACGGACTCATAAAAATAATAAATAAACAAATAAAACACATAGAAGGCTAAAATACATAAATCTAAAACGTCATTTAAGAAGGTATAAGTAAATTGTGTTGAATTAAGTTCTCTTTAAGAACGATGCACCTGTAGTCACAAATTGTCAGTTCACATATTGTCACTGCAGCAGTTAAAATATTGGTTAAAATACAGCGATATCTGCATTTTATCGGAGAAACAGAACCGATTTGTATAATCTGCAGGAGTCAGGCTCCTGTTTAGTATATTTTTATAGACCGTATAAGCGTTTACTAACTCCAAAATGTCCCATATAATAGAATATTTGAGGACGCCCTAAAATTCTACAAAATTCATTATTTTGTGTACCCTACACTTTGGGACATATCCAGAATAAAAGTTTTTCTTTGTTCTTAAATAAGTAGGCATCAATTATTAGCGATATTTGAAGTTTAATTAATTTGTGATATTTTGTGTGGTCTATTAGTCATATTTTATGTTTTGTTTAAGTGATGTTGGTATATTTACAGTAATATTTTATAATTATTAGTGATACTTCATAAAACATAACTTTGTCTCTAAAATAACTGAAAGCCCTATTAGTGCAATGTATTACGAGAATCATATACATAAAAATAATAGGTGTCAACATTTTAAATAATTATATAGGATTTTTTTTGCCAATTTCAGGATGTAAGAAAACATACAAAATAAATGTCTGGACATGTTTGTAGTTGTTGTTGTAATCATCACTCAGTCAGTCTGTCACTTGGGAAACGTAGCTTTATACAGAGACTCGTCCTGTTGTAGGCGGGTAGAAATCTGGGTGGACGGGTAACAAAATGGAGCAAACAAATCCAAAACCATAGATATTGTCAGTTATGCCTTAGAAGTGAGTGAAAATGGTGTCATATGTGTGTTTGTAGTCCATTTCAGGTCACCAGACACATTTAATAGTTTGTAAACTGGCTTAACAGTTAACATCCATGTGTCCACCAAAACATGTGTGACTGGCAATAATTTGGTCCTGCATAAAGCCCTGCTTGGTAAGGATACAGTAGTTAGGAAACAGCTATTTTCTGTAGTTCGTGCGTGCCGCATAGATCACACTGCCAGTGTGTGTATAATGTTACACTGCTGACACATGTATCTATATTTGTTGTTACTGTGCCAAGGCAGTGGTCTCTAAACCAGTGCATCCCTGGACGCAGTGATCCGCTGGACCAGATGTGCTAATCTATGTGTATTATTCACATAAGAAACAGCGTGAAAGTAACGTCTCATCCAAACCATGGGTCACTGAACTGTGCTATTGCATGTACCCATAGCTTTATGTAGAGACCCGTCCACCTGTCATTTTGACAGGTAAAAACGAATATGGACGGGTAGAAATATGGGTGGACGGGTAAAAAAAATGAAGGAGCAAAAAAAGGTCTTCCAAATCCATAGAGATTGTTAGTTATACTTGAAAGTGAGTGAAAATTGTGTCACATGTGGGTTTGTAGTCCATTTCAGGTCAACATTTCAAAGTTAACATCCATGTGTCCACCAAAACATATGTGTGACGTGCCTGGAAATAATTTTATCCTGCATAAATCCCTGCATGTACCCCTGCCTGATCATCTCTGCAAGCTGTTGAAGTCAGCGGAGTCGAACTATAAAATTATGGCAACTGACTTTGCCAGTCGCTACTGAGTCAGCTGTGGGAACAGTGCAAACCCTCGCCCAATCTGAAGATGGCTCCACGACTGGTGGGAAATGGGAATCCCAATATAATGAGCCATTTGCATCCTAAAAAGTTGCATATTATGTACCTCGAGCAGCATGTGGCTGAAATCACCCACAATTATATCACATGACCAGAGGCTACCCACAATCCTCGTAGGCTATTTTTTTGGCTGACATCAAAAGAGACGTTTTTCAAAAGGATATATGTGCCAGAGATATAGTGCAAGTAATAAATCCATATATGATCAATTTGAGGTAACATATGTTAGGCTGTGAATATGAAGTCGTCCAGTTCAAAATGTGAATTGTACTAACTGGTATACCCAGTAGGTGTAATTAGCTGAATGTACGTAATAAAGTCACAGAAAAAAATCACAGGTAATGAGGTCATAGAAAAAGTCACAGGGGAAAAAAGAGAACACTTTAAAGCTAAACCAACATATAATAAATACTTATCACTATACTGTACTCTAATATAGAAAACCATAAATTTAAATATTAAAATAAAAAAATCAATGTAACATTATTGTTCTGTAAGTGAAAGACTGGCAGAATTTCAACATAATTTTCTTATGCACACACTTGTCAAAATCTACCAGACTTAAAATGAGTTCATATTGTTAACTACCAGTGAAAAAGTGAAAGACTGGCACTGTGCTCGTGCCACTTGTTAATGAGTTTCTTTTTAAACCTTGCAGTAAATGTGCTCAATTACCAGTGACATATGAAAGACTGCTGACGATGCTACAGACTGTAAGACTTTATTGTGCTCGCTTTTTTAAATCTAACAGATTAAAACTTTAATTGTGTTCACTTAATATTGGCCATGAAAATGTGATTGTGAAACACTTGCGGCGACTCTACATACAGTTTTAATAAAATGATCCAGAGATGTTATTTCCTGTGACTTTATTGCCTGTGACTTTTTTCCTATGCAAAGCTGTGACTTTTTCCATGATTTCTTTACTAAATTGGCAATGCATGCATTATTGCAATGTGTGTCATCGGTCAACTTGCAGTTGAACACGACAGTTAATACAGTGCTAATTTGCACTGAACTTCCAGCTAGTCATTTGGTCTTCTACAACGCTCAAAAAACAAAATATTTATGTTAATATAATAAATACAGTGTGCAACCATTTCAAATTTACGTATTATTACTATATAAACAACTTGCAAGACATATCTTCGACAATGAGCGTGACTTGGTAGGGTGTTTAGAATACATCAAAAGGTGAAATAGAAGCAAAACAGCTGAATTTGGAATGACAACACACTCGATCATGTACTTGCGTGGCTGCGAATTTCAAATGTGATTTTCTCAGTTTGAAGCTTTCTACCCCAGGCATGTTCAGTGTCGAATAACTTTGGCTGTGCATGAGCTAGCTCGATGATTTTTGCACCGTTGGAAAGCTTAATAAATGTTCTTTCCAACGGTGTGACTAAATCCATTTTTTTTGTTTTGACATGTGACTCATTTCGTTAGAACAGGCCTCATATATGAGTATTACTGACCTGGCATTGATATTCATATTGTACTGCCACGCCCCCATTTTGTTTACAATGCGCTACAGCGTACTGTCACTCACTGAAATTGCCCTGAATGCCATCCTGCCAATCGAAATGTGTTGACACGCCAGACCCACTACCGGTACTGCTGCTGACAGATGTGCGGTGACAGGGACGCCACTGTGCTACGACCTCCGAGTGCAATTCCTTTCCTATCTTCGCCTCCGCTTTCAACCCTTGTGTCGCCTGAGATGAATCGTAAACCCGTTTTGTCTGCATAATGTTGCAACGTCGTTGCATTCACACTGCTACGATAATGTTATCCAAACCTACACGACCACTGCCGCATACTTGATACCGATCCAGGACCGTAATTATGTGTCATCAGCTACATCGCAGGTGAATCGAGTTTCCCGAGAAATCGTTAGCTTCGTAGTGTCAACAATCCGTGAGGTAGCGCCACGATACGAAGTGCAGTGGCGTCACCATGCGGAGTTTGAAAACATTGATTTTTAAAGAATGTTATCCTGTTTTTCTACGTTATTTTATAATTAGTTATGGTAAACTCATTAAAAATATAATGACTGGGACTTAAACTAATTTAACTCAATAATATTATATCATTACTTATTATTTTACACTATTGAACAAAGTCATATCGTGGATACACAAACAAGCTTTATTTATTTTTATCTACAACGTATTATTAGCATGCATGTTCACAGATTACCAGAGTCGTGATCTGTGATCAAGTTATTTCGATAAATTTAATAAAAGTAAATGTAAAAACGTTATGTTCTTATAATTGTAGTAAAGTATTAAATCCTCTGTATTTGCTCAAAGCTCTTTATTTCCTGGCAGACCTGTTCAATCGATCACCATTTCAACTTCTGCTGCAAATGATGCCTGAAGATTATTCTTAGTTCAATATGTAAATATCCACCAATGTATATAGCCAAGTACTTATTCAAAGAGCTGAGTGAACTGGAGCAACGTAGAGTGAACGAACTTGCCCAAGGTTTGCCCCGGTAGCATATGATTTGAACCAGGGTTCTTTACGTCAAGAGTCTGACACATTAGCCACTGTGACAAAACCTAGGACAGTCTCTGGTGGCTGCATGTCACTTTGAACACATTGTTTGCAATGGGCTGAAGCAACTTCAGAAGCAGTTTTCAATGTTCACGCTGACAGCTGTGCGTCATTATACACAAGCGTGTGGAGAATTGCTGAAGAAAATATTTATGGGTGAAGAGGTGGGTGCAAACTGGGGCAGCAGTGTGGGGGAGGGTGGGGGTTGTGACAGGAGATGGGAGAAACAATTATTAATGTTGTCAGCCTGCCTACGACTTGGGAACTCTGGCAGTGACAAAGAAACAGTAAAATATCATAGGACAACTCTGACAGTGACAAAGAAACAGTAAAATATCATAGGACTACTCTGACAGTGACAAAGAAACAGTAAGATATAACACAGGACAACTCTGACAGTGACAAAGAAACAGTAAAATATCATAGGACAACCCTGACAGTGACAAAGAAACAGTAAACTATAACACAGGACAACTCTGACAGTGACAAAGAAACAGTAAGCTATAACATAGGACAACTCTGACAGTGACAAAGAAACTGTAAGCTATAACGCAGGACAACTCTGACAGTGACAAAGAAACCGTAAGATATAACACAGGACACCCCCATGCAAATATTAACAGAGCAGCAAGAAAAGAGAGGCAGATGGAGGAACTGAGAGGGCTACAGTGACAACACATCTGACAGTGAAAGTTGTAGGTAACAGATCGAGCTAAGCAAAACAGCTACAGAGAATTTAAACAATCTTTGGTAAGAATTTGAAAGCAATGGAAAACAGTGGCCGAACATAAAAAGTTAAAAACTATGATGTGATGACATATTTTGAAAAGACACGGATAATCATCTGAGTGGACGAATCCTGCGGAAAACTAGGAAACGTGGAGACCTATCAGAGGGAAGAATTGATCAGATGATGTGACCTCCCTACAATAGACCGAGGGAGACAAAGATGTGTGCATATTTCAACAATTGTCATATGGCAGGACTGAACTTTGCAGCAAACTCATAGAAACTTTTAGATGTAAGGATGTTTTTTTATTGTCTATCAAATTTTAGTCATAATAGGTCACATTATATTAATTTATGTACTGTGGAATGTTTGCAATAGTGAGAGGCTGTGTAAGTGAATCAGTGTATTTTATCATTACCTTCAACAGCACTTAGGATGGAGATTGCCACAAAAAACGAACCATTAATTCATTAACTGACAACAGTAACAAAGTAAAACGTATATTATATAAATGATAACCTAAGGAAAACTGAGTAAGTTTGAAGCATGAACAAACTATGTGTAACATCACATGCTAGTTATATCCGGTACCCCAATGATCAAGGAATATCCAGCCTAAGTGTATTTCTAATATTACTAAGTACAACACAACAGCTGCTTAACACAGTACAGTTCATTTATTGTCCCACAAATAAGTACCACCAACAGGATAATGCAGCAAAGTGTGTATATGTATTATATATATATATATATATATATATATATATATATATATATATATATTATATTATATATATATATATATATATATATATATAATACACACACACATATATATATCAAACACACACACACACACACACACACACACACACACACACACACACACACACACACACACACACACACACACACACACACACACACACACACACACACACACACACACACACACACACACACACACACACACACACACACACACAATGATTACAAGTAGAGTTACCAAGAAAATATTAACACTTGACAACTGATAGAACCCCAAACAGACATACATTGTGGTCAATTTGTGGAAGGCTGGCGAGTGTTTCTGTGAAGTCAATCAGTAGCCACTCATGCATCTTTCATATATCTACATGCATATAAACATACACGCAAATATGTAATGAGACAACAGCATGAATTGGGTCGTCACTTGCATAAATATGGCATACAAATGCTGGCACACATGCACAGTGGCATATGTACATAGACCCCAACATCTGGCACCCTACACACACACAGGCACACACAGGCACACACAGGCATAAACGCACGAACGCACACACACACACACACGCATGTAGGAGTGACATTGGCTGTCTCCACAGCAGATCTGGCATCAATAACAACACCTCAAGTCAAGGGGTTAATTATTAGAATGATTCACACAAGCACTGCAGATATAGTTACTTCCGTCAAACTTTCCAACGCAATAAAACTACTATCCCGGTTTGCCTTTCACTTCTGTGTACATTTGTCCACGTGAGAGGCCTTAGCATGAATAGTGCAACGTCTGCGGTTAAGAAAATATATCTTACGTGTACAACAAATGTAACTGAACAATGTAACCGATGATTACAAAAGGCGTCTAGTTCCGAATACACTATTACGAAATCAAAGACAAATTACAATCACCTCTGGTGATTAATTGCAATGAGACGTAGAATAAGAGCTACGGAGTGGTCACCAAGCAGAGTCGAGTCATGTCAGGGTTCCTCGTTGAACATACTACACAGAATGCAACCAAACACTCGTTTATATCTTTGATACCACCCAACCCACAGCCTGAACACATAAAACACAACCAAATCCCAAACACGTCTGCCTCTATAGATACAAAAGCATGCATACATGCGTGTATGAACATGTCTTTGGGCAGGCATGCCGATTAAAGCAAATGTATTTATTTATTAAATAAACCACTTACACAAGTTTTCAACAAACAGAAAATCCCTACGTCCCCACATTCTCCAAATCAGAAATACGTTTACACACCCGTTCATCCATTACACCCTTATTACAATTGGTTGTCGCGTTTACAAAGAGTCAATCCTGATCAAACTGAAAACACACTTGTTTTATAGACTGGGAGGTTTCCTTCAATGTTATCACAGTGCCAAATTTGAGCCACCTTCGCAACTCAATAAACATATCTACAACATATCTACACTCTCTAGAGTGAGGCAAACACACACAGGCATCTTTAGAGAAAGAAAACAAAAGCACGCTCGCTACGTAGCCCTGGAATGAACTTCAGAACACCAATCAGATCCGAGCGCTGTCGAACACGGCAAGTTTATGATCCAAACCAGCGTCCATTACTGTATCTCGACATTACTGTGACGCACCAAAATCTGTAGCAGCCAACATCGAGAAATCCCACACGAGATAACACTGAGGCTGAAGGATAATGTGAGCTAATCACTGCATACGCAGAGTACCAGCTGGCTATATGTCAATGTGTGTCATGTGGTATTGTCAAAAACTGATGCTGTCCTCGGCTAACCACTTTGGCAGCAACTAAACAGCCGCAATGTAATCCTGCAGTGAATCTAATTGTGGACCTTCAACAACAACTAACATATCTCATGGGTACAGAAAACAATAACAATTGTGCATTATCTGGTCTCTGCACTGCACTCTCTGGCTTTGTTAAAGACCTACCAACATTGTATAAACTTTCATAATCCATGGTCACTCGTTAACAATTCTACCAACTGCAGTGGCAGTCCTAGAAAGAAGACCAACGTAACAGTAATTAAATAAAGGGTGAATTCTGCAGAGATATTTTCAATGCAAGCAGGGCAGACGTGCTTCCTATTCTAGCATCATAGCAAAACTGGCTTCGACGTTTGCCGGGTGGAATACCATGTGCAACTACAGAATTCGTATAATGGCATTGCTCGCTGCGTCTGTAATTCAAGTCTGGTCTTACCGTTGAATACCAGTAAAATCTGATCTAAATCTGTCAAGTTATTTCAATGGGCACTGCTGAAATGAATTGAAGGTTGAGATTATGTGTACTCATACGTACGTAGTCTCTATGCTGTATACATATATAATATGCACCGGCATACTGGAAGGTCATGCATTATACCATAATCAACTGAACAAAATTTACATCATACATCACAGGTTATATATATAAAAAGAGCAACATTGTTACCACGCCCCCTAATCCCAGTGAAACGTTTACGTAGACACACTTTCGTGGGTGCTTTGTCTTGGGCCCCAAATCCCAATGTCCCACACCAAGAGCGAATTAACAATGTCGTACAAGAGCCACCGATGCGAGAAACGTTCCAATGGAATCCCCACGGTGTCATTCACGTCGCAGAAGTCTGGCGCCGAGAAATTTTGTGGAAGTCAGCTCCAAACTGTCAACTTCTTAAGAGGCAACGATAACACAACGGCGTGTTTGTTTGTTACACACCTCTCTAGTGTAGACCCAACACCAACCTATACAGGGAGAACGCCGGTGACTCTATAAAGGCAAGCGTATTCAAAGACCATCCCGTATGTGCGACCGACCAACCGACCAATCGCAGCACTACTTGATGAACGCCGCGATGACACTCAACATGACTGGATTACACCCGTCCTTCATCGCCTCCTGTTCCAACTCCAAGTCCAACAGCTCACGGACGCGCTTCATCGCTACCTCGTAGTCGTCGTCCGAGAGCGGCGCGAACGCGTTCTCGAGCACGTCAGATGCGTGTGCGAGATAGAGCAGCGACAGCATGCGTTTGTCCATGCGCTGTGGGTCGTTGACCCAGCGCGACAGCACGGCGTCCTGCACGCGCTTCACAAGCTTCGCCTTGACGGTCGAGTCGACGAGCGGGTGGGTGGTCATGTCAAAGAGGAGGAAGTTCTGCTTCTCTGTTGTACACACGCCCTTCTCGACCAGGTTCTTCGCCAGTCGCTCGCGCACGTTGCGCAACTGGTATCGCAACTTCAGCGGGTTCCAAGTCTCACCTGTGCACAGACAGAAATACTGTAAACATGTTGTGTTTTGTCAACAAACATCATGTACACCAAACTCCTGAGATGAAACTTTGTATGCCATAATTTTGAATGTTGGCATTTCTGCCCTGAAATGACTAGATATTTTCTGGAGAGATTTTATGCTTGAAAGATTTTCTTTTACTTACAAAGCCATTATGGAGGCATGTTTATCACTACATTTTTAGCAAAAACGGTGACTTAATGGCCATCTTTTCTCCTTGAAAATCTCAAGTCCCTAGATAGGATGACGATCTAGTGCCTGACTTCTTGAGATTGTCAAAAGGGTCTTTATAAAAGTACAGTTACTGGAATAGTAAATACTACCATAACAAACATTCGACAAACATGTTAATTGTAATCATGAAAAAACCTTTACCAGCCATTTATACTAATACGGCTTGAGTTCATACCAAGTAAAATGCTGTAACAAGAGTTTGGATGCAAAAGAATGTCATTTGTATGATGACATGGAATTTTAAAGTAAAACATTACTGATAATTCCAACTAGTTTTAGTTTACATAATAAATTAGTTTACAAAATCCAAACACTTCACAAAACACTGATTTGAACAAAACTACCGTTCTTTACAACTTTGAAATGGCAGTTAATTTGTAAATCAAGCGTTTGGAATCTGCCATCATACTGGTTGAGTGCTGCACAGGTGCATAGACAGGATATGTAGCTAAATATAGAACCTGAGCACACCAGTCAGCCAGTCTACACAAAACAAGTTGTGCTAAGTGAACCGTGACAAATACATGTCCCACTGGCATGGAGCTGTGGCATGAATCATGCACTCATGAATACAACTGTATGGCTGGACTATCACACCAGTGGACCGTATAGGCTATACTCTTACTAACTCTGCATTTGAATACTCTCTAAGATAGTATTGTAGGGCTTTATGAGGATAACATTTTTATCAGTCATTTGTTTGGTCATGTTAACACACATACATACAAGCATAGCTTTATGTAGAGATGTAGACACCTGTCCACCCGTCACTTGGACGGGAAATATGGGTGGACGGGTAAAAAAATGAAGGAGCAAAAAACAGCTCTTCCACAAGACCAAAACCATAGATATTGTCAGTTATGCCTTGGAAGTGAATGAAAATGGTGTCACGTGTGTTTTGTAGTCCATTTCAGGTCATCAGACACATTTAAAAGTTTGTAAACTGGCTTAACAGTTAACATCCATGTGTCCGTCCACCAAAACATGTGTGACTGGCAATAATTTTATCCTGCCTAAAGCCCTGCATACAAGGTAGTCGAGATGTTTTTGACCAGAAATAAACTACATTCACATGCATGCCACCCATTTTCAAGGCATAACTGACAATATCTATCATTTTTGAAGACCGTTTTTCCCCAAAAAAATTTACTGGTCCAAATGACAGGTTGGCAGATGAATTGTGCTCATCTCACAGTCTCATAACAGGCATCCAGGGGTAGAAATTCAGCATTTACTTTACTAGACAGCGGGACTAGTGAAGACAACGGTTTACTAGTCCGCCAAAAGGTTTACTAGTCCAGCATCAGATAAAACAACACAAATTTAAGTGTTACAATTATATTTAAAACTAAAATAGTGTATAATTATTTGCAACCCCAGTTTTAAAAAAAGCAGCATTAATGAACTAGTGGGTAGTAGTTCTACCCTTGCATCCAAGATCAGTGGCTGGTCTGGCTGTGTCTGTTGTGGCTTCAAAGGGTAATATCTGAGTGACACATCTTTGTTGCATTTACTGCACTTGAAGACACTGTCAGTTCGTTTCTCAGCATGGATGTTTTTTCGGTGGTTACGTTTTTTCCGCTAGCCTGGGGATAATCTCCTCTCCTCTTTCGAGACCCATGTATAGTTCCTGCCTCTATGTGAATTGGTCGTGTCAACAACATGCACGCATGCCTTCAAGTCACGGTGGCATATGTCCTTGAAGCACAGATTGGGATAGCCTGCTGCACTCATTCCTAAATTATTAAAATAACTTCCGATATGAGGCATACCTGCCTTCGAAAGTCGTAGTTTGTCTGAGTACCCGGCTGTCCATGACTGACAGTTGCAACACACAGTGATCAAAGCCAGGCACATGTGATTCAAAAAGCTCACTTGAAATATGCATTCATTAAATGAAAACCAATAACGTATAGTATAACGTAGCGAAATATTACTAGTGAATAACTGCATATTGTATGTAAATGTTGTAATAAAAGAACCTGCTCCCTCACATAACACATTAATACGAAGACCCACATGCGTGCGCATCACTGTCCCACTGTGGTGGCTTTCTAGTAGCTGTTCACACCACTGACAGGCTTCACTCTTCACACCACTGACAGGCTTCACTCTTCACACCACTGACAGGCTTCACCTTCACCCACTGACAGGCTTCACTCTTCACACCACTGACAGGCTTCTCTCTTCACACCACTGACAGGCTTCACACCACTGACAGGCTTCACTCTTCACACCACTGACAGGCTTCACTCTGGATTAGTTAACTTTCATTAACTAAGCAGTTCAGATGCCCTGAGGTTCCTTTCACAGCAACATGCTTCACCCCAGAGTAAGGTTCTCATCACTGACAGGTTCACTTTGATTAATAAATTCACACTGTGCCCACTGTGGTAGCAAGCAGACACCACTGACAGGCTTCACTCTTCACACCACTGACAGGCTTCACTCTTCACACCACTGACAGGCTTCACTCTGGATTAGTTAACTTTCATTAACTAAGCAGTTCAGATGCCCTTGTGCCTTTACACAGCAACATGCTAAATCAGAGTAGTTCTCATTAATTAATTAGGTTCTTTTGATTAATGATCACACTGTGCCACAGTGTAGCAAGCAGACAGGGTCTTAATTACCTATGTGTGCAATGATGCTGACATCTACATCTACATCTACCAAGCTAGCCCCAACATCTGGGATCAATTAGGTCACATTCCAAGTGGCTTGGCTGGCACTAATCCCCTTTAGCCTACCCCTGGGTAGTTCTAGTAATTTGAACTGGGATAAAATAAACCAAACCAGTGCAATAAATCTCCAAGGAGGTGTATCAGTTTATACAAGTTTAACTCAATAAACTTCTTCACATCTTATTTTTATCTTGATATTTCTACCTGTTCAAAATTTATCTTATCTGTCCAAGTGACAGGTCCCCACATAAAGCTGTGCCACAGTTAGTGTGTTCATTCATGCATCATGTCACGTTAGTAGCATTCTACAATTATTATTATTTGGAAAGGTACCTGGTTCTTACTCTTACATACATTGAAATAAATTACCAATAATTTGTGTTTATATATGTTCTGCTTCAACTGTTTAGTTCCTGTTAATAATAGACTTTGAATATCAATTTGTAAGCATGGTATCATAAGGTACACACAAGGTACTAAAAATTTATATTTTTGTCAATTTTACTGTCCGAAAACATAGTGTCTAAAAACATAATCATTACGTCCAGACTATCTGCATATCAGCAACTAATGGTAGAGACTTACCGCTGAGGTACTCGATCCAGCTCTGGACAGTCTCCGGTGGCTGCGTCTCTTTGATGTGCTTCAGTGCCTCGTCTAGGAGCACGTCTCCTGTTGGTGCGTCCGACTTGCACAGCACTTTGCGGTTGAGCAGACTCCGCCTTCGCATCCCCGTCTTCTCCAGCTCCACCCGGTTACGGAGCCCCAGCTCAATGAGAATGCAGCCGCGCAGACCAGACGATATGCAGTCATTCCAGAATGACGTGTAACCCTGCACAAACACAACACTTTTGTTACAAGTGCGAACACTGCAGAGAGCTTTGTAACATAGTCACTTAACTTCCATCCACTACGTCAGATCTAATATTCATTATATCATACAAGTAATGAAATAACATTCAAGATATTTTTTTTTTAAATCCTCTTACCACTGTCACTGATTTCAAAACAGAAAGTTTATATTCGTGAACCATACTTTCATGTCAGGCCACAATTTTCATGGCCATTCATGAAACTCTGTTTCATCCCTGGCTGGGATACCTTTTATACTAGGAGACTAGGATTCTGGGTGGCTAACACTGACGGTAACAGTAAATAACAGTAACAGTGGTAAAGGTGCTAAACTGGCTGATTTCTAGTCTTGTCAACATTTGCTTAACAGCTTAAAGCTGTCAGTGTGTGTGCAACTGTGCATAAAAGCAACTGTGTATAATGAAGTCTCATCACTCTCATGCATGTTGCATACATCTCAGGTTCTCACTCAGCTCAGTGACAATGATTGAATCTCATATATAATGGCCATTAAAATATATTAATGTCATGGAAATCAAATGGGAAGTAACTGGTTCCCATGGAAATTTCATTTGTTTTGTCGACAATAAGCGCCAATGGAGATGATATATACTAATATATATATATATATATATATATATATATATATATATATATATATATATATATATATACATCAACAGAGGGTGGAATGAACTCCATGAGTTTATCCTTAACATCAGGGGCGAATAAAAATTACAAAATGTGGTCTTCACAATAATGTGAATGACTATGTGTTGCCCTGGTGTAACTTTTTAGCAGGATATCACACATATTATCTGACACAACTTGGCAGCTCTGATAAATAAACATTTGTTGCATTAAGAGATTTTGTACATACTCCACATCACTTAATGACTAATATTCTAAGTATAAGGCCATGACAACATGTAAGTTACTACAGCTATGTCCTTTCTGCAGCATAGCACACCACGTTGTGCATGTGTTCATTGTTGTTGAATAAACTTTAATTAATTCATACAGACATGACACAGTATAATTAAAAAATTAGGCCTAATATTTATATAGTTACATTTTCGGACAATTAAGTCTCTCTCACAGTAAATTGTACGTATATCTCAGCAGACTGTTTTTACAATTATTTAGGCTGAAATGTTCAGACACTCAAGATATAGGCCTTGTCCCTAAAGTTCATTGAAACCACGGATATATGAAAAGACAACTTGTCAGGGACTAGGGTTCCGTAGATGCAATTTCAGATGACAGGAAATTGTGACACACATACAAGTGGTCTTGCCAAACATAGACTTAGTCAAGCATCGCCAGCATCCAGTGTTCACTTGTATGACAAGTAAGAGGTCAACACGACACCACAATAGTCGATTCAGTATCTGATTGACACTGACTGTCTGTGTCGTGTGTGTCGTGTCTGTCAATGGAAAACACCGTGAATGCTTAAATAGTTAAAGCGATTATGACTATTATACAGAAGTAGATAATGTTACAAACTGTATAGCAACAAGATCCAATTATATCAAATGGCAGAAAAATGACACGCACCTCTCTGTCCTTTAATCCGAGCAACAGTATTTCTTCCATTAACGTCAAGCGAGTCTCTTTCGAGTCGAGGTCTGCTTCCTCCGGGTCGGCAACTTCGTTATCGTTATCTGGGTCCGCAACCGTCGGTACACAACTCTGTGCAACATTTCGACGTTGCACCAATCCTTCTGACCTACTCATGGCACGTCAGTGGTATGCGATTCAAATAACTGAAAAATTAAGCAATTTTAAAAGTGTCAACACTACAATACCTACGAAACAATTTCCAAAATGGCCGACATTAATGACGTCACCACTGCTTGCAGGCCAACAAAGCGACAACAAGATTGCTTCACGGTTAAGATTAATATCTAAGAATTATGTTCTATAAGAATAAAATTGCTAACGCTCTAATTATGTATGAATTTACATCCACGAAACATATGTCCGAACTTCCGCGTTACCGTAAACGTTGTTATTTAAGCTCACGCACACCCAAGTACGTCACACGCTCAGTCTCGCAGCGATGATTTGCTGTTAAAATCTAATTAAAACATTTTACAGACAAAAATATAAGTTTATTTCTATATGTGCATATTGTCTTTTAAAGGATATTTTGTTTAAATTATATATTCACTTCAGTTACAAATGCAACATTTTAATAACTAGTTTTAACCAAATATAATAATAATACTTGTATATTAAAAAATTATATTATATATAATATAATATATATATATATGTAATATAATATATATATATATATATATATATATATATATATATATATATATATGTATATATATAAATATACACACACAAGTAGTTCAATTAGTTTTAACAGAATCATGTTAACATATATATATATATATATATATATATATATATATATATATATATATATATATATATATATATATATATATATATATATATATATATATATATATATATATATATGCATAATATATTTATTATATATATTTGAATTACTATATGTTATTTGCCTATTTTGATATCTATGTACATTTTTAAATTATACATGTCGTATGTGTATAATAGTAATATTAATATATATGTATATATATATATATATATATATATATATATATATATATATATATGGAAGAAACAACTAAAAGAAAACAAATTATACAGAATTTAACTTGTGCAGCTAGCCTCTTGAAAACAAAACTACTTTATTACCAGTTATACTGGAGGACAATTTATTATATTTTGTATGACAATATAAACAATTACAATTGTATTTATTTTTGCATTGTTGCACTAGCTTAACATTGTGTCTAAATACATATTATAGTTTAATTTGTATCCGAAAACATTTGTAGAATGTTATTAAAGCATTATTTTATATAAACAATATGAATAGATTTAAAGATATGACAGTTAAGTTAGTTTTTAATTAGATTAGATATATATATATATATATATATATATATATATATATATATATATATATATATAATATAATTAAGAATGCACTATCGAAAATATGAATAATGCATGATGTCATTATAATTTTAAGTTGATTATTAACTATTAAAATATACGTTTGTTTGTTGAAAACAACATTCGAAAATAAAGACGTTTTATAAAAGTGGTGTATTATCTTGATTCAAGAAACATTTATTTTGCAGAAAAAAACAGTTCATATTATTTTGCACTCTGCATAGCTTTTTGTCCTAGTTTGTTTGTGCAATGGCGAATATTGATCAGCTATTAAACATTACCTATTTGTAAGAGTTGTATTTGTATCTAAAAGAATATGCACTTATCTGTTGGAGATATTGTTTTAGTAAACTTAATTACCTGTAAGTTTACTAAAGCCACGCCTAGCTCCAAGGTGTGTAACATTTATATTTAAGCGTCTTTTGACAACCATGCTAATGTTGCATTAGGAAATGTAAATTAAGGCAGTCAATTATTATTTATAACAGAATGTTTCTTAATTACATATTTCACTGAAAATGTGTCCGTTCAATAAAGTTTCTTTGAGTAATTTATTTTCAATTATGTAGTCATTATAAACTTTCTACAGCGAAGTTCAAGTAATTCACATAACTAAAAGGTATTGTATAGTTAATTTAATGTGTGGCTCGTTTAAACATCAAGTGGGAGCGATACAAATTTACCCCAAAAAATCATCAACAAAATACTGATTTATCTTAGGAAGTTAAAATTTGAATTATAATAGTGACATTTCTGATTGAATAATATGTTGTACCTTGGGGTTCCATATCTGCATGGTGTGTGTGTATGTGCGTGCGTGCGTGCGTGCGTGTGCAAAACTTTATGGCCAGCATCCACAAGCTAGCCAAGCAATGGTGCGCGTATCCTAAATATGGATGTTGTCGGTAATGGGCACCGATTTTAGACTGTGCTGAGCCGTAGTTATTCGTAAGGTGGACTTGGTGCAATTTGGTAAAATAAACATGTTTGCTACATTTACATAGCCAATGCGCCTATTACCCTTTGCATACATAATTATAGTAAACAATAATATAAATTTATACCGGGGTGTTTAGGCTCATTGTCCAATTAATACATCGAATATATTTGCTGCCGAACTGTTATGTTTACTTTCGTCTCTAAGGAGAATTTTAACATCGTGCAATATAAATTTGGTTTTTCTGCATTGTTTACTAAATTCAGAACAGTAAAAAGCACTGGAAAACATGTCTACAAGAACATACAATCCCTCCGTGAGGATCGGAAATTGGTATGAAGATATATGCCTCGAGGAGGTAAGATGAAGCACCGTTTTCTGTAATCTATTTTTCATAATACTACTCATTTTACTTCTTATTTGTCATTTTGTGTCGAAGGAAAATTATTTTAAGTCTGTCTTAAAACAAAATCGTCTAAAAGCCAAGTTAGTAGTCCGCCTACTGGCCCAAACCTATGCTAATGCTTCTTCCTATATAATCCCAACCAATACCTCATGCCCGGACACAGCTAGCCAAACAATTTAAGATTCAACCACCCACACAAATACAGACAAATATCAACCTCCCACAACTACTACAAATACAGCTTTTTCCCCACGAACAATAGCCCAGTGGAACAGACTTACTTCTAGTGTATTTGCCCACAACAGTCTCGACACCTTTAAGGGTGCATTGCATGACATTAACCTGACAATTGCACCCTTCAGGCACCTCCAATAAGCAATATACACCACCACCCCGTCCCCCTCCACACCCCATCCCTACCACACCCCCACCATTGATTTGTACTTTTCCCCACCCACCCCACCCTAATCCCATATTCCCAAGCACAAATACTCTTATTCCACTTCCAGATAACATGAAGCCACCCATCCTGAAACCGAGCAACCATACTAGTGCGTGATGCCCCTGTAGGGGTTTTGCACTACAACATAACAGAAACAGAAAATAATAAAGATACTAGCTGGCAGGGGTGTATATTTATTATAATAAGTTTTTGTAGAACATATTTTGTTCACATTTTAGACAAATTTTAGTTATATTTTAGTTTAATTTAGTTATATTTACGTTGTACGTTGTGACTTAATTTTGTGTGTGATCTGATTTGTGATTTGAACATTTCAGTCAGTTAAGAGTATTCTGATCATTTACCTTAATTTCAATGACACATCAGTATATGTTCATAATATTGGCTTACGGGAACAAAATAAATGTAATATTATGATGGTGAACAGTTTTTAAGCTTATCAAAAATTCCACCCTGAAGCTCTCCAGAAACCTCAATTTGTATCTTCCATTCTCTCTTAAGGTTTGCCAAATAAAACCACCTTCAAAATCTCAAGCCATAAACAGAATTAATTTCTTTCACTCTACAAGCTGGACGGAAACATGACAATCAAATTTGTTCATGGATATATTTATTATCTAGGACTTGTGTTTATAACACTTTAATTACATATAGATTCACATTTAGAACATTTCCATTTATCCAATATTTCACCATTGATCAAAATGGAAATGTTTCCATTGTACTACACACAGGACACCCTGAAAGATTTCGTCGAGAAACGAGATGACGGACAACTCCTCATTCAGCGAAGTGCGAACTGGAGGAACAGCCTTCAGAATCAGGTACCAGTGACATATGGGTGCTGTCTAACAGCTGTATAATTTCTATCTTTCTGACATATTATCTAGCACTTTCTTGAGTATAATGTATAACTATCTGATTCTGTTGTTCTGTATAATAGTTCTGGCCTAAGACCACATTTGCATTTTCTATAGGTAGCCATTATAATGTTTCCTTCATTTCCCATCAAATTTAAATAGACCTATGTCAAAAATTTCACAGCATATTATGTATTTAACCTTCACTGGCAGACGTACCATGGAAAATTTGTCAAATTCTAATACCTCAGTTTCCCACAAACCACTTTTAAACATGACACCCCTTTATTCCTGCTAAAATCAGAGAGTGACTTGTCATGTTGACATAAATCTAAATGATACATGTATCAATATGTAGAAAAAAACAGATTGTCATCTATCGTAACTTGACAGCTTTGAAGCCACGCTGCACAAAACATAATTTCTACTCACTCCACAACTACTTATGCCCTCACAGAAATTCGGACAACCTGCATAATGCTATTTCTATAGGGTACTCTTTGGTCGGGTAATGGAGGATGAACACCTTATTATGGTCTTCTGGCATGTGATGTAGTATTTTGTTGTTTTGTGTAAATAACTAAATATAGTACTCTCTTGTGTGTAATGTTAATAGTGTATGTATATCTGGTATTTAATGTAGTACTTTCATGTATGTATGTATATATCTAACATGTATATGTTTTATTGTGTTTAATGTAGTGCTTTCTTGTGTATGATGTATATATTTCTTGCATGTAGTACTTTCTCATGTGCAATGTATATAGTACTTTCTCATGTATGGTGTATATAGCACTTTCTCATGTATGATAATAATAATATACCCCTTGGGGTAGTACTTTCTTGAGTGTGCTATATAACTTTCTCATGTGCAATATAGTACTCTCTTATGTGTAATATAGTACTTTCTTTGTGTATGAGATGGTACTTTCATAAGTGTGATGTACATGGTACATTCTTATGTGTAATATAGTACTTCCTTATATATTATGTCGTAATTTCATGAGTTTGATGCAGTACTTTCTCGTGTGCAATATATTAATTTCTTGTGCTTTCTAGTACTTTCTTATGTACGGGATGGTACATTCATGAGTGTGATGTATATAGTACCTTATTATGTGTAACATAGTACTCTCTTGTATATGTATGATGCACTTTCTTGAGTGTAATATAGTATTTTCTCATGTGCATTGTCGTTCTTTCTCGTATGTAATGTAGTACTCTCTGACCCATGAGCGCAATGGCTCAGAGGTAGAGTTTCGGACTATCGACTACAAGAACCCTGGTTCGAATCCTGTGCTGCTGTGTTAAAATCTTGTGCAAGTTTTTTGTCAGTCTACATTGCTCCAGTTCATTCAGCTGTATAAATGAGTAACTGGCTATAGACAATGGTGGATATGTGTACGAGCAGCCTTCGCGCATTAATTGTAGCATATGGCTGGGTGCTTCCCAGAGAAGCCGAGATGGTGTCTGAGTGAACAGGTCTGTCAGGGAAATAAAAGGTAAAGAACTTTGAACGGTCCTGATGACTGGATACTGCGCTACATAAGAACTTGCTTTTACTTTTTATGACAGGTTCAGCTAAGTGTGTCACGGGATGGCCGCATACATTTTGGTGACATCATGCTCCTGGTGAACCCTGGGGACGAGGAACGGAAGCTGGGTCAGACGGCCATCGCAGTCAACGTCTCGGCGCTTGAACTCCAAGAGGGCTCCGCCTTCTCCGGGACCACTGGAGCTACAGCCACCAGCATCATGACGTCCAACGCCCGCACCGCTCTCATTGTTACAAGGTGTGGCTCCCATCTCACATTCATATAACCCATGGCCTCTAATTTACACAAAGATATCTATGATTTGATGGGGGTAAATAATTTCTTTCTTTCACAGTTTTCATTTTCCTGAATTGATGTTAGAATGTTGGCATGGTTAAACATTTTTATAATTTTTGTTTTAATACAAAAGTCAGATAAGTAAACCTGAATATTTGTCGGTCAGTGTGTTGACACATGCACACTCGCTCCATCCATCCATCCATCCATCCATCCATCCATCCATCCATCCATCCATCCATCCATCCATCCATCCATCCATCCATCCATCCATCCATCCATCCATCCATCCATCACTCATCACTCAATCACTCAATCACTCAATCACTCAATCACTCAATCACTCAATCACTCAATCACTCAATCACTCAATCACTCAATCACTCAATCACTCAATCAATCACTCAATCAATAAATAAATCACTCACTCACACATAGGCACACACATGCATCCATAGCATATGTACGCGTGCACACTGCACACACACCTACATATGCATACACACACACATACACTTTAGAACACATAGCTACAGCTATTATCCAAACTAGTGACATCTGAAATGTGTATTAATCAGCACAATCTAATTTGACAGTTATATATTTCCTCAGTTGATGAATGAATTATTTCAGCATTGACGGTTCCAACGATGGAGACACCCTCAAGTACGGTCAGCCATTTGCTCTACGAACATTTGTTGGCAATGTACGTATGTTTCGATAAAAACAACTATTGCATTATTCAATTGAATTGGCCTTTGGATAGCTCTAGTGGACAAATAATATATGGAATGGAAGTTGGCACAGAAAACCCTTTAAGAAAAGTAAAAGTATTTATTAAGAGTGCCAACCAAAATTAAGATGTTCTCTACTGACAAAGTTTGCAATAAATCACCTCTCCACACACACTCTCTTCCTCTAATTTAAAACTGCTATATCCATTCAAATGTTTTGCTCCCTGCATTTATTAGTAACTTCATCAAAAGCAGAGGTATCAAATACTCCCAAATGATGTCGTAGTTGGTTTATGTATACATGTTACTTCTTTTTTCTTCTTTTACGTAATGCACAACAGAGGCACACGCGCACGCGCACGCGCACGCGCACGCGCACACACACACACACACACACACACACTTGTTATTGTTTTGCAGTGATATGTAAATTATATTCCTAACAATTGTCTCATCTATTGTAAGTTTAATTATATTTAATTCTTACATCTTGTTTTACTGTACTCTCTTATACAACATAGTACATTATTTATTAATCATTTTATATATGGAACATCACAAATGAATTTCCCCATGAGGGATAATTTATTACTTATTGGATAAATAAAGATGACTACATTTTAACACAAACCGCAGTGCTTTCATCATGTTTACCAGCAGCAGCTGAGTAACCTATGTTGTTGTTGTTCATTGGCAGTTGTTTTTGAGAAGTGACCGTAGCACATTTATGGAGTGCGCCAAGAAGTCACGTCACAACCCGGTCACCTTCGTCAACGAACCCAGTCACCTCTGCGAATGGAGAATTCTTCCCTACAATCCACAGATCCGTCTTGAGCTCGAGTATTCTCCTGTACCGGTGAGTTCCGACTGATGACAAAAAATCGGTCAATACCTGTGACAGTCAGTACTGAGATTGGTAATATGAGGCAATAACGTATAAAGTGAACCTCTCAAAGGCCATAAAAACAATTTTCGTGGTTTTGTGTAACACGTCCATATACATCCACACACCCACACACACACGCATATGCATACACACACACGCATATGCATACACACACACGCACGCACGCACGCATACACACAGTTATGTTGGAGGTTATAATATATAACACACATATATAGATCAGGAAGATGAGAATGGATTTCTAATGATGATTTCTAGTTGCCACACCTATGAGATATCCGAGTAGGTTACTTTCCACTAAACCATCAATTAATTGTAAGACTATCTATCAAATAAATATGTTGTGATCACCCACAATTTAACTGTAACGGGACAGATTTACCCAGCAAATTCAGAAATCCTTTGACATTTGTAAAGTTCATTAACCAAATACCTGCTTGTTTATAAAACTAAGATATAAAACTAAATGTTCTATAGGAAAGACAAGGCTTTAAAATATGTTACTGTATTACATTTAAAACTTAATGGAATATATCTTGTTTGTAAAGACTGAAAAATTGCAGAAAAATAAGCCAAACTTGTGAGGGGGCAATTGGAGCAGCTAAATAAATTGTAACAATGATGCAAGAAATCAGTCTGTAGCATATTTCAAGAAAATTAGACTGGTGACATTCGTGCAAGTTAAGAAGTGGTAACATATGTGCAGTGAAAAGAAATGATTACACAGGTCCAAGTAAACACACGGTAACATTTTGGTACATGACACCAAACTGGACAGCAGCTGGACGACTGGACAACCAGCTTTGGCCAGTCATGGTCAATGTAGTGACTGAGAAACAAACTTGTGCATAATATATAAAATGTACCTTCTCTCGCATTAAGCTTTATACTGTACTTGCTATTGGCTGCATGAGTAAAACCATTCACACCAGCGAACTTTTGGATTCCGAAATCTGGGACATTCAGAAAACATTAAGACCTGGCGGTATCATGGGGACTTTTATTTCGTGAATGTGGGGATTCACAAAATATTTAGATGTCCCTGGAAAATCTGGGATGTTTGGCACTTATATAATAGAAATCGAGAATACAGTCAGTTCTGTATGTTACTGTAATTTTATTTTACTAATCTGCATTTAATAACCATTAAATTTCACGAGAAAATAAGCCGACTGTGAAGGCTGGCACTGCTCGTGCATTTTCGTCAAAAGTTGCGCACATTGAGTCACCAAATCGACTGGGTTGTTGTCCCCAAGTGGTAACATGAGACGGGGCCGTTGATCTATAAGTATGTACATAACACCGCTCCACTGGTGGGATGTGGCAGAGGTCAGAATAAAATATGTCCAGGTAATTTAATCCACCGATTGCCCATCAACCTTCGGCTAAGTGGAGTTGGGTGTCTGACTGATCACTTTACTGCACAGGTACACTGTCAGTCAGTGTCACCAGTCTCGGTCTAGGTGTGCTTGCGAAAGTGGTTCATGTCCTCACTGTTTCCACATAAGGACTATAGACTGAGACGCCAGTGACATCTGTTGGACTAAACAGAACTAAACAGACCACGAGATCTACAATAATCTGTTGTTGTGGCATTGAAATTTGAACTGTTGTTTGTTGTAACCTATGTTTGCAATTACGTCTAGTTGAACATAAGGTGGCAATATTTGTGCATTCGTGAAATAAATAAAACAAATCCATAACAATTGTTATACATTTAATGATATTTTGATACAGGTTCATCTATAAATACACTAACTTGGGCAGCTCAGGAGCCAAACTGTACTCCCCTCTTTCATTATTCAGTCATCTCCATCTGCCATCTGTCCTTGAAATGGTGTGATCAATGGCTTTTAATGTAAATTAGCACCAGTCAAATTTTGATGAAAATTAACCACAAAAATGTGAGGGGATCATAGTTAAACCTTTAGAACTTGAGTATCTGCAAGCATATAGAATGCTCACTTCTACAGTGTGGAGCTGGTAGAATCCTCTAGATAGTAGTTAATGTCAGTGGATACTATCTGTCATGCTTAGAGGTATTTTTCATATGGCTTTATATTACATGTAGTACCTGGTAGTTTTTGAATAAGAGTGGTTTGATAATAAAATATCAACTGATGAAGAGTTTTAGATTTAATCTGCATTCATTTCAACCCAAACATAGCATATCAGATAGATAGTTGATATTTTATGGAATTGTATATATCACATGTACAAACAAACATAATTAAAAGTATGTCAGGTTTCGCACTTTTAATTTAAAAGTGTGAATTTCAAATATCTCTACGATAAGCACAACTTGCAATGTTAGTTAATGAAGTACAAACCTTTAAATGAAAAATGCTAAGTGTAACCACCTTATGTGCATGTCCCACAAGAATTCAAACCACATTTTATAAAACGGTGTAAGGCCTAAATAATTAATGTAAATGTAAGTTATGTGTTAAATGCTTACTGCTTTTATTTCCTAACAGGCAAATGAGAAGATTGTCATGAGCCACATCAAAACCAACGAAGACTTGTGCGTTGAATGGAAATTCACAATTCGGTGAGTCAACTATTAAAATAAATGTCTTATTTGTATCAAATAAACATACCATTAAACATTAAAACATGCGAGTGTTGTTGACCAAACTACCAGAAAGTGTGGAGCAAATGTTCTAAGCAGCGATGCGGACATCTTACGAATTTGTTAAGAAATAAAAAAGTGTTCAGTAGATATATGAAATATATTTGAAAAGTTGACAAATATGAAAAATAAAATTGTGCACTAATTGGATTTCAAAATATCCAAGCGAAATTTAATGAATGTATGATTGTATTATAATGTACTGCATTTGAATAAATTTTTTATTTTTTACTTATATACTAGTAATGTTAGTGCATGCCTACAGTTATTGGGAAATCGTGTAATTTGTTTTTCTAATGTTATCATTATACAGGGGTATACAACTGTAAGATATACCTTCACTATACCCCTTTTTCTAACACAATAACTGTATTATGTACTAAAAATTAACGGTATCATGTATTGTAGTGTTGGAAAAATATATATTATTCAATCACAGGTTTTCATTTTTTTCCATATCCAAATTCAAGATCTTTCTTTTTACCTATAGAGGTTTTTGTCTGAACGGTTCCCGTCGACTTCTTCAGTACTAATGATGAATGATGTCATCATACGCAAATATTATTATTATATGTGTGATTTCAGGACGGCCTTTGGCACTGAACGTGAAGTGAGTACTCACACCATCCTAGACTCGCACAAAGTGGAAATCGATGTCAACCATTGGATGTTAATGCTGACAGTGCCTGGTGATGACCTTATGCCAATCCAGGGGGTCGAATAAAGACCACTGTTGCCATGGAAACCATGGAGTAATAACACAGAAGAGGAGATTGTATTATATAACACCAATGTAACTTTCAGGAATAACTGTATTTCTGCGACATACGTCAAAAACCATATGTATGCAATAACAATCATGGCAACTTTGTTAATCTTGCTTATAGCATAAGCACACTGGTAGTCACTGAGCCATAATTCATTATTCCATCAATGCAGATAGTCGATGCACACAGGTGTATAGCCAGTCAAAATCAATGTAATACAGGAGAAATGTATCACTTAAAAGTCTATAACCGTTTGTTTTGACTGTCAAAAACGTTTATGATTATATAGTATTATTAACTAGCAGCTAGGGCACCATCACATGTAGAAGATTTTACATTAAAGTTTTAAAATAAAACTAGATTGTGAAGTCTTTTCAGTGAAATGTGGTGAAGCAAAGTGATTAAAACTGACAAATGAACACAGAAAGTCATATTACTGTCGCCATGACAACCCAATAATACACATTATGACAGGACAACATTTTAAAGAACATTACAATTTGACATGAGAAAAATCAACACACCAGAATGTGCACAGCAATGCTAAAAATTTAAATAAATGTTATTATAATTTTTAACAAGGAACAAGAAAATTACCACTTAAAACATTTATGGTAGATAAAACGTGCATTGAATTTATATTAGCTGCTTTACAGTACTATTTGGACACATTTACAGTTCAGTCTGAAATGACCGCAGCATGGTCAACACATGGATGGACAATGGTCACTCAACAACACACTCATTGTCAGTTGATGACAGACATAAATCACCCTGCCCCGTGACAGAAGTCATCACCAGGCCAAACTGGCAGAGAAAATGTTGACAAACTTTGTCAACAATGACAGCAATTGTTTTTAATTGAATTTATGAACAGTTAACCCTTCACCTCCCACTGTCTGCCACACAATTAAGTGTCATGTATACGTATAAAAACACAGAACATAGCCACTACTCCTGTCGTAGCCACTCCCTGGCAAGGTCAATGTTGGTTTCACATGACAACTTGTCAACTGGTTGAATACATGTTGTCTAGATAGAAATGGACATTCAAAGGTTGGTCAGCTACACAGCCGCCACAGATGTGTTGAAACCTTGGTCTCAGTTACTACACATCTTTTGACCTCAATGAAAATCATTTCACACAACCAGTCTAAGTTCAGTCCTAGAAAACAAACGCTTTTATATTGGAGGCCAGTGATTCTGGGCCATCTACCCTCACTGCATTGTCACATTGGTAATACAGCCACCTCAGAATCAAGGTTGACTTAGGACAGACCCACATTATTTCCAAACACAGTAAGATATAAAAATGTCCCACTAATAGGGTCGCCTTGCTATTCAGGTCACCTTTATGTTCCCAAAGATGACCTTAATAGAGAAGTAGTTCCACTGGACACAAAGAGTTAACAAACTATGTACTTGAAGGATTATTAACTGTACTTGCGAAGGGCCAACAGGTGTACTTCTGAAGTGCCAGCAATTACACTTATAAAGGGCCAACAGCTGTACTTACAAAGGGCCAACAGCTACACTTATGAAGGGCCAACAGCTACACTTATGAAGGGCCAACAGCTGTACTTATGAAGGGCCAACAGCTGTACTAATGAAGGGCCAACAATTGTACTTATGAATGGCCAACAGCTGTACCAATGAAGGGCCAACAGCTGTACTTATGAAGGGCCAACAGCTGTACCAATGAAGGGCCAACAGCTGTACTTATGAATGGCCAACAGCTGTACTAATGAAGGGCCAACAGCTGTACTTATGAAGGGCCAACAGCTGTACTTATGAAGGACCAACAATTGTACTGCATGAAGGACCAACAACTGTGCTGCACAAAGGACCAACAACTGTATTGCATGAAGGACCTACAATTGTACTTATGAAGGACCAACAACTGTACTGCATGAAGGACCAACAACTGTGCTGCACGAAAGACCAACAACTGTACTAAATGAAGGACCAACAATTGTACTTATGAAGGACCAACAACTGTACTGCATGAAGGACCAACAAGTGTACTTATGAAGGACCAACAACTGTACTGCATGAAGAACCAACAACTGTACTGCATGAATGACCAACAATTGTACTTATGAAGGACCAACAACTGTACTGCACGAAGGACCAACAACTGTACTGCATGAAGGACCAACATATGTACTGCATGAAGAACCAACAACTGCACTGCATGAAGGACCAACATCTGTACTGCATGAAGACCCAACAACTGCACTGCATGAAGGACCACCATCTGTACTGCATGAAGAACCAACAACTGCACTGCATGAAGGACCACCATCTGTACTGCATGAAGAACCAACAACTGCACTGCACAAAGGATCAACATCTGTATTGCATGAATGGGCAATGACTGAACTATGTGAAGGGCCAACAAGTGTGTTGTTTGTTTACTACACAGACTAGAGTGCAGTGGTTCAGGGGTCACACTCTTGACTAAGAGAACCCTTGATCGAATCCTGTTGCGGCATTAAATCCTTGGACAAGTTTTTCACTCTACAATGTTCCAGTTCATTAAGTTGTATGAATGAGACATTGGCCTTCTCACATTAATTTCTTCCCAGAGAAATTGAGATGGTGTTTGATTGAATAGGCCTGCCAGGGAAGTAAAGTGTAAAGCGCTTTGAGTTCCGAGGATTGGATACTGCGCTATACAAGAATGTTCCTTTAGCTTAAATTATCTGGGTAGCAACTGAATATGTTTCATAAAAAGCTAACGCAGACAGGGTTCTAAGTAGTTGGGCTGTTGACTATAGGTTTTCTTGCATCTTGTTTTCAACAAAATTAGCATGTAAATTAACAAAACATGTTCCTCTATTATGACCAGAGTTTGCCCAATAATTAATTTTTTGACACTTGCCTCAAACACAATGAATGAATTGACAATGTATGCCTGTGCCATGACATTTACAATTTTGTTGACATCACATCTAAACATGAAAAACCAAAATTATGCATATTCAAAGAACACCAGTTGAACGATGTAAAATTATTAATTTATTAAATGCTAGTAAAATCCTTGTCTTGGTGAAAATGTTAATAAACAACAGGGTGTAATATAATATGAATTCAAGTAATCAGGATATTTATTCACTTCAATTATTGGACATTTGCCTTATTTCCCCAGATCTAATGTCTGCCCAGAACACAGTTTTTTAAGTTCCCTTTCATAACATTTCACGGCTTATTAGAAGAGAGGAATGCAAACATTAAAAACGTCAAGGGTAACGAAAAACAACACAATATTTAAATCACATCAACCAACATTTAATTGGTTGAGCAGTCTTAATCCGACTGCTACTGGCACAGATATACGTAGGTCAATGTACATTAATGAGCCGAGTCCGATATCAGATCTCTTCAGTGACCTGCAGATGGTGCCACCTGTTCCATAACACCAACATTACGATAATGTCAAAACAGAACTTAACTGCAATCGTCTCTGCAATAGTTATTAATTATTAATTGTGATTTAATTTCTATGTCTTGTCCAGACTGTATTTGTTATCATGGCAAAGCATTCCTTGCTCAGACATACAAGCATTTCTTGTTCAGATATCCCAGCATGCATTCTCACATCTATCCCAGCATGCCTTGTCACCTGTAACATCACACAGGGCCCACACGAGTGCTTTCCGTACATCTTCCATAATACACACAAACACAGAATTGCATGGTCCTTCTATGCGAATTTCAGAGTTACACTAGTGTATCCCATAATTACCATTGCATATTCAATTATAGATGCATTGTCAGTATATATATGTGATGTTTTTATACACTGTACCATACAGATACAATCACAACACAATGTCAAAATTTAAATATGTTATAAATAGAATATTTTACCTGCTATTAACTAAATTTATGTACTTTGACTGAGTTGCAACATTGTGAAGATACACACTTTTCGTACATCAGTGGGAATGTTATTCAAAACACGGTCGTTTAGAATAACTTCAACTCAGTGACCAACACATACAGACCTGCGTAGACAGAGCTGATAATCATGAAATGTGAAACCTACATTTCAGTGAGAATGATTATGAATAAATAAATATATGTGACCTAATTTGCTCGAACCATGGTCCAGCAAAATACAAATCGATTTCACCCTAAGCACAGTATATGGCACGGTTTATACAACGTGCTTGAGTGACTTCGTCCACAGAGTCTAGGGGCTGCTGAAGCACCATTAAATGATTACTAAGTAGTTCTTGCGCAGTCATACACCCATGAGGACACATATGTACACAGGTGTACTATACAATACATTATCTCTATTTGTTGGATTCAGATAACAAACTGCATTCAAGATATATTACTGCTTTACATGTCGCTTTAATCATCAAGTGCTTCTCCCTTGCTGGATAACACAAACATAAAAGAAGTTTTGGGTTTCAAATTATATTTATTTAAAATAAACATTGTCTTTCTATTACCGTATGCAAATAATTATTATGTACAGGTGCAGTATGTCTGTACGGGATAATGGGAGTACATAAAATATATAAAACCAGTCTAGTAACAGTACAATAGACAGGCAAATTACATAAATTTTGGCAGATTTGTGACTGAACATGGTTAAAATATGTTAATTGTTTATGTGATTATGTCATATATTTATCTGATCATTCGATAACATTTTGCAAATGTGCAATCATTGTGTTTAAAAAAAGACAAATGAAAATATCTAATTGCGAAAGGAAGTGTTAATTTATAAAACAAATGACATAACTTACAGGTGAAAAATCTGGCAGAAAAACCTAAAAGGAACAACACACCAACATCACTAAACTTGTAATGTTCATATTTTCTGAATAAAAACATGTCTACCGCCTGACATTTGTGATTGGAGGAAAGTTAAGTGACATCATGTTAACGATAATACAGGCAATCTTTTGTTATAGCAGTTATCATTTGCAAGATAATACTGTTTTAATATCCCAAAGGCAGCGTGGTCCCAAAAATCTAAAACAGTTTTGTATGCAAAGTTTGATTTAAAAAAACGTATTATCCATGCATATATATATATATATATATATATAGAGAGAGAGAGAGAGAGAGGAGAGAGATAGAGTTACATATTATCTGCTGCCTTTTTACAAAAACATAATAATGCAATTTACCTAGCATATACATGAACATTACACGACCTCATGAATTACGATAACATCTATGCACACACATTCACAAATTATTATAAGTGTGTATATGTACATATATTCACACAGAACTATTACCACATACACCGATAATAATTATATATATATATATATATATATATATATATATATATATATATAAATAATATACAGACCTCAAATTTGGGAAACTACATAAATTTTGATAGCACTGTTACAAGACAACCAACTAGGCCATGAGCTAATCTATAATTTCCGAGAACGATGGTTAATTGCGAATAAGAAAAATAACAGAGAATTACGACAAATGACAGTGATCACATATAAGGCCTGTGTCATAGTCATTCAGTCAGTCCTGGAAACATATTACAATAAATGTGACATGGAAGCCACAAACTGCCTACCATGAAAGCCCATGATCTTTGAGTGCTATAAGCCGTGCTGCATTCCTGGCAGCGACACCAAAACATGCTAATAATAATAATTGCGATTCTAATACTGCCTACGTTTTCGAGGAATCGTCGGGGATGTATACGTCCGATTTTGCCGCCGGCAGCAACGAGTGGTCAGTTGTGGAGTTGTGTAAGTACTCGTAGTACAGGAAGAACAGACAGGGCACGAGGAGCCCGATGCAGAACACCATCACCACGACACTCCACCAGCTGATGCCGCAGTCGGCTCCAACGACACTAGACTTCGACATCGGCTTTATCTGCTGACGCGTCAGCGTCGACGCCACCTCGTCGAGCGAATCCTTGCGACTGTTCGTTGACGACACTATGCGCTTAATATCAGCGTCCATGTTTGCAAGAAACTGCTGCGCCGCTCTGCTCTCGGAGCCCGGCCGGCCGGTGCGGGGGATACTGAGTGTACGGACGAGGAACTGGCAGTCCTCATCACTGTCCTCATTCGCCTCATTGTAGAAGACCGGGTCTGTCGAGGTGTGAGGCACATTCTGCACAGGCTTTGCCGACGCTTGGCTCTCCTCCTCGGCAATCAGTTCTGTGATCAAACTGAAGCGTTTCACGGGCACCTTGATGGTGGTCAGTGCAAAGAAGTCCTGGTCTCGGATCAGGTTGTTCGCCTGTTTCAACTGCGTCACCTGTAAATGTGACAGACATGGATCAATGCACAATGACGTCTACCTCGGTGTAGTTGAGTAACGTTGTGTGTTTAGTTATTTACAAGCACTTTGCAGAACAAAAATATAGTGTACATGAAACTCTTAAAAAACCACCCCTTTGGGTTTTACCTTTTTTCTAATTTGGGCTAAAAAAACCCCCAAGTCGTAAAACTTTGGCAAAGGTTTAAGGGTTATTAGCTAACTTTCCAACTTTCCTTGACAAGGAGAGTTTTGCATGGAAAACAGCCTTGGGTAGCGAGGATGCTTATGGTGGTACATTGACTTTGAAGTACAGTAGTTTATTTACTTTTTTTATTTAATATTATTATACTTTAATCAATATACCTCTTACACAACTTTTTATTAATTAAAAAAATATTAAAAACAAAAATATTTTAAAACATACATTATACTGCAGGTCCATGTGTACTTGGCACATGCATGTGTAATTCTTCTATATTACATTTTATTTATACCACATTGCGTTGACATTTATTTTACGGTCTGACAGACTGACACTAAAAAGTCCATATTTTATGCAATTGAGAGTAACTTTTTATACAACCATTTCTTCTAGTTTCAAGAGTCACTGTGACAAACAGCTGCTGATTACACAAATCATTCATTCACTGTAAACATGTCATTGCTACACTTATAGTAAATATAGCATCAGGCTACAGGTACATGCAAAAATACATATCCCAATTAATAATGACAAACTAGTGGCATCAGTTAAAAACATTTTTTATTAAATGAGCAGGTGTACTATGACACACAAATTAGATAACCAATATATTTTAAAAAGTACCTGAAAAGTATTTGAAGTCATGTATGTTTGGGGATTAACTTACTATTTGGTGAAATAGAAATAGAGTGGTCCTACAAACTTGCTCCACAGGCAAGAATCATTCCACCATATAAAGCATTGCAGGTTGGTCAATGGGTGAACTAGTGCAATAAAATGTCACTGAATTGATTCTTTTGGTTTTGGTGATTGTGTGTGTATGTTATATAATGATATAAACGTTATACACCAATACATAACATGTGACATCACCCCCCGTGTGCACATTCATTTTATGGATAACTTTTGTTATGTGAATTGGAGAGAGAATTTTAACTGAATGATTATAGATGGATTGGAATTGAAAGTAATTGAATTGAAAGAAACTTAATTTGAATTAAAAAAATTGAATCGAAAGAAATTGAATAAAAGGAATTGTATTGAATTGGAGCGGGAATTTATTTAATGAAATTGACCTCAGTCACGGCTTTATGCAGGATTAAATTATTGCCAGTCACACATGTTTTAGTGGACACATGGATGTTAACTGTTAAGCCAGTTTACAAACTTTTAAATGTGTCTGATGACCTGAAATGGACTACAAACACACATGTGACACCATTTTCACCCACTTTCAAGGCATAACTAACAATATCTATGGTTTTGGAAGACCTTTTTTGCTCATTCATTTTTTAACCATCCACCACCCGTCCACCCATATTTCTACCCGTCCATATTCGTTTCACCCATCCAAATGATGGGTGGACAGATCTCTACATAAAGCTTTGACCCCAGCACTATTACCTGTAAACTGGTAATAGTGCCTTCTAATTTACACCGCTGTCAGTCAAACCTCTGATTTATTAGTCATATTACTGGGGTAATACTGTCTGAGGTACACTGAACACCTCACAATGCTGAATGTGGTGGACTCTCTGCTCACTATGAGTGAGGCAAGATTAGATTACAACAGGTGACTTGACAAGTGGCAGTGAATTCACACATAAATGACATCACTGATGCCACTGAACCACACAGATTTACATCATAAAATTATTGGGCATGTTGTGTAAATAATCAGGCGTTTGAGAATTGACCATAACTGTAGTATCAATTAAAGGTCAATCCGGGTTACTGTAATTGTTATAGGCATTCAAGATATAACCTGTATGAATAATACGTGTTTTATTTTGCTTCTGATTATTTGCACTCACGGCCCCAGGAAGCTGAGTGTACAGATTACACTCTGTAGTATGTAACTTTAGAGGACATGTTTACTTGAAATTAAGCTGCTATATAGTGTATTTGCAAACAACTGGGGTGAAGTACTGTAATTAATTTTAAATAATTCAGTGCAATTAATTAATGTATTTGTCATTAGGTATTTTATTGCAGTTGTCTTTATTGTTTTTATATTATATTACAATTACTTTTTAGCTTTACAACAGTAATCAATGATATTGAAACTGTTGCTTGTTTACTTAAATAAAATGAAAATTGCATATTAATCATTGTTTGCATGACTAAAATTATCACATATTTGCCTACAAGTGAAAAGTTGTGTGTGTGTTTCTGTGGCATTACTCTAAGTGGATAATGTTTCTTTGGAAATCTCTACTGTACTGAAATAGACTTACAAGGTAAAGTTCGAGTATTGAATAAAAATCTGGTATCGGTTGATATCGAAGAATTCTGGTATCGAACCAGCACTACTTCTGTTGCATACTGTGCTTCTACTGGGAACTGTATTCTATGTGAATATTAGATGTACAATGTAAGAATCGAGTATCAAACAAAATTCAGGTATCGATCGGTATCGAACAAACCCTGGTATCGAACCAGCACTAGTTTATATAGTTGCGAATGTTTGAATCAAATAGCGGAAAGGAGCTTGATTACGAGAATGTCATCTTAACCTTACAGTCGGGCCCACCGAGTTGGATCTTTTGGGGTTCGACTGTAAATAAAGGAGGCAAATTCAGCCTATAGTTGAGTATGAAATTTCGTGAACAAACAATATAGACTGCAATTCAAAGCAGTATACGTCATGGTAGTTATGTACGCAACATCAGCAATTTGTAATCAAGACCACATTATTATGCCTACAATTACAAGCATTATTTAGTAGGCCTATATTACACAGGTGTGCAATTTATTAATGATGTTACATCGCTGTCATACTATACCTGGCATCCGTATTTGAGTGCCATACTTTGTAATGTATCATCTTTGCCGACAGGCCGTTCAAAGTAGTCGATTTCAGGTTCGATTCTGCCTTCACCGTATCTCTTTGCCGTCCGACCTCTTGGACGTAACTCGTGCATTTCTGCTGTATCGCAGTCCGTATTGATCTCATCTTCGGTGACGTCCGCATCGCCAAAGATATAAACAGAAGCTGCTTTCTGATTCTGAACTTCAGCGCCGTTTGGCGTTGAACCGGGAAGCAGTCTTTGACAATCATGATTGGCAGCGTTGCCACCGAGGTATCGAGTGGCACGACTGAACGCGACTCTCATCACACGCCTGCTGCTCCCGTTTCAGGTTGAACAAATCGACACGCCTTTGACGAGTCATACAAAATCCTGTTGATGACATACAATTTGTTATTGTTGTTGTGTTGTATTTACATTTCCGTGTGCGTGGACAATCTTCTCATCCTAGCCGAACGTGTTACCGGATGTACATGGCATTGCTCGACACGCATGCTCACACATTTGCTATTTCCGGTGTAATTTCCACCCCATTTGTAACATGACATGAAGACCTGATGAACATCTTTCTTTTTTCTCTTCTTTCATACAAAATTCTGTTGAACCGCACTGTGCTATCGCACTGTTGTCATTTATATACATTGTTGATGAAGTTGGTTATGGCGCATGCGTCAGGTGCAGTCGTTTCCTTTTCTTCTCAGTTTCTGGTTCTACTAATATCGTTGTTAGCGTAACATTTAGAAACTGTTAAAGACTAAGATTCGCAGAAGTTTCATTCTATGATGTATAGAACATAAGCCTGAAATAATAATCCAGATTGATTACTCGAAAGTACATTTTACCAAATTAGTTCACTTGCCAAACCGGTTCCTCAAGTAAACAAACACTAAAAGCGGGCGTAACCCAAATCCCCCCAACGCGACTCAAACAAATTTGTTCAAAATTTAATGAACAAACACATATTACATGAAGTTAGCATAAATATTATGCATGGAATCTTAAAATTAAACTTGTTAAGTTAAGTTAGTCAAGTTGAAATAGGCTGCCAGCTAATACCAAGAGATTAAATAAACTACACAACAAACAAAAACAATAACCTTTCTACAGGCCCTTCGCCAGACGCCTTACTCTCAGTGACGCCCTGGGGCCCAACTTGGGTGACGACCTTCATTTTCTTTGCATTTCACTTGCGTCTGGATACTTATACACTTTTAAATAGATATATATACACTTTTAAATAAATATATACACTTTTAAATATTTAAATAGTTAAACAGCTAGTGCTGCAGTCTATATACAAATTAGACCCATCAACCTGAATGTCACAAGTAGGAAATAGTGCAGATTCAGGACAGACTAGGAAAATGACACATAAATGTGGGGAGTGTAAGAAACAAGTAACAAAATCGGACAGGGGATTGAAATGCGAGTATTGTGGGGCTTGGTTCCACATAGAATGTGAAAGTGTGACGAACGAGGCATATGATTTTATAGAAAATCACGGAGAGCAGCTGCACTGGTTTTGTAAAACGTGCAACTCCAAAACTATTGAGGTTTTGAAACTGGTACAGGGGTTGAAGGACCAGCAGGCCAAATTGGAAGAAAAAGTGGAGGAACTGACCACTCGAGTAGAAGAAATAAATAACATCAAGGGTAACCACAAGGAAAGGGTATGTATCGTAGTGAGGGAGGAGCTATATGAGATCAGGGAAAGGGAAGCAAAGAGTGCAAATGTAATCATCTGAAATCTTGAAGAAATAGAAGAAGGTGGGAGATGGAGTGATGATAAAGAACTGTGGAGCATTTGGTGCATAACGTTCTGGGACAGAAAGATGTAGAATTAGTTTAGACTGGTAAACAAAATAGATGGTAGGAATAGACTGGTAGTTGTAACTCTGGGAACCCGACCTATGAAAGTGAAGGTGTTAAGAGTAGCAAAAAGTCTACGAAGCAAGGATCAGTGGAAACAAGTGTACATCAGTGCAGATGAGACAAAAAGAGAACGTGAGAAATCAACTGCGGGTGGAACTACGGGACAGGCGAGGAAATGGTGAAGAAAATCTGGTCATTCATCGAGGACAGATTGTAGAGGCAGATGGCAAAAAGATGCAAGGCACTCAGATGGAGCAGAACATGGAAAATGTTGACGGACCACACAGAAAGAAACACCAGGGAGGGAGTCCCCCAAGAGGAGCAGGTCAACATCTGCTGCACGAAAAACACCACCTCTTCGAAGGAATAGCCAGCCTAAAATGACAACCACTAGGAGGGGAAGCCAGTCCACAAAACCGGCAAAAAAGTAGGCACCAGCACTGACTTGTACAATGACACTAAATATTTGCACAAAATGGGTGAAGGGGATAAAAATGACGAAAAAAGGAGCACTGGGCACATAACTGTATATAAACTTAAAGTTGTATCTGTAAATGCTAGAAGCATTATGAACAAATTGGATGAACTGCAGTGTATTGCAGTTGAGGAAAACCCCGATATAATATGCATAACCGAAACATGGGCACACAAAGATATAACATATGCAGAACTGAACCAGGAGGGTTACAATTTAGTTCAAAATGATAGAGAAGACATGAAAGGAGGTGGCTGCATCATATACATAAGAGGCAATTTACATTATGTTATCTGTGAGGAGCTTACTAAAACTCTAAACACTGAAACAGTATGGTGTCGAGTAACTACCATGACAGGGTCCCTACTTGTCGAGGTATGTTACCATAGCACATCTGCAGATTTAGAGAAATAACTAGCTTTACATGACGTCATGCGTAAAGCATGTGCAGCATACAACAATGTTGTGAAATTTGGTGATTTTAATCACATAAGTATAGACTGGAAGAGGATGCAGTCGGGAGCAGAAGGGACAAGGTTCCTAGAACTTACCCAAGATTTATTTCTAACACAACGTGTACATGTTGAAACTAGCGGTGAGAACATATTAGATTTGATTTTATCAACAGAACCGAATATGATTGATGCCGTTAGGGTAAAAGATCCATTCAGTGATCATAACAGTGTGATATGTGATATCTCATAGTGTCGGTACAGGTTAAAGAGTGGAGAGAGACATATTATGATTACAAGAGATGGACTTATGAGGACATTTTTAAGGGACTATGCCTGGGAGCAGGCATTCCAGAATACTTACGTAAACACAAAATGGGATCATTTTAAAGCTCTGGTTAACTCTGCTGTGCAGCGTTTTGTACCTATCTCAACAAAGAAAAGGAACAGAAAGCCAAGATGGATGTCAAAGAGGGCTGAACTAGCAAGAAGAAAAAAATACCACATGTGGAAGAGATACAGGGAAACCAGAGAGTACCATCTATATGAAGCATACAAACGCCAACCCTATAAAGCCCAGAATGAAGTGAAAAAGGCCAAACGGTACATTGAGAAAAAACTTGCTGAGAATATAAAAACAGATCCTAAGTCCTTCTATGCATATACAATATCTAAAACTAGGACAAAAGACAGCGTTGGGCCCCTTGTCGATCTTATGGGAGAAGTGATAATAGACTCAATTCAAGCAGCGAACTTACTTAATGACTATTTTGCTTCATTGACGAGGAAATGAGTAATTTACCTGATCCTCCAAACCATTGAGTTTACAATAGCAATAGTGCAAGAAAAACTATCAAAATGAAACCAAATAAAGCTCCTGGTATAGACAATTTTAATTCCTCAATGTTAAGAGAAGTATCTTCAGCTATCGCCTCCCCATTGTGTGAGATCTTAATGGCAGTATAGAAATGGGAGAAGTCCCTCTGGATTGGAAAAAGGCAAATGTAACACCTATATACAAAAACAAAGGAACAAAATCACAGCCATGTAACTATAGGCCAGTGAGCCTGACATCCCACATATCCAAGACCATGGAATCCATCATAAGAGATGAGATCACCAGGCATCTCCAAAAAAATGAGCTATTTAAGCCATCACAACATGGTTTTTGGAAAGGTCGTTCATGTTTGACCAACCTTCTAGTTTACCTTGATAAAGTAACAATGTATATAGACCAAGGATTACATGTAGACTCGATTTATTTGGATTTCAGTAAAGCTTTCGATAGAGTTCCCCATGCCAGGCAAGAGAGCAAACTAAAGTCACATGGCATAGGACGTAGTGTAAGTGACTGGATAACCGAATGGCTGACTGACAGAGTCCAACATGTTGTGGTCAATGGGAAAACTTCTGAATGGTCACCAGTAAGGAGTGGAGTCCCACAGGGGTCTGTGTTGGGTCCGGTTTTATTTGTAATATTTATAAATGACCTAGATGAGGGTGTGAGAAATCATATTCTTAAGTTTGCTGATGACACTAAGCTGTTTAGTCAAGTATCAACGTATGAGGACGCGGAAAAATTACAAAAAGATCTGAGTACCCTAAATGAATGGAGCAATGAATGGTAGATGTTGTTCAATGCTGAAAAAAATGTAAATGTATACATTACGGATACAACAATAAACAGTATGATTATGTTATGGGAAAGGAATGCATTGAAACAACACAAGAGGAGAGAGACTTAGGGGTCATAATCACCGAAACACTGGATGTAACAAAGCAATGTGTCAGGGCAGTCAATAACGCAAATGCAATACTAGGCATGATAAATAGAGCCTTTAAATAAAAAAACCAAGGAGATAGTTTTAAAACTATATAAATCCTTAGTGAGACCTCACCTGGATTACTGTATTCAGGCATGGCGCCCAATTAAACAGAAAGATATAGATTTATTAGAATCTATACAACGAAGGATGAGCAGGATTATTCCTGAATTAAGGCATTTAGACTATCCAGGTCGACTAAGAATACTAAAAATAACAACTTTGGAAACAAGAAGCGTGAGAGCCGATTTATTGGAAGTTTTAAAAATAATAAATGGGTTGGATAGTATTTTTCCTGCCGATTTCTTTATTATGGAAAATGAGGATGGCAAAACAAGAGGACACCCTTACAAAATACACAAATTACACTGTATGCTTGATAAAGGATAGTAAACGATTGGAATAGACTTCCTGGAAGTGCTGTTATGTCCGCAAGCGTCAACCAATTTAAGGGTTACATTGACAAGTATCTACGAAATAGGGCTGAGGGTTACACGAGTCAGCGATTCAAGGTAAATAAATTACGTACAACGTGGGGGTGGTGCAGTTAAAAAAATAATTGTATAATATGGCGATGTGGCTAAATGACCAGACTCACAAACAGACTATGCACAATTATTATAAAACAATGGGTACCATGCAAAAAGAATACTCATGGAAATGTATATATCGTTCATGAAACCTGTATAGGCAATAATGGCTGTACATCTCTAATTACACTACCCCGTTAGTCGGACCATTTTGTCAGTGCATGAATTATTTCCACTTTGCGGGTGTTCTACATTAAGCTACTGAATGATCAACAAATAATGTGGTTAGTAATTTTTTAGAACCAAAACATGCATAAGCTAGAGACATATTGCGAGGTACACATAACTATAGCTTTTGAAGAACAAGTCAAACAATTTGCTTGTGAGTTGTATAAACAAGGATAAAACTGTCTTCAGAGAATTAAAATATGATAAGCTTATGTTATGTGTCTAAACCTTGACCCATATATAGCCATTAACCAAACATTTGTTCAATCACATGATAAGCATTATGTAGTATAACAAATTGTCCACCAATGTACCATAGTCCAAGAGAGGATAACGCTCTGCTCCATAATAAATGTATAACAACAGTATTAATAGCTAACAAACATCACCATGGCCTACATAACTCCAAGCAAAAACAATATTTTTAAATCTGCATTAATGTTTTTTATGTTTACTTATATTTACTGCCCCATACAACAACAACAAATATATTGACAATATTGATGTAATTAATAAATTCACAATTTTTTATTACATAGCTACTGCCAAAAAATGTCACCGCCAGAAAAGGGGTTTATTAAATGTTAATTTGTACTGGACAGTGTCTGAGTATAAAAAGTGACAGAGAATATCCACAGTGTGTGGATATTCTCAAATAATTTCTGGCCTGACAAGACCTGCTTAATTGTAGGTGAACATTGTGTGCAAGTTCTTAAAACACTTCTATGTGTGATACAAAAATGGATCTGTATGTTGTAAAAAGTTGGAGATGAACATAATAGCATTTATTTGTGATTGAGATAATAGGGGTTGGCATAGCTTTTAATATTATACATGACGTAATCAATATAAAAACCCAAGGGCTGATCCATTTGAATAACCATTGCCCAAGAGAACATACCATTTAGAAGATATGTGACCATGACTATATAATAATAATGACTTCTTATGCGCCAATATCCTCGAAGATCAAGCTAAGTGGCGCGACAAAACCAAGGGGTTAAGCAATTGCGTAAACGTAGAACAGTGCGTGAGTCGCTGATCGATTAACGAAGGAAGCTAAGGAGGATAGGCAGCATTAAAGAGATATGTTTTTAGACATCGGCGGAAAGAAACTATATTACCTTCTGATTTGACACTGACAGGAAGCGAATTCCAGAGTTGGTGCAGCAACCGAGAAAGCTCGGGTCCCAGCTTTCGTCTTAACCCGAGGGATGTAAAGTGGGTTACTACTGGTTGAGCGTAGCTCTCTGTAATTCCTTGCTGGAGTTAGCATTGAGTTTAGATATGTTGGTTGTTTAGATGCGAGTGCTTGATAGGATATAGTACAAATCTTGAAAATAATGTGATAGTGCACAGGGAGCCAGTGCAATGATTTTAGAAGCGGCACCGAGTTAGAAAAACGAGGAGAACGCGTATACCCTTGCCAAGCAGTTCTGGACACGTTGAAGTCTTGCAATATCCTTGTTCGCAGTATCAAATATATCCAACTTTCAAAAACTATTTAATATGTACTATGGCTCCATGCTAACTCTGCCATGGACGGTCCCAAGCCCGGCTGAGAAAAGAGGAGGGTTGGGCAAAGGGCTAACAACCCTTTCCCGTAAAAAACAGATTGTTACGAAAACATCGACCAAAGGAACTCTACTGAACTTGGGAGAGGGAGGGCCTCCTGGGGAGAGTATGACGCCATGCAGTGAAAGCCGTAAGGAAGCTACATCGCCGATACCCTTCTTGTCTTCCAAGAAAATATCAAAAATCGGAACATGGAACGTGAGAACCATGTTCGAAGCAAACAAAGCAGCCCAAATAGCAAGGGAACGACGGGCCTACAACATCACAGTATTAGGGCTATGTGAAACGAGGTGGACACAGTCGGGGCAAGTCAGACTGAATACGGGAGAAATGATACTGTACTCGGGGCATGAAGAGGAAGACGCACATCACACAGAAGGCGTGGCCTTCATGTTGTCACATGAGGCACAGAATGCTCTCATTAGCTGGGAAGCGGCGGGACCAAGGATCATCTATGCCTCGTTCAAAACAAAGAAAGAAAACATCAAGCTCAACATCATCCAGTGCTACGCACCCACAAACGACAAGGATGAGGAAACAAAGGAGGACTTTTACAACAAACTGCAAACATTGTGTGACAAACTGAAAGAGAAGGACATGACAATACTCATGGGAGATTTGAACGCCAAAATTGGATCAGACAACAGCGGGTACGAAGAAGTCATGGGCAGACAGGGACTTGGCAAAATGAATGAAAATGGCGAGATGTTGGCTGACTTTTGTGCATTTAACAACATGATCATCGGAGGCAGCGTGTTCCCGCATCGCAGGATTCATAAGGCAACCTGGGTATCACCAAACCACAGAACAGAAAATCAAATAGATCATATCTGCATAGGACGGAAGTTCAGAAGATCAATGCAGGATGTGAGAGTGCAGAGAGGGGCAGATGCAGCCTCAGACCACCATCTAGTGCTGGCCAGAATGAAGATGAAGCTAAAGAAGAGAGAAGTCAAGAGGAGCACCAGAACGCAGTACAATGTGGACTTCCTAAAGGACAGGCTGACAACAGAGACCTTCCGACTTACAGTCAGAAACAAATATGAAGCCCTACAAGATCTTCTTGACGAAGGAAACATGGACATAGACACACAATGGCAACAGATCAAGGAGATGTGGACCAGCACATGCAGCGAAGTTCTGGGAAAGAAGAAATACCAACAAAAAGACTGGATTTCTGCAGACACTCTCAACAAAGTGCAAGTGAGGAAGGAAAAGAAAGGTGCAATTAACAACAGCCGAACGAGAGCAGCAAAAGCAACAGCCCAGGAAGAGTACACAGAGGCAAACAGAGCAGTCAAGAACAGCGTAAAAACAGACAAGGCAAACTTCATTGAAGACCTAGCCAAGGAAGCAGAGGATGCATCAGCCCAAGGAAACATGAAACAACTGTATGAAATAACAAGAAAATTAGCAGGAAAGTACAAGCGTACAGACAGACCTATCAAAGATAAGAATGGCAATGTACTTACCAGTGACGAAGACCAGTTAAAGAGATGGAGGGAACATTTTGAAGAACTGCTAAACCGGCCACCACCCCAGAACCCTCCAGACATCACACCAGCTGAAGAAGTTCTCCAGATAAACTGCGAAAGACCAAGTAAGGCAGAGATTGAGAAAGCCATCCATCACATGAAGAGAGGGAAAGCTTCAGGCCCAGACAAAATTCCTGCCGAGGCAATCAAGGCTGACATAGAGACCTCCACAGAGATACTGCATGATCTATTGGGGAAGATATGGGAGCAAGAAGAAATACCAACTGAATGGAAAGAAGGATACCTCGTGAAGCTCCCAAAGAAAGGAGATATGCAAGATTGTAATAACTACAGAGGGATAATGCTCCTATCAGTACCCGGAAAGGTCCTCAACAGAGTCATCTTGGACAGACTGAAGACAGGGGTGGATGCCAAGCTCAGAGACCACCAAGCTGGCTTCCGCAAAGACAGATCATGCACAGACCAAATAGCAACACTGCGAATCATTGTTGAACAATCCATGGAATGGGACTCATCCCTGTACATAAACTTTGTAGACTACGAGAAGGCATTTGATAGCCTCGACAGAGATACACTGTGGAAGCTTCTACAGCACTACGGGATACCGAATAAACTTATATCTCTGATAAGAAATAGTTACGAAGATATGGCATGCAGGGTCATTCATGCAGGACAACTTACAGACTCCTTCATGGTGAAGACAGGAGTGAGGCAAGGATGTCTTCTGTCACCATTCTTATTCCTGCTCGCCATAGACTGGATCATGAAAAAGACTACAAAATATAGAAGAAATGGGATCCAGTGGACACCTTGGAGCCAGTTGGAGGACCTGGACTTTGCGGATGACCTCGCTCTCCTCTCACACAGCCATCAACAAATGCAGGAAAAAACAGAGCTACTAAACACAGTGTCAACACAGCTAGGACTCAACATCAACAGAAGCAAGACAAGGATTATGAAAGCCAACACAAAGAATAACAACCCCATTACAATGAACGGAGAGCCGCTGGAAGAGACAGACTCATTCACATACCTGGGCAGTACAATCAACAAACATGGAGGCACAGCAGAAGACGTCAAAGCAAGGATACAGAAAGCAAGAGTTGCATTCATCATGTTGAGAAAAATTTGGAGAGCAAAACAAATTAAAACTAACACCAAACTGAGAATATTCAATTCAAATGTCAAGGCAGTTTTACTCTATGGATCGGAGTCATGGCGAAGTACACAGAAGACACTAAAAAGAATACAGACCTTCATCAACAAATGCCTGCGTAGAATCCTACACCTGAAGTGGACAGACAAGATATCCAACACTACACTCTGGAAAATGACCAAGCAACTACCCATAGAAAATGAAATAAAGAAGAGAAAATGGAGGTGGATAGGACATACACTCAGGAAACCACCAAACACCATCACCCGTCAAGCCATCACATGGAACCCCCCAGGGAAGAGACGAAGAGGTAGGCCACGAAACACCTGGCAAAGAGACACAGAAAAAGAAACGAAGGAGATGGGATACACCAGGAGAGAAATGGAGAAGATGGCCACGGACAGAAAACGGTGGCGTTCCTTGGTCGATGGCCTATGCTCCCAGCGAGCAATCAGGCATAAGTAAGTAAGTATGGCTCCATGCTCATCAAATCATGGTCACATATCATCTATATAATGGTTCATGTTTTTGTTTGGGCAATGATTGTCTAAGCCTTTCAACCCCCCCTTTACGGTAAAATGCCAACCAGCATTTATCTCCTGCGTGCTGCAGAAATGTTGCAATGTGTACACAAAACAGTTCTGCTCCTTTTTTATTGTTCAGCTGCCCAACTTTATCAAAACCAAATGCGCTTTATTCGAAAGAGAAACCACCAACAATATTTTGATCTGGCCCCCTGACTGATGTCACGAACCCGGAAGTAAAATACTGATCTATCCCCTTTGAAATTTCGTGTCGCTGAATGCGGATGTCAAGGAATCAATTTCAACCGTCTTTTTCATTATTTATTGTGACACCATAGCAAAAACGGAAGGAAAACTCTCATCATTTGCGCAGTAAAAAATTAAGAAAATAATAACAAAAACCGAAACATGGTTTGTATTCCATGCATTGTAATTCCATTTCTATTGTGGTTATTCCACAAATACGTTCAGCCTTTTATTATAAAATTCTGGCGTCCTAGCCTGGCCCCACCGAACGCTACACTCGCTGGTCCACCGCCGCCACCACCTGTAAGTATGATTATAAATTATAATTATTGTTAAATTACCCCAGTAAGCATATATCCATATATACACGGTATATTTGTCGTCTTTGTAGCTGGTCTACAGTGCGGCTACACACGATAAGGACTCTAGTAAAGATACGGACGGTGACGCACTGTCACACAGTAAATCTCACAATCAATGGCCACATGTCAAATGTCAGCGACCCAAGATTAGACCAGTTACCCTAGTAGCAGTCATTACATTTACGGTCCTTACATTTAAATTACTTATTTCTTGTGAAAACGTGTATTTGAAAAATCGTCAAATTTTTCCTAAAGTGGATATACCATCAATTGATCTGCTTTTAACCAAATTTAGCTAGTTCATCTGTAACCTACAATATTATATTCTGACAGTGACACGCTCACTAGGAATTCTACTAGAAGCAGTTTCCAACATGTCTAAGACGGCAAGACCACAATATAAGGCCTGGCAATACAGCATAATAAAACAGGATTTTATTCATGCTCCTCTTCAATAATCAGACAGAAAAACTTTCCATTGTGTCAACATTAGGGGGTGTGGTGACTAAAGAACCTGATTAGGGGTGCAATGACTAAATAGGGGTGCAATGACTGAAGAGTTTGATGATGGGTAAGTAAGATTGGGAAATACTGATCTAGTAGTTAGTATCACCGTTATGACTGTATAATCTCAGTGTTTCCCGGAGTAAAATTATGGGCGAGGTGGTAGGATATGGGCTGAGTGAGCACTGGAGTGCGACACTGTTGCTCTGGGGCATGACCATCCAGAAGTACCTTCAAAATGATGTATTCTGAAGGGTGTTTTGCCCTATTCCCAAGTAAATATATAGGAAACAAATGCAGTATGTATGTATTTATGGAAAGAAGTAGCTACGAGGTGGCAATTTGGCCAAATTTTGAGCAAGATGGCCCACCTCTCTCATCTCATCATATAGCAGGGGAAACACTGTAATCTTGCTAAGGCACAGATTAAAGATGTTAAGATTGACTGACTGTATACTAATTGTATCATCTTGCTGAAATATCTAACTCTATGTGCAGGGAAAAGCGGAATCTGAGGAATATGGCTACATCCATGACATGATCACAACATATCCAGTCGTGGTGTTCGCAAAAACAACATGCAAGTTCTGTACGATGGCTAAAGACGTCCTTGACCAGGTCGGAGTGTCCTACTGCCTAGAAAATATAGAGAACCGTGACAATATGGCTGCTGTGCAGGACATGTTTGCCAGTCTCACTGGTGCAAGAACGGTACGTCACTCAAACAACAATTACCACAAATGGAGGCCTAGGTTGCCAATGCTTGATACGGTCACAACAACTGGATTTTAATCTTAGTATATGTCAATTAATTACTTAGGTAAAGTATATTCAGTGTGTCTGATTTTGTATTACTAAAGTATTACTTGTCTGATCTTGTATTACTAAAAAATAGTGTCTAATTTGAACATTTTAAAAATCGCAGTTCATCCTTTTCAAGCTGTAATTACATCTTTTTCCTAAGTGTACATCAATGTTTGTTTCTCACAACTGTTATTTTTCCAGTTCTGTTATATATCACCACTGTCTTATACACAACAGCAGCATCTGTTGCAGGCACCATTGATTAATACAATACACTGTACTTTTTTTTACAAAGACCACTTACCTGAAATGAAGCTTATCAATTAATAAAACAAAACCATGAAATTTAACTTTAACAGACACTGATATCAGCTTTTTTCGCCTAGTAACTTTTGGGAATACAATTTACAAGACCAATAAGCCTAACTAGAATTTTCTCGTAAGAAAGTGACAAATTAATTCAATCAATTGTGGTTCCTCATTTCCGATTGATAACATAGTTGACCCTCATTTCGTGATCACCTCCGTAATATAATGGACATTTCAAAGGTGACCTTAATGTTAAAAGCAATTCTACTTACTGTAGTGTTTTATAATCAACACAAATAGTTGGGTTAATATCCAGTGCCTTTGATGTGTTTACCCACACTTCTGAAGATTTTAAATTAAAGTCTATTTAGGATTTTTCAAGGCTGTTTGAGAAAAAAAATTAAAGACTATTTCAACAACAGATGTAGTTCCACTTTAACCATGACTTACAGTTAACAAGTCAGTGAGCACAGGCATTATTTTAAATGTTGGCTTTCCTAATGCCATAGTGCCAAGATTTGCCGCCTGCTTGCCTAAAGCTTTTTGGCTGATACTCATGACAGGTGGGACAATGAGTTTAAATTAACCACAGTAAAATTGGAGGCTTTTCAAGACTACTTTCTAAAATTCAAGGATTTCAAGGCCTTGAATTAGTTCCAATAAAATTCAAGGCTTTTTAAGAATGTCAAGGCTCTGTAGGGACTGTCACATCCAAGACAACCGATTCAGCAAAATTGCCACTAATGTCTACTACCACCCCTGGTTGAACCTGGTAACACAATAGACAACTTCACTGCTTGAGCCGTGGTAGAACTGTGTTGACCGATGTGATTCTATTGCCAGGTTCCACGCGTGTTTATTGGCGGCAAGTGTGTTGGAGGTGGCAGCGACCTGTGGTCCCTTCACAACATGGGCAACCTGATACCAATGCTGAAAACTGCTGGAGCCGACTTCAAGAAGGACAACTAATTGACACCACAACCAGACACCAGTACAGACAGTGCACGACAGTCTAGCAGCAAATGACATCTTCTCCCCAGTTGTCATGTCATTCAGCATTGATGTTGTGTTGTATATAATAACAAGACACAAAATCTGACTCGGAATGTATTTAGATATTCGTTCGATTTTATTCTACGTTGTAATTCCGAGGTTATCGTAGCACTGATACAAACGTTTTGTTTTTATTCACAATGTCGGAACGCACACCACATGTACTGCCAATAGATTGATTTCATAGCCGACTTGATGACTTCCATATGATTGTGAGACATCTGGAGACTGTACTGTTGAGTGTTGTGTAACCAAAGAATGCAACATCAATGCACAGGGTAATAATGTATGCCACAGAGAACTGCACCACCACCATCTGTATATTTAAAGACGACGTGTCCTGGTGGAACGTCACAGCCAAAACTAACATATATATATATAATACTTACAAGTGAAAATATTTGCTCTTTAATAAATATTGCCATCCTCTTGTTTGTTGAATGAGCAACCTCCAATATCTGACCTGTTTTTGAGCTGACCTGCCATCTGGTTTTAGACAGCATCCTAACTGTTTTGGGGTCAACTTCTGAGGGTCAAACTGATGTAATTTTTGACATCGAGAGAGAGCACCCTGGCAAGTTTCAGACCAATGCCCAAAGCAACTATCCAACAAGAACCCAATCCCACCTCACTTCCTGTGATAACATAAACACACCACACTTGGAGGATTGGGACTGACTAAATAACCCAGAATGCTTAGGGAGTGCTCCACTGTCCCGCTATGTCCATGTTTTTGTTTCTTAGTACCAGATTGGCCCGAGACTCTGTTTGATGTCGTCTGTGTTCTCGCGCCTCAGTTTGGTGGCGAGTGCTGCCTCCCCATGTTTCCTCGTCCTCCGTGCCAGGAGACGAGCGTTCTTCCGCTGCATCTGCGACCGCATCTTCTTCTTCACAAGTCGAGGGTCCATTCCAAGTGGCTTCGACTCGTCCTCAAATCTCCTGTCATCGTCGGATGTGTCTCTTTGTGAGTCGACGTGAGTGGTGTCACGGAACGGCTGCGTCGACTTGTTGAGCGCGCCTATTGACACAAGCGCTGGAGCGTCGTCATTGTCGTCGTCACTACTTGTGTCTGCATCGATATTTCCTGATGGGTTCTTGGATAAAATTGTTGTCATCCCATCCGATGTCGGTTCATTGTAAGTGGCAACAGTGTCACTAGATGGTAATTCTGTTGCACTGTCCACTGTGTCACCATCTTTGTCATTGTGTCGATGGGCTGTTGCTGTATCATTCTCTGAGGTGCAAATGACAACACGGTCGCTATGGGCAACACTGTTGTCATGACTACAGCCCGGTGTGTTGGAGTTATCCCCATGATCACTCAGGTGACAACCCGTTGCCATGGCAATGTCTAACTCTCGGTCTGACTTGTCTTCTGCAATGTCATCTCCATCACCATCAGCTTCATCACCATCATCTTCATCACTTTCATCACTTCCCATCACCACCTGCAACAAACATTGAAATGGACAATCGTTTCACAAATTTCACAAAACACTTCATAGCAGACTAAACGCTGTACAACCCAAAAGCATGATGACCTACTTTTTTATCATAAATGTCAGATACAGCTGTATTACAATAAAGAATTTGTATATCTGCAGCGTAACATCTTCTAATAAAACTTACGTTAGAATTGGTGAAAGGTAACATAAATTTAATTTCTTACGTGGCATGAAATCCAGTTCTTAGACTGTCCAGAACTACATTTCCTGGTAGACGTGTGTTTTTACTCTGGGATGTAGTCTACAATTACTGCACGAATACTTGTTCACATGTCCACCAGTGTCTAGTAGTCTGACCAGTACTGGCAACTGCACCAGTTGACAGAACTATCTGGACCATAAATATGTCCTAAAGATCTCCAAATTTATCCTGTGTACAATATACATCGGTTCTTGTAAAACGTACATCATGACCAAAGTATCACAACTCAACTATGAAGTATGAATCATTACGGCCTAATGTATTGTGCACTGCCTGTGTCATGGTTCTTCTGATGTGTGCTGCTAGCAAGCAGCAATAGTGAAATTGTCAGTAGTCTGGCGAATAAGCAATATCTGCTGGTTTATCATGTAATACTAGAGTGACTAGTCAATGTGTTCATCCTCACTGACCACTTGATTTTTCAGATTGACCAACAGTTGTCCTGGTGTACCTCCAAGTAAGGTTCCCAAGAGCGTAGAAGTCACATTACTATGATTATCATATCACACTTGCCTCAATCAGAGACTCGTCCATCTCTTTAGTGAAGCCACTAGCAGCTATCTCCACATCCAGACTGTCCTCTCGACTACAAATAAGCAAACCATAACCAGTTTTACGTCATATTTTGTTCACTCACCCACGCCCTCACTCGGTCACTCATACAGGCCACGGGGCCGTACATCAGAGTGGCGTCAACCAGCCATCTCCAGATCCCAGTTATTTGATCAATGCGTCCCAAATTTTCTGTTTTTATAGTACAGCCTAGTAACATAAGGGGTTCTGAACTAATAAGACATATTCAACAACAACATAAAAACAACTTCAGAAGAAAACTTATAACTTATTATTATTCACATTATACTCTATTTGGTGCAAATTATTTAACATAATTTTGTGTACAATTCAGATGTGTTCAGTTTAAAAAAATTACTGACTAGCAAGCACTGTTTCAAACATGCATCATCTTGTTGGAAAATAATTGTCATCTGTATATTTTGCCCTTTAGGATTACTTTGTGTTTGTGCAATCTATTCCCACTTGTATTACAAAGTTATGTCATCATAACCAGACCAGTCCTGACATGGACCCCTTCATAGCATCATGAAATATTTGCTAACTTGTGTATTAGCAAAGTTATGTCATTGTACATAACCAGCCCAGTCCCTGACTCCCAACATGGATCCCCTGTATAGCATCATGAAGTATTGCAAACTTGCATCTGTTCTGACCAATATTCAAACCATGCTGACCGGTGGTCACTCGCCATCTATTTTTCTGTTGAGTCTAACTTTTATAGAGTTAACTGGTTCATATGACCACCTGAGTTTCTGGGAAACAATCTCTTTTTCTTCATGTCAGCGGATCATAGGAACTGGCTGGTAAATTCAACTTCTTAACAAAACTATTGCCAATTGAGATTGTTACATCAACACTTACTGAGGGGTCAAGATTGGGATAACTGCCCACAGACATACCAGTCATTATAAGACCAGTCAGTAGTTTAAATGGAGTTTGTAAATGTGTATCTGTAACTCTGCTGCCAAACCACTCATTTTTGGCTGACAAAAACCTTTAGGGGTCAGGCTCGGCCCGGTCCGTGAAATCAGACCCTCTTCCTGTTTTCAAATAATTTTAATTGCTATCAGTACACCACGGAACTTTGTATTCGTGTATGATTTCTGCACTGGTGACAGAACAAACAATTTAATGTACGTACCAGATATCTTTGAATGTTGGATATAGAGAACTCTCATAATGGAAACGTCGTATGAAGAAGTCACGAATACATGTGACGTCACGATTGAAGTACCTGAAAGATGGAAAAAACAGGTATAGCTAATGAGGTTGACATATCACAGTGTCATCATTCATTTCAAAATACATAATTATGCTTCTTCGTACAAAATTTATAAATTATCATTACGGAATAATTGGGAAGACAGTAAACCTCAAGATGGAATCATATTCTGGGCACACTAGACAATAGTATTGTCAGGACTGTTACAGTACAGAGTCAAACAGTCTCCCCTTTGTTAATGAATTAAAAAACCTGGTAATTTGTAATTTATTAGTTCTTTTCTGACGACATTCAAAATCAAATCATGCATTTAAAAAAACAAGTAATAGATATATCTCAGCTACAAATTAAAATATATGAAAGACATTTAACATGTTAGCTAATAAATAGTTAATTATCCACATCTATCATGTTCAGTGACGAACATCTTCAACACCATGGTGCTATAGTATTGTAACTTAATTATTTATGTAGGTAAAAGTCAAATATCTTAATTTAATAATTTGTGGAGTATCAGAACAAGTGCAACAATTACAGATTTGTATGATTCAGACAGTCAAGTATAAGTCAAATATAAAGGTGACATTCAAATGTTCAATCTGAGTAGTGACAAACATACTTTGTTCAATGTAAACTGGAAAACCATGAGTCCAGATCTGCTTTTTGTTAACTTCATTTCATCAATTCATTATATCCAATGATAACTGAACTTTTTGTTATCTACAAAATATATTATAATTATAACATTCATTGCAAGTGTAAAAATTTATCTGACATTCAATAACAAAAACACAATTGTACAAATTAATGGGAGTGTGCCAGCTACTGTGCCCAGATTTGGCTGAGCAGTACCCCCGGGTAATTTTTAACGGGAAGTCTGGGAAAGTTAAACATCAAAGGCTGTTGCTGTTAACTCTGCTCACCTTATTGCCAATCACTTTTGTTTAGAAACTGGAAGTTTTGTCGCCCAGTTAAACATGTTGGAAGTGAAATCTTTCAAACTGTGAACATTGTCAAGAGTTTAATAAAATAACCAATCACAAATTGGAAGGCAGTAAATCTTCAACATGCTTGTTGTCGTTATAGGAATGTAATATTAAATGAATAAAAATAAAACCTAGCAGCTGACACTCTCGCATTAATCTGACTATACTCATTAATCTGACTAGTATAGACAGACCATTCAGCATTGGTGTGAGATGTTGACACCATCTGTGGGAAGTCGTACATGGTGACGCGGTCCTCACTGTCCAGCATCAGGTTGAACTCGTTGAAGTCCCCGTGAATCAACCCGTGGTTGGCGAGCTTCACGATTAGTTCCATGCACTCACTGTAGAGGACAGGCAAGTCTTCCACGCTGTGACACTGTGTTCTGCAAGGCAACGAATGTGCAACTTAGCTCTACATCTCAGATCACATTTGTCGGAAGGTAAAACAGCTTAGACATTTACACTTGTCATCAAATTTCCACATAAGTGTAAAAGTAAGTTATATTAATTTTAGAAATTCAGAATGTATGTTTTAGTTTAACCACCCTGTAAAACTAGAACAGTCACCATACATGATGGGTTCGAGAGCAAAACGCAATAAATACCATTCTTAAAATTTCACCCAAACTAGGATGATACCTTTGTTTAAACATGTGTTAGTTTGTATACTATCTAATTTATACAAAAAGACAATAAATCCCTCTTAAATGACACAAAAGAGCATTTGTTTTAAAAACTATAAAAGCCATCCATCTTTTTTGTCAAAATGCTACAAATCCATTTTCACCCAAGTTTAAGATTACATTTTGTGTAACAAATCTGCAGCAAACTGTACCACAAATCTCTGTGATGAAGGACACAACTTAATTTCCAAGTCTTTATTTACATTGTAAGGATAAAACATACAAGAACTTTTTCTCCAAAAAAAAATGGATACATCCTATTTTACAATGAGAACCATCACATTTACATTTCACAAAAGTTCACTATGCTAGGTGAAATACAAAATAGTTAGATATCATACGGAATGTTTTATGGTTCGGGATCTGAATGTAACACAGCTGGGATAGAACTTTAGTGGCATTTATTTTACTAGACAGCGGGACTAGTAAAGACAAAAGTTTACTAGTCTGCCAAAAGGTTTACTAGTCTGGCAAAAGATAAAAACAACTACAATTTTAGTCGTTACAATTGTTTTTTAAATTGTGTTTTGCCACCTCAGTTAAAAACTGCAGTGTTCATAAAAATAACAAAGTAGTAATAAAGAAATAATAAAAAGTAATTAATGATAAACTGGAGCTATGATTCGTATTAAAAAACTGCGCAATTGAAAAAGTATGCCAATTGTGGTCATTGACCAGTAGTACCAACCTACCAGATACAGGGCAGCCTACCATTACGAAATTGACCTAATGTTATCTTCTATGAAAACTCCTCTGCTGGACTGTGTTAATAGAAATAAAAAATAACACACTATAGAAAATTGTAGACATCTAGAACAGTTAATCTTACAATTAATGCCTACACAAGTTCATAGCTGGTGACTATGCCCAAGAAAATATCATCACGTGACACAGTATACGCCTCAACGATGCAGGTTTTGATAACAACAAGGAAGGATGAGGAGAACTGGACAACTGGACAACTGGCTACATACAAGGGATGACCACTCAGCAACTCCATGACAACGGCATCTCGATTCACATCAACTGGACGCGGCACGGGAAAGCCTCGGTCGTATAGTGCCTTCATGTAAGCGAACTCTTTCATGGCAGCCAATCGGGACAGGTAGAGCCACGACATGCCGCGGCGGTTCTTGTGGTAGTCTCGCTTGTTCTTTAGCTGCCTAAATGATGTCCGACCTAATCTGCAACAACATAAAGGCTATTTGATGGTCGGCACATCCAAATTACAGAGTTTAGAGTTTAAACCTGGGACTGGACAAGTCTACAGCCTACAAGAGAAATCTTAGGCCGACTTCGATTGAGCTACGCGAGTAACCCGAGTCCCAATCGAACATCCAAGATCAATTGCTCACGTGACCCTTCTTGGCATAGATAAAGAAGGTTAATCTTCAAGGCCGCTACTAATCGCAGTTTGGGGAGGATTCACTCGAGGAACTACGTCATTACCAGTGACTGCCAGTAGGGAACGTTGGCCCCTACTGCACAAGAAATTAATTCAACAATATATCATTTAAATATGCATTAAAATTACCACATTCAAGAAGATGAACGTCACAATTTACACACTGAACAACATTATTTACATAAGGTGTTTGTCGCCGTGATCATGATCATCGCTGTTCAGTTGGATTACTCTCGTGGTACTGCGTGCACAGCGTAAACCGGATACCACATTAGGGTTACACGAGTAACTTGAGTAGGCCAATCGAAGTCGGCCTTCCAATTGCCGGCAGTTGACATTTTGAGACATGCCTCCAATATTTCACCAATACATGCCTTGAGCTTCTTTGACACTGCAGTGACACACTGAATGCCTGTTTCCTCGACATGTATATGGAAAATTATGGATATGCCAGCTCATGTATGGGTTTCTTGTCTACTTGTCAATTCTGCGTTTCACTTGCAACTAGTTTTATCATGTCATATATTGTCTGTGCAATAAATATCATGTGTTTTCAACAAGATTAATAATAATAATACAATTTTTATATAGCGCTAATTCCCACATGGCAGATTGATGCGCTGCACAAAAAATATACTAAATGTATCTTAATAAATAGAAATGTAAATTACCGTATATAAAGTAATGTAAATTATATAAAGTAATATAAATCATATTAATGTTTGCGTTTAAGATGTACTAGTAAATCTTTGTATGTAAATTATATAAATTAATTGAAAATAAATTAAACACTGCTTTTAAGATGTATAGTACTAAAACTTGGTATGTAAATTATATAAATTAATATAAAATTAAAACCTTTACTAAAACTGTGTACGTAAATAATTATAAATAAATCTATAAAATGAGAAAACTGCATAAATACTATTCTCGGTTGTATCTGGTAATGGTTAGTTTTTAATCATTCTTTTCCATGCACTGGCCTGAAAAGATGATTGTTTTCTGTTAAAGTTAAAACAGAAATAAAAATGTTATTAGAGGACGTACCTGTGGAGCTTTAGGCAGAGTTGTTCTCCCTCCTCATTGGCCACTATGTATACATCTGAAAACACAAACATGAACATATTTATGCACAGCACTAGCTATAACATGATACTTTAATATCTGTAAAAAAAGTATTAATGTATTATAAAATCTTGTGGCTATAATCATGCAGTGCTTCACCTTTGAAAAACAGGTGCAAGTTTTTTATTTCCTAAATATGACAAATAATCTAGGTGAGCGATTCATTAGTTTCGGCTTTATCTGATTCGTGGTGTTTTGTTTGCTGATTGGGGGTGTCACTATCCAGTTGTGCCATGGCGTATGTAAGACTAGCCATGAGCCTATGGCTAGTCTAGTACTTCCTGTATTCAACAAATTGGACACAGGAAGTAGTAGTAGTAGTGATACAGGAAATTACGCAGTGTGAAATATGCAGCAGGTCTGGAAACGACTGATTCAAGAAGTTACTGCCAGCGATAAGCCACTCCCTTGATTAGTGATTTGTGAGTGCAGGTGATTGCTCACCCTAAAAATAATAATAATTGTGACACTTCTACAGTGCTTATATCCTTGACAATTCAAGCTCAGAGGTGCAGCAAACAAATTAATTTGGCGTAATCACAAACGGAGACAGACAAGAGGCGTTAATTGGAGGATGGCACTGCTCAAAATTTATGGTGGAAAAGCAATTTCAAACAAATATGTTTTGAGTTTTTACGAAAGGTGGCCATATCTTCAGAGATTTAAATGTGATAGAAAGTCAAATTCATATTGCAGGTGCAGCTAGAGATTTTTTTAGGAACAAAAAGTTGTTTGGAACCGGATGATCTAAGGATCATAGGGATATCAGAGAAATGTAGCAGATTAACTAGTATGTCGGTTGTTGAGTAGAAAGAGTACGGTATGTAACAGTAGCCAATTTAAATTAAAAAAATTAATAACTGGAAGCCAATGCTACCTTTGTAAAACAAAACCCGGCACTCAGTCAATACAAGCACAATTTGTGTCATTCCACATCACATACCACATAAAAACTGTAGGAAAATACGACAGCCTGATATTATTTAAATTTGTAAAATATTTCTGTAATGTCGATTTTTTGGTTGATCTTCATCATTTGTTATTTACCCGACTCTTTGCCGACTCCGATCTGGTTTCCGACAGATGCAATGGCGCCACGTTGTGCGAGAACTCTCAATGCCAGGTAGTCATACCCAGAAGTTGTCAGTCGGTAGCCAGTGACTACAACAGCACAAGGAAGTGAATGAACAAAGCTATTCTTTCTATAATGTCTAACTTTTAATTCTTTCTGTGCACTGTGGCACTATTAAAATGAAAGTATCTGTTTGCAGGAGTCTACATACAACTCAATATGACATTATGTTTGCAACGTTTCCACCACCATGGCACCATGAAACACTTTCAAGTATCAACTGGTGAATAAAATAAGACCATTTATTGGCAACATTGTGTTAATCACAATTTACTCTTTGGTGTTCCGCAACATTCCATTTTCCCATGTTCAAGACGACAGACTTCCTGTTTTCAATTACCATGTTGGTTAAAGCTTCCCAATTATTTCGTTTTGCCCATCGCCAATCCTTTTCTTTCATGTCCAGTCGCGTTCTATATAAATAGGTTAAGTAATAAGCGCAGTTTGCTTAATAAAAGAACTATTAAGTATTTTTTATCGAATAAAAAACCAATCAGCGTTACACCGGGTAGCAGATGAAAACCGATGCGTTGGCTACAGCTGGCGCCATTTGTTTAAACTGGGCGGTCACGTGCAGAATCCGAGATCAGCCATCCAGGCACACATCAATCGATCACGCGACATTTTCAAGCTACAGTCTTTTCCGGATGTCACGATAACTCAGATGTGTGGTTCAACAATTCGCTACCAAGCTTTTAATTTTTTTCTGAGTTTTCTGTTTATTTCATAAAAACAAAGGTACATATATGCATAAACGAATTAGCATGTCACAGGGGGTACTTCGTACGTTTGCTTTTTCGCGAAATTAGTCTCAAACGTGAGGAGCAAAAATAATCGAACTGATAATGGATTTTTAAATCCAATCAACTCTTTAATTATTTTCATCTGCTCGTGTTTGTCTGACAACACACTGGTAACAAATCTTGTGGTGTGTGGAGTTACATTACCTCGCTTGTTGCCGTGCTCGTAAGAAAGCAGCTTGTGTTTAACCAGCTCCTGCATGACCTTGTGACAGCCACCGTGCTTGAGTCTCGCAATGGATGCAACCAGGGCACTCGGCACCAACTCGTGGTTCTTCATGCCCATTTCCACCTGCAATGGCAATAACTTTATTACGTACAACCAATTTGTACTTCTTTATGGCCATGTTTATTAGTCAGTAATCCTACAATATTTGTAAGTAAAAGCAACTCATATTTCTTCATGCTCAAATTTCTCCCTGCCAAACATGTGTGCAATGGGCTAATGCCAGTTGCAACAAATACCTTTTAGAGAAAACCAACTCAATGTTCGGTACCTTTACAGTTTAAACCTGTACCTTGAAAAAACACAAGAATAGCCATTTATAATCACCAAATTTCACATCATACATTATCTACTATACCTTTGCTACACACCACTCTTGTCATGTGATCAGAAAAATTATCAAGCGAAATGTACACCTTTTTTTTGCTATCCCCCTCCACTTACAAAACCTGATGAAAATGTTGTCGAAAGTAAATTCAACCTAACCCTCATTCTAAGCTTTTTTCAACATCAGAACCACCATCTTTAGCGCCAACTACTAATCATGTTAATGCGCAAAACGAATTAATTTTTTATTCATTTTGATTGATTTATATCGATTTGAAGAT